>CP139507.1:92630121-93015419 GCA_021014915.2 Artemisia tridentata subsp. tridentata | reverse complement strand
TGAATAATTATACTGTCTTTGTTCTTTTTGCAGCAGCTGCACAGGTTACTACTTACTCTCCTAGCGCTTTACACCGGCTTACGAGTGTGAGTTCACTGATTTTTGACAATTTTACCTGCTGTTATTTTAGTTTGAACCAGGTTACCAAATGAACATTGCTCCAATAAATTGTTATGAGGAATGAAATAAGTAGCTTTTTCAATTCTTACCACAGGTTAGTGCATATTGCTTTATGATGTTGTATTGGATTTTAGCTGAATAGGTCAGGGAAGATATCAGTGCATGTTTCTTGAATTATGAGTAGGTAGTTTTTTAGGGTCTGTAAAACGATGGTTTTCGGAATTAAAGTAACTGTTCTTTATTGATTAGGATAATTGTTCTGTTCATTATCTTTATCGCCCATGCCCGAATAGTTGTGGCAAGTAATATTACCTAAACATTTATGCAGGTCCTAGGTAGATTAACATCTCAGATATCAACAGTGGTTCAAAGCAAAGATAAGCCTACATATGCTGCGAATCGTGACGATGGGGATATGTGTGTTATCCTTAATGCTAAAGATATATGTGTCACTGGAAGGAAACTAACCGATAAATTTTACCGATGGCACACTGGGTAAGTGTAAAGTTTTATTAATTACTCTATCATATGGCTGCAGGTCTCCACTGTTGCCATTCTATTTCTATCGATTTTAATCATGGTCAGTCATCTCCCTCTCCTATTTTTGTTTGTGTGTATGTCTGATCTTTTACAGGTTGTCTTTATATAGTGTTTTTTGCCACTATTTGTTATGGATGTTTTGGGTGTTGATGTTTGTTTTTTTTTTTTTTTTTTTTTTTTTTTTTTTTTTTTTTTTTTTTTGTGTGACCGTGCTTCTGAATTATAGACATTTTGGTCATACACATTTTTAGTGCCGTTTATATATAGAAAAACCGTTCTCCATTCTCCAATGTCTCTCTCAATTCCTGCTTTTGTAGTTTAGTTGTCAGACCCTAAGTACTAAGTGTAATTTCAGGGCTATATTGGCAGGGTATTCAGGTGCTGTTCTTGGTGTGCTTTCGGCAGTATTGTATGGAGGAGGGGGCATATCTGGAAAAAGGTAAATGTTACATGTGGTTGGTTTCTATCTCTAGATGTCAGTGTTTAGTGTAGCTTAAGATGTTTAGATATACTTTAACCAAAGGTGCCCCAAAAGTTGCTCTTTATATCTTCGTTGAGGCTGTAACCTTTTAACTTTTGAGTCATATGACTTTGTATAATATCCCGATACAACGTGATCATCACTCCCCTCTCTTGAACCCAAAATGTGAACATAGGTCTACCCACATGTTTGGAAGACATTTCTCGCAGAATATGGTCATCTATAAGGGTAGTATATGCTGGATGGCTGATTATGACATGATTTTGGCTATGTTTTCTGCTTCATTTTTGTAAAAAAATCTGAATATCACTTAGCAAAAATAATATATCAGTAAGTGTTTGACGACTGTGTTGACATAGTTGATGTATGCTAGATTTGATCTTGGTTGCACTTAGCAGTAGAATAATCTTATGATCACATGTTCTGATCTTTATGTGTGTTGTGAGTAATGGTATAATACTTTTAGTTTTACCTTTGAATGGTTAGTTATGTTGCATCTGTTATGAACTCATTTTTACCCCTAACCTTTAACTTTGCAGTCGAAGCTCAATGTACGTGGGGGTCGTGTGTTATTGGAAGTGGCGATTACGGAGCAACAGGTGTTTCAATGTGGAATGCAAGGGTTTTCAAGAGTAACTGACAAACAATGGCAGGTACGACGAGTGGTCTGACTTATGTTATTGGGAAGAACAATGCGATCAGTAAGAGCTGTATTTGTTTTCGATTGAAACCGGTGACTATTAGAGCGCTTAGTTATTATACGTCGGGTCACGTATTTGTGGTTAGTGAACTAAACAGTGTGTAATATAGACTTTTACGGATGCTGAATCCTGACAGTATATATTTGTAGCTGTGGAATGAAATTTATTGCTCAGACGATGTGTATTTTTTTCATTAATGAAACAAACAAACGCGGAAATTTGCTGCAAGATCACCGCCTCGGAAATTTGCCACAGAATAGTCGCCTCGCCGCAACGCGCGGTTCGTCGCACTGCTCGTTAAATTAATGTGACGTCAACCAATAAGATGATATATCTATAATACTTATGTATATTATACTATATACTAAAAAGCATTAGGATGAATAGTGCAAAACAGTGTGCTACAGTACGAAACAGTGCACAACAGTAGCTTTTTTTTTTTTTTTTTTTTTTTTTTTTTTTTTTTTTTTTTTTTTAAGTTATTATATCCATTTTTACAAATCTAAACAACCCAATCAAATCCAATCAACCAAATCCAAATAATCTCTTTTATGGCTACCAAGTACAAGCTAAGTCCATGAAGAGATGCTAAAATAAGCATTTTTTATTCATGTCTGGCTTTAAATGGCAATGCGGCAATGCTCGCAAGCTGGTAACGGACAAACAACCATCATGCATAACATCATAAAAAATACAACCAAAAATCAAGACTCGGTGAGTTGACCGAGTCAACTGCCGAGAACACCGAGTCAACTGCCGAGAACCAAGGGGGCCCTCACGAGGTTTTAAACCCATTTTTGTTATTAAAATGTTTTATTTTCGGATTTATATAAAAAGTTAATTAGGATTTTGATAAAAATATTTATTAAAAAAATTTAATAAAAGGGGTGTGAGGTTCGGTTATCGAGAGCAAAAGGAAGGAGAAAAGGGGGTGTTTGGTGGTGGTGGTGTGGTGGCGTGGTGGCGGTGGTGTACGGTTGGTGGTGGTGGAGAGGGTTTTGAGGCGCGTGGGTGGTATATTTGGAACAAGGACGTCCCGATCTATCTAATGGTGTAATAAAAATAAAAGTGGCCGGAATAAATTCCGGTGACCGAAATATTCGCCGGAGTTGGGACGACGGTGGTTGGTGTAGCCGGACGGAAATGAGAGAGAGAGAGGGAGAGAGATGGGAGAGAATGTGTGTGTGTGTGTTTTATAAGTGAATGAAATAAATAAATTATAAATGGTTTATATATTAATGGGGAAGGGCTAAAATGAAACTTTAAAATGTGAGGGTGTAAAGTGAAACTAAAGGGTGGAGGGGGTGATGTTGCCAAGTGGGGGAAACTTTTGAAATATTTAATGTGGGACCCATTTGATGTACCAAACGGACTCGAAAAATTACGAAATTTGCGCTATTGTTCACAAAATAAATTTTCCACTAAAATTAAGTATAAATGTGCAAAAATTTTACGAAATCAATTTATTTAGTAAATTGTTACCTTTCGTGTTTTCTAAAGGAAAACAAATCTTAAACATATACAATTATACGTAAACTTTTTTTTTTCTTTTTTTTTTAATAATTTCTAAAAAAAAAAAAAAAAAGTTTTTGAAAAAATATTTTCAAAAAAAAAAAATAAAAATAAAAAAAAAAATCATTACAACTATTATACTATATACTAAAACCCATTGGGAGATGGGGCCCAAAGTATTTGAATTAATGGTTAATTAGTAGCGCAGATGGTTTCCTCATTGGTTGGTGATGTGCAATTAAGTTGTTATGGGCTACGAGGCAACATACTATTGGTCCATTTTTGTGTTAACAGCATAATTGCCCAGAATCCACACAGTTCCCATGAATAGTTCCATACCAACTTATACGTATTGTGCACTGTAACACACTGTTTCATACCGTAGTACTACCTATTTTCCACTGTAAGACAGTGTTTCCTACCTTACAAACCATGTGTTAACATACAACACATACTGAACAACTGTTGGTGGTAGAAAAGTATATATATATATATATATATATATATACACACTAGCTTTCATGACCCGGCCTCCAGGCCGGGCGAGTCTCATGTATTATCTTGTAAAACACTTATAATTTATATATTTAATTTGGTTAAGATTATGATATAAATGTAATTTTTTTTTATTGTACTGGGGTAATTCTTTTACCAAAAAAAATAAATTGTAATTTTGTTTCTTAAATATTTGTTATTAATATTAAAATATTAGTGATGTTCGTATATTGTTAGCATGATTAATTTTTTTTTAAAAGAAGAGATAACTTTTAACCCTAATGGTTATCAAGGAATAACACACAGTTCATTGTGTTTTAAGTGTGTGTGTGTAAAGTGAGGGAATAACACGTTTACACAGTTCATGGTGAAATGTGTGTAACTTTTTGCATGGAATAATAATGGGGTGATGGTCAAATGTGTGTAAATTTATCTGTGGATTACACATCTAGCAATAGAATAACACGTTTACATTTTTTGCATGGTAACGTGTTTTCGTAGTTAACAGTTTACTTTTTTGCATGTTAAAAAAATTGAAAAAAAAAATTAACTTGGTCACAACTGTGGCAACTTGGTCGTCGTCAGGTCGTCGGAGAGAGAAAGCTGATGTGGCAAGGTCGTGTCTGGTCATGACGGAGCCCAACCTAAAGGTTTGAAATTCATATTTGACTTACTTAAGTTAAGTTGTTACATTTTATGTTGCGGTTTTTTTATTTTTATTATTATTATTATTATTTTGAAATAATAATAGATTTATAACACTATTAAATATTATTCATGACCCGCCCGATGGATGAACGGGCAAGCTTCATGTGATATATTTGGTTATGATTTATAATTTATGTAGTTATGTTGTTAACATGATCAGTTTTGAAACAAAAGCGATAGCCTATAATGAGTAGTGAAGTTTAGTCAATGTGATCTTTGTTGTTTCTTCGATTGTATGATGCGACTTATTTTCGTTTGGGAAAATATCAAAAATCGGATGTCTTAATAATTGTTTGTGTATTAATGCATTAAAGAGGTATTTGAGAATTTCATATATAAATAAGAACGCCTGTTTAGCTTTTTTGTTATGAGCAATGTCAAATTATAATGACATATACAAATTGATTAAGTTGTAAGTTAAAAAGAAAAAGAATGAAATACCGAACATCATAGTGATTAAAGCCTATAAGTTGTCTATGTTGTCTGTAATAGAGTGATGTATGTATGATAGTTGCTGGTTTTTAAATCAAGGTGTAGTGAGAATGAAATTATAGCAGAAACCACACAAAGTAGCTGGCTGCTAAAAAAAGACATCTTTAGAGCTTAGTTGAACAAAAAAAAGTTTAAGCTAATCACCAATACATATAGTTTACTGAAACAAATGTTAAGCTAATGTGGAATCAAACTTCTGAATATTTTACTTCACTCGTTTAATGAATTCATCGTCATCTTCGTCTTCCAAAGGATCTTCATCATTGTCCACATTAGGATATTCCAAGTCAGAATCTTTTCTGGGAATGATCCTGCCCAACGCTACCAACAGTCTTTTTCTGCCCATTTTCTTGAACCTTGTCATCTTCGTTAAATCTCGTCGGTTGTTAACTTAGTAACTTCTGGAATCAACATGGAGTTCATGAAAGCATCGAGGGGATTGGTATCATCTTCATCCATAGAATCACCATTTTGCAAGGAAGTCACAATATCATTGTTATGTGCCCCATCAACCATGTCATCTCCATTATCTTTATTCTCTTTCACATCTTCATCAACATCCATGTCACCGTCTACGATTTCTATAGGTGCAGCTTCTTCATCATCCGACTCCCCTTGGTATAAAGTCCGCATCTTACCAGCAGTCTCACCATCTGCATTTTCTTTAACTTTTCAACAACCAAATTCTCTAAAACCATCTTCCACTTGGTCATCTCCATCCTTTTCTTCAACTGTTCCTCTTATCAAGAGTCCAAAAAAAACCTGCAAAATAACAGATAACAAAAATACACATAAACTAACTGCATACTTTTTACATGCAAATTAGCCAACTGTGGTCGCAGAAGTTAGCAAAAAGGGACACCTGCTCCTTCAGCTAAAAAGGGATGCAAATTACAGTGTGTATCTTTATGAGCCATTCCAACCCGTATCCATTTTGGACCCTTTACAGGCCTGTTCGATAATTTAATACACACACATCCTAAGCATCTAAGAAGATCAAATCGTCTTTCAACAGCTTCTAACCTTATTTTTCTGTCCAAGATGGTAAGACTGGGCCATAACGTGTAGATCACCATAGGCAAAATGCTGATTGAAAATGTTTATATCAATACCACCACCTCTAGCCTTATTTTTCTATAGTGGCATGGTTTTATATCAAGACCACCAACTCTAGTAGATAGGATTTACAAATCATACCTTGAGTAAGTCCCCAACATCTGTGATGAGTTTCACAATTCTTTCCATTTACGCATACGTGCTGAATGCTTTCCTACCAAATATACAAACTCTAGGGCCATATTTTTCTTTCCTCTCAGCGACTTTTATTTCTTCCATCTTTTTGTTGCGATAAAATATGCCGGATATATTTAACACATGCATTTAACCTGTAAAATAAATTGACCCTTCGCTATAATGTAATGGTACTCTACATTGGAGCAAAACCAAGAACTATGCTTTATCTTAATACTATTTTCAATTAACCGTGTTATAATATAAGTTGAAAATTATTTTTGTTAAAAAAGAGCCAAAGGGCAAATGGGAATCACCTGGATGTCAAACATTTGTTTTAAGTTACGTACCACAATACTTCTACCAACTTGGTGGAATTCTTAAGGCAGTGGCACTCCTTTCAGCATACTTATTTGCGATCGTCTTAGATTCACCCTGTAAAACAAATAGAAAAGTCGAACAATATGAATTTCCAACAGGTTGTAGATATGAATTTCATCTAGCGGAAAATAACGGAGCGGTACAAATTGAAATCAACATCTGCCTGTTTTATGTATTGGTTGTGATAAAGGGAATTGCACAAGTGATCAATTTTTGGCACCCATTTAACACGAATAAAAGTAACATATGCATGTGTAGATGTTATAGCAATCCATAAACCTGTGCACAAGGTATATACCAACCTGCATACAAAAAGTTGTGACATAATCATAGCAATGTTCCACAAGGTCTCTAGAAACACAAGGTGGTGTGCCATATCCGACTGCTGTAATAGTCTCAGGGCTAAAACCCAACTCCTCACTCATCTTCTTGCGAAGCATTATTGCTAGCATCGAAGCAATTGCACCTCCAAGTGAATGGCCCACCAGCCTTAACCTAAATCCCTGTAGACAGATTAGAATTACAACATAATAATTAGGATTAGTGCGTAAGGTAACCAACATTGAACCAATTTCTATTTCAGGTAACCCTCTTTATATTGTGAACAGAACCATTGAAATTTCAAAAAGTTTGAAGATAAAAAATGATGGCATGTCAATAGTAAATTTGACCATGTTGGCTTCCTTTCTATGCAATTTACCCATGTCAAACTATCTATTAAACAAAAGAAGGGATAAATTCACAACCTCATGCTTGTCAAGGTACTTCTTAACGGTTCCTATCTCATGAGTTAGAAACCAACGGGTAGCCTCAGCTGCGCCAAAATGAGTTGAATAGCCTTAAAAATTGACTTCCCCATCACTTGAAGAAACAATGTCTGTAATTAAGTGAGAAACCGTATGTGTTCCACGAATTCCAAAAATCACAAGTCTATTGCGAGTATCAACACCAATGTAGTATCCAGGTCGCAGCATACTGGAGTTCTTCACAAATTTCACTATGTTGCTTTACTGGAGTTCTTCAGTCTTCACAAATTTCACTATGTTGCTTTACATGGTATATTAGATCCTGGACCTTTAAAAAGATGACTTCCGATTATACAATGACGGCATTAAAGTTTGTGAACTGTAAGGTTAATAGTAGTTACTCATTACCAATGTGTCAGAAGAAATCTTTACTCCCTTAACATTCTCAAATGGATTTGTGGTTGCTTGTTTAAGGTAAATAAGGTATAAACCTATTGTAAAATCGCTCAAGCTCCATTCTTGGACTCCAAGTTTACTCTTTTGAATGCTAGCAAGGATTTCTGCAAGTGATCGACTACTGGGTGGAATTTTGTCAGTTGAAGTTCCTGTGAAATAGAATAATACTGGGATTTTTACAAATGAATTATGTAACGTATATGGTTGTACAACGGATTGTGAACAAACCAGGCCATTTCTACAATTGCAGTGCTGGTTCAAGCACTTTTGTGATCCATGCAAGTTCTGGCTTCCACTTGTTACTTGATGGATCTTCGTCATCAGAACTGTATTTTCTAACGCCAGAATTTGGCTCTGTTTGGGTACCCTGTTGAGATATTCCAGGTGATACAGATGCATCCTTTGCATCTTTCACGTTCGGCTCTTCAACCTTTTCTACTTTTGACCATTGTGATTGATAGCGGCTGATTGTGTTGTATACACTCCATTGATATGATTCCCGCTTTCTTATCAACTTGAAACTAAAATCTGCAGCACCAAAATGGAGATGAATAAAAACCGACAAAATAGACGGTGTTAGATACTGCAGAAAAAAAGTCATTCATTTTCGTGGTTCAAGTACAACATATTTGGTTCAGGTAAATAATGGAATTTAAATAATCAACCCAAGTTTTTGAGGCTACCTCCAGTGCCACACTCAATCTCACCATTTCCAATTCTAGAAAGAAGGAACACACTTCATTATGAGTTACGAAGAAAAAGCATCTTTACTCGCACGTTTGTTTCTAAAACTTATGTTCCTTGTATTGTTTACTAAATCATCATCCGTGATTAAAATCATGAAATGCTTACATTCTACAAAGACTTGAACTGTGTAAAAGACACTCCATTGTAATTTTTTAGAAGTTTAACAATTAAGTCATACTTCATAGTTTTTTATGAAAGCGATATCTAATACCATTATTATAAAGTGATCATACATATGTTTTATACCTAGATCCAGAATAAATAACAAAAAAGTGAATTAACTGTTTGGAATGGTTTCAATAGTGAAGGTGGAATATTTATTGATATGCCAAGAAAAAATATTACCGTAATACACCAGGACGTGTACCTTCAAACTTCATACACAATCTACCACACGAATTCCATTATCTGCATGTTTTTATAAAAATGCAATAAAAATTAAAACTTTATATCATAAAAATATAAGTTGTACAAAAGACTGAATCTCAAGCACCCTTAAATATGTATGGATAAGTACCCTGTATCAAGTCTGCACAATAAATTTCCATAGAAGTAGTGCTCCGTTATACTATCTCATTGCTAAATACAGGCAGCAGTAAATACAGTTAATAAGTATTTTCATTGCTAAATGAAATAAGAACTGCAACGGGGAATGGGAACGCTAGCAAACATAAGTTCCTAACCTTGGCTGTCATTTGCGGCCGGGAATGGTTGCGTGCTGTCAGCTGTTAAAGGCACAACATTTGAAGATGAAGGAACCGCTGTATATGTGGCTGTTGTCGTTCCAGTCGTTGGCATGAACTCGTGCAGACACAACGGGAACTGATGACCATGGCGTCCGTGAGGTGTGTAGGAACTTGGTTGCAGTTGAAACTGATCGGTACCTAATATACAAACGCGAACATACACAAAGTTGTCAGATAATGGAACTTTAAAAAAAGGTCGGAACTCATTATATACACAACTGGAAGTAATGACTAATGGGTACTGACCTTCGGTGTCAAGCATAGTACATTGCGACATTTGTGGATTTTGTGCAGCAGGTGTACTAACGGAATGGCGTTCAGCTATGGTAGACGAACGGGGATCCCTGCGTTTACGGGCATGTTGTTCACCAAAAGACGCTGATGCCAATTGAAAAAAATAGCAAACATTTAGTATAAGTGATTATTGAAAAAAAGATCAATAATAATGGTTACTGATATTAAATGTAATACATTGATCATTGATAACAACCTAACAGTACCTTCCATGGGTCTTTTGCCTTTATTGCCAATTGTTGTGCGTGGTACATGGGAAGCAACAGGAACTGTAGGGGTATTCCGTATAACAGGTCCAACCTGAATTTTTTCCTAACCAACGTCGTCCGTGGTACGGTGAATTGTTCCTGTTGCAAAGTCCAGTACCAAGGGTCCACGACATACGGCTGCACATAATAGTATAATTCAATTGAGAAAACAACTTGTAGGACATATTGATGTAAAAGCGTAAGTGATGAAAACACATGTGATAATGAAAAAGAACATTAATGTTAACCTTTGGATGAAAATAATGGAGAAGGCTGTTGCGCCATAGAGTTTCATCAAAAAGAACATTAATGTTAACATTTGTATTTAAAGCCATTCAGTCCTTTTGTATTTGTAGAAGTATAGAGTTTTTTGTTGCACGTCCGACATTTTACTATAGCACAAACACTTGGGCTTTCATCATCCATCCTGTAATAATTAAAGGCTGCCGATTTGTACGTACTATGTTGTTAGGATGAATAGACTATTTGCGTGGTTTAGGCAAATGCCTATGTATTTAGTTTAATAAATCATTCATATGCTTTCATTATCTGTATAGCAGCCTCTAAAATGATATCATTGATATAAATTTTGGAAGAATTCTTTCTTATTCTTTATAGTATATATCTTGATGTCAATTGACTTAGTAGGTTAAAACTAAAGCAGTTAAGAAAAGAACAGGGGTTTAAGCACATTTATTTTCAAGTAACACTTGCACTTAGAACTTGATATATCCTTGCAATTAAAAAAATTCAAATGATTTATAAGTGGGCTCAAGAGTAGCTGATAGAATTTCATAAGTTTTGGCAAACTTAAGCATGTAAATGCATTTAGGCAATATAAGTTTTGTGCTAACATTATAATGAGACATTCCATGTAATTCATTGATTTCAATCATCTCAAACTATCAAACTCTTAGGGGTTGTTTGAGAAAACCTATTTAGAATAGTTTATCAGCTTATTTTCTATGATTACACTATGCCGAAGATAATGTCTCGATTTGCTTTTCAGCTTACTTTAAACTTATATGACAATTGTACTACTGAAAACTTTTATGTATAAAAAAACACATAATATAACAAATAAGAAAGTAAGTTTTTAAAGAGAGCCAACAAAGTTACCATAGTGGATTTGATGAAGTTAAGATTGCATTTTTAGCCTTTCGGGCCATTGGCTATGCCAACGTATCTCCATAAAAATGAAACTCGCATGACCCACCTAAAAAAAGATCAAAATATGGTAACCTTAAGAATGCAAGCAGATGGTATCAGCAGGTTCTTGATCCGCAATTATCATTATTTCATTTCTTTAACCAATATAGGATGAAGATATTGAAATTACCAGTTTTGTAAGATTCTTTATTCGATTGTAATCACTTTCATCTTATAGTTTCAGTTTTGTGCTCTTCTGCTAACAACAATAAAAGTAACATGTTACCATCTTTTTTTCATGCCTAACAATCTAAATACCAACTAATAAATGTAAACAAAGTAAAAACCCAGCTTAGAAGAAGAGTAAAAATCAAGTAGAACCTCATTAGCCACCTAATTCTTTTCAACAAATTAACATATATTTTTGTAGAAACAGTTGGTGGGCATGATTTAGTAACCTTCACATGGGGTTGATTTCAAAACTAAAATCGATAATCAAAATCCAAACCAAATACATACAAAAGTATTCCTTAATTCATCAAACATCAAAGATATGGTAACCTAATTTCGATTTAATAGAACATACACTAAGAGTAAAAATTACCTGACATTGAATTTGGTTGATTTCTGATGAAACAATACAATAGAAAGAAGTGACTTTGAATTATGAAATTGTATCCGACTGATTTGAGTTTTATCACAAAATGTTTGGCAGAAATTATGGAAAAATAGTGTGATTTGATAAGGATGTTGTTATTTGATTTGAATAATTAACAAAAATAAGTTGATTTTGTGAGAGATTTTAGTAAGGGTTTAAATGTGATTGAGTAATTATAGGCAGATTTTGAATGGGAAGAGAGAAAACCGGAATAAGAGTGTGTCACGTACCATTGTTAATGCCAGGTGGTATTTTGTTTTGCCAAGTGGCATTTTGATAATGCCAAGTGGCATTCTTTTTTGCCAAGTGGCATTTTTTTTTTGCCAAGTGGCTTTTTCAAGTTGTCAGGTATTGCTAATATATATAGAGATCGATATATATATATATATATATATATATATATATATATATATATATATATATATATATATATATATATATATATATATATATATATATATATATATTTTTTTTTTTTTATTTTTTTTTTATAGAAACTTGAATAAAAAAAAATCCCGCCACAACGCGCGGGCACCCAGCTCGTATTATACTATTTTATGATTTGGGGATGAATAGTGATAATTTAAATATGAAGGATTCTGAATAACGTTTTATTTATATTTATTTATTTATTTTATTATTTTTTTAATATGGAGCATGGAAAAGTTTTTATGTCCTTCATTCTTCAAATATAAATAAATATGTGATTTGAAAACAATGGTTGGAGATGGCGTTACACTAAGAGGTCTTATAAAGCACTATATACTCCATGGTGCATTATTTGTTTGGAGCTAGAAAGAATGTCCTTGTAAGGTACCATCAATAATGTGAAGGACTCGATTGTAATATTCAAATGTGCCCACCATGTGATCATCAACCTCCTTCACGATGACTTAACTACTACATACATGTCGCCGAGGACGACAAATTTAAGTAGTTACAAACCATTATTGATTTATGATACGAATATTTATTTTCTTTTATTTTTTTGTATTTGTTTATAAATAACTTGTGCTGTTTGATTGTTCCACTAGCTAATGAGGTTGTGAGCTTATGTTTAAGCTTAAACACTTGTGAGTTATCATCAGATGCTCATAGTATTCGTGTACGTGAATTTTGACTTAAGGTAAATCTTCGTATCTAATTAATTGCATTCATATACGGCTATACGAGTATCATTTAGAGTAAATTACACGGATGGTCCTTGTGGTTGGCGTTGACTTTCACATATGGTCCCTTGACTTTTTTTTTTTTGCACTCCTGGTCCCTAACTCAGAAACTACTTACATAGATGGTCCCTTGACCAAACGTCCTTCAAGTTTGACCGTTACAGCCCCTCATGTGACTTGCACATGAGGGTATTATAGTCTTTTAATGTCTAACAGGGACCATATGTGAAAATAACACTCATTATCCTCAACTCTGAAAACCAAACCACCCTCATTATCCTCAACTACCTTATCACTCCACTCCCCCAAAATCTGCTACTCAACTTATGATGAGATCAAGATTTGTAGCCAACCTATTAACAACATAAAACACAAACATACTTCTCCTTGCAAACCGAATCACACAAACACATTAATCAAACCCTTTTATCGCTCGACCCACGAAAGCTTCGAAGATGAAATATCTCATCCACCGGAGACGTCTGAGTCCGGCGAGTCAAGGCCGGAGATTGAGTTTTTACTAGAGGCGTCTGATGATGAACTCGGATTGCCACCGACTGAGTCGGTGGTGAATGAGTGGGTTGGACTCAGTGAGTTGAACTGGTGTGAGTCGTTTGAGGATGGGTTTGAGTATGGTGATTTAAATGTTGGTGTTGGTGTTGGTGTTAGTGATAATTGTGAAGGTGAATATGAAGTGTTGGATGGATTATTTGATTATACGGATTTAGGCTTACCGGCTCAGTAGTGATTGTGTACTCGAACCGAACCAGGTGATGGTTTCTGTTAAAGATCTTAATGGTCTCGAACCAGGTTTTTAAGGTTTGGGTTTTCACATAAGGAACAAAAGAATAAAAGAGCTGAGAATAAAAGCTTTAATTCTGGTGAACAATTCCATATTATTCCGATGAACATTTTGTCTTTGTTGTTGTTGTTGTTTTTAAGGTTTGGGTTTTCCATTTCTTTCACCATCTTTTTTTTTAGATGATGATTTTGATAAAGATGAAGAGGAAGGAAGAGGGTGTGTTTTGGTGGTAGTGACACACACCTCAAAAAATAAGGGAACAAAAACAAGCCAAAGGTGATTGGTGAGGGTCTTGGTTTGGTGGTGATGATACTTTTGTAAATGGTAGGTAATCAGCATCAATCGAATCCAACAATGTGAATGGTTTGATGATACTTTTATCATTCTTTTTTGCATCTGATATAGTAGCAATTTGATACCTTACTGTTAACATTCCCATTCAAAAAATTTATCTTTTAAGTATTAAATTTGCTTGAAGGTTGTGCAAAATATATCAACTAACCGCTTATTTGATGCAAGGAAACAAGGTCGTTATCTTGATACGTATTCAACGTTATTTGATGCAATCACTAACCGTAAATATGGTAACTTGTTTCAACGTTATTTGAAGGTTGTGCAAAATATATCAACTAACCATTGTTTGGTAACTTGTTTCAGTTACACAACAGCTGTGGTAGTGATGGTGGTTTGTTGGTGGCGATTTGATGGTGGGGTGGTGGCGATTTGATGGTGATGTGGTGGTGATGGTGGTTTGTAACACCCCCTAATTTGTTTAGTGGCAGCGGAAAAGTAATTAGGGTGTTACGGTGAGGATCGAGTTAAAATTTCAGAAAAACGGACCAGAATAGGCGTTTTGAAAGTTATATGTCATTCGAAATAATAGTTTTAGTATAAATGGAAAATATCTGATTTGAAAGTCCCACAAAAGTGTGGTAATTTGGAAGGAATGACATATTTGATTTTACACCAGTTTATTTATCAGAGTAAAAGATGCCCGCTCCGTGTCTTATCCTGCTCCGTTAATTACCTGAGATAAACATGCTTAAAACGTCAACACAATGGTTGGTGAGTTCGTGGAGTTTAATAGAAAATAACTTTCTTTCAATAGATTTTAAGAGGTGTACAGTGATTGTCGCAATAAATAATAGTTCTTCATTAAGTAACCATTTGTGTTGAATAAAATCCACAAGTAATTCATGTATGATCTCCAAAATCATAAGTTTCAAGTTTTTAAATGAAAATGAGCTACGTTGTTATATGCTCGAAATGATGTGTTGGGTCAACTTTTAGGAGTAACAATATACCCAGCATTTTGGGTTGTCTTTTGTAGAATTCACAATTAAGTCACATATGATAACAACTAAGATTCAAGTACATGATTCATAATCATAACACATAGTAAAAATATTAATCTAGTGTCTGAAATCTATCAGTGTGGAGTGGTGTTTACTAAATACAGTTGTATCCTAGGATATATATGAAACATTTATATATTCATAAAGTTATATTGCCCTAAGCCTCATGACACGCAAAACGTTAACAATTTCCGTAAAACGGCGGTGTCCCACCAGGGTTACTGATGGGTGTTTATAGCCCTCGTGTTAATAGGTGATTTGCCAATTCCTATTTTTCTCAAATATAGTGCATCGCGACTAAATACGACTAACCATATAGGCATTCCGTCCAAGTATTTAGTGGGATAGGTCGTCAGCCTCTAACAGGTTTCGAAGCTGTTCACTATATTCGCGCTCACCGCAGTGATTAATGGCTCATGATCGAGGGACTTTATGGCAATAATGTAAACTTAGGCAATATAGGTTTCAAGGTTCATGAATTATGCGTAATTTTATTCTTGGCAATTATTTCTAGTGAAATGTAGAAATATCATAATAAAGTAACTGTACATTCATTTGTTATATGAATGCATACAATAAGTCTCAGTATCATGTTACATCAAGTAGTTTAAAAATGTTATCTTTCAAATTCAGTGTTTACGCTAAGCAAGCAATTTGCACATATAACGAACATATATTCCTCTCAAGGGTGATTTGAACATGTAATGCATAGTGGATGATTTTGAGTAAATCATGAGAGTTTTCAATGTATATAAGTAACTTAAAACAGTTAAAGCATGTATCTCCCCCAAAAAGTATAAATCAAGTATTAAAATAGGAGGGGCCACGACTCACCTGGAGCGTATCTGACAAGACGAAATTATAAGATCAAGTAAACGATCACGGAAACTTCTTCAATATGAGACCTGAATATAAGCGAAGTCTAAGAGTCTAACTTACTACTAATAACGAATGTGGAAAGGATAAATCGTATAACGATTTGATCGGTGATGTGAGTGTGTGATATGCTTAAAATGCCTCAAGTTAAAAATATGATATATCTATAATATTATCTTGATTCTTATCTTAATCGACCCAAAATATTACTTTCTCGAAATATGCTGAAATAATATGCAAGTGAAGTCGCTAATATTTCTAATAACGAAACTTTAAATAATGCATAACTTAAAATGAAACATGCATATGAAATGAAGGGTGCAAAATGAAAAATAAACTAAGAATGTCAAGTAAAAATTAAATAGGTCCTTGTCCTTTCCAGATTTTATACTTTTTATCCTAACTGTGTTGCGTTACGTCGTTAGTCCTTCGGTTTAGTCCATAGTCCAATAATAGTCCAAAATTTGTCCATGTGTCCATATAAGGCTTGGAGTCCAATGGTATGTCAATTTAAGTCCCATATAACTGTTTTCACAGCTTCAGTCCCTGAGTTTCATGGTTTGGCAGTTTTGGTCCCTCCAATTAAATCGCGTTACATTTTTAGTCCTTTTTGCATAAAAATAACTGGAAAAATATTCTGAAAATTTCTGTATCTTTATTAAGTTCATTTTAGCTTATTTCAAGTGCTTATTCCTGAAAAGAGCTTATTTTTGTATAAATGGGCCAATTAACGATTTAACTTAAGGCCCGTTAATAAATTTAGAGGCGAGGGCGTGAAAATAGTTTTGGGCCTGAACTTGGGCTATTTTTGTGGTTCTAAAAATGTATCATATGGGTCTGTTGGACTGCTGATACTCAAATGTTTATTGGGTTCGATTTTTAGCCCAACCGATCTTTGATTTATTTATGAAAATGATATAGTTTTTCTATGACTAGCGTGGCTGTTTTAAATGGTTGTTTCTCAGTTATTCTCACATGATGTTTATATGAAAAGTGTAGCTTGTCAGGAGGTCCACGAGGTCGTGTAAAAATATGACATGGTTATGTGGTTAAATTGTGAGTTATGGTCTTGAGTTATAGGCGACTTGGGCTGTTTAATATACAAACTTTTGAGGTAGTTCTAAGTGTTTTAAAGTTTTGATTATACGTGAGAATGAAGTAGTATGCAAGGCAAGTAGTTAAGAAATGTGTGAGGTGATTATTAAGATTCCACAAAGTGAGTTTTCGACAATGTGCATGGCTCAATCATAGGTAACTGTGGTTCCAAATATACAAATGTTATATGTTCGAGTAAAATGATGCATGCATGTGTGTAATATCTTAAATGTGTGAATGAGGTGAGTGATGACTCGTAAACCATCTCAGTGGTGACATGCAACACCCGGCCTTGTGGGTTTGTAAACTTTATGGTTCGTATAAGTAATACAAAAGAAAATAATACGTTCGAATATAACATGAAGTATGCATGTGTGAGTGAGTACGTGAGATATAGAAACAAAAGGAGATATTCGAATACTTACTACACCTTTAAATAGGTGGTGAGGAAGCAGTGAGCTTGCATGAATCACGAAAGAAACTACAATGGCCACTCGCTAGAACTATAATACGTTTCTAAACGTGTTTTCTTCTTTTACTCATTTGTTCTTTATATTAAAGTAGAAGGTTTGCTGGGTTTTTGGAGTGGTTAGTGAGGGTGAAAGATGGGTGAGATGAGTAGGTAGAGGAGGTGAGGGTGAGAGATGGGGGATGACAGTGGGGTTTCGAAATCACAAGGACGAAGTAAGCAGTGTATTAACTAAGTTCGAATCATGATTTAACATGCTTATTTCTTATCCGATTTACTTTTCTAAAGAGTGATATGTATTTCTGGTTTTGGAAAGTGTCTGGTGAGAGTGAAATAAGTGAATTTGTGAGATGGTGAGGTGAGTAGTGAAGAGTAGAATATATAGAAGGTTTCACACGCTTCTCATTGACTATTGACTCTCCCCATCAATCATTGGAGGAGACTGTAGCCAAATGGACACCTAAGTGTTTCTACCGACAGTATAAGATATTTGATAGATAAGATCTATCTTTGTTTGTTGTGTTGTGTATATGTATTCATACGCTCGGTTTGTGTTTCTAATATATGCTCCAAATATGAAGTTAGCGCGCCATACTAAGCTTCCGTGGTCCTAGTCATTTTCTGATCATTATAACATGTTGAGAATATTATTAAGAGTACGTAGGAAAAAGCGGGGAAAGATTTGGTTGAGTCTCGATAAGTTACATATATCGGGTTGGGTTAAAATGGGACAAAAAGATTGGCCTTCAAAACCTTATTAAAGTTCGACACCTAGTAATGAGATTCGACACTATATTAGCCTAGTGGGTGGTGAGTAAAATGGTGTAAAAATATTCGTGTGTTGTGTTTAAGAAATGAGAAAACGGGTCGCGTTTTTGGAGGTGTTTGGCTGGTCGGCTTACATGAAATAGCAAAAGAGAAGTTGGGTTTGAAGTTGGGCTGGTCGTGTGAGAGTGTTGGGCCTGGAACGAATTAAGGGTCCAGTCGGTTTGTAGTTGGTTTAGTGAAAGAAGTAAATATGTTTAGAGTAAATGTTGTGTAGTTAGTTAAATATAAATGTAATTAGTGGATAAAGTGTGATTAATGTATAGTTGTAATCAAGTTATAAGTTTAGTGGTTTTAACTATAATTTGTAATTAGTGAGATTTGCGATTTGTGAACTAGTAGTCGTTGCAAAATAAATATGTTCCGTAAAGCACGTCGAGAACTAGTGGATAAAGTGTGATTAATGTATAGTTGTAATGTTGTGTTGTGGTGAAAATAAAATAACCGGAAAAATTTTAAATTCCCCTGTAAAAGTGGGTTTTGTTAAACTGTAACTCGAGGTTGTTATTAATTAACAAGGATTATCATAGCGGATTTTCATGGAATCCTACATGGTTTGTTAAATCTGGAAAATGGGGTGGTGATGGTGGTTTTCAGATACGGTCCCTGTGGGACATTAAAAGACTATAATACCCTCATGTGCAAGTCACATAAGGGGCTTTAACGGTCAAACTTGATGGACGTTTGGTCCAGGGACCATTTGTGTTAGTAGTTTATGAGTTAGGGACCGGGAGTGCAAAAAAAAAAGTCAAGGGACCATATGTGAAAGTCAACATCAACCACAAGGACCATCCGTGTAATTTACTCTATCATTTAATACTGTCATTATAATTCTAATTTAGTTCTACATTAAAGGGTGATCGAGGCATCTGTCTATGAGACTATGATATTCTTGTGATGCCAAAAGAGATCCTAGCCAAAGGCTTTTGCATAGTTGAAGTATTCAGCATCCAAAAAAACGCATATAATAATCAGAGACTTTGAAAATAAAACATTTCTTTACAATTTTCTTGATTTGACCAGTCACCTCTTTCAATAACTAAGAATACACACACTTTTTTAGGCTGGTCTTTTTTTTTTTTTTTTTTTTTTTTTTTTTACGAGCCGACTAATCCAGGACGACCATCCATTCCTTTTGAATAGCCTGTAGTCGGCGCAGGTGAACCTCCGTAAGCACAAGATGATTAATTTTCTCCCCGTTGGATCCGAACCCTTGACCTCTACTTTGAAAGGCTGGTATTCTTACCGCTGGGTCGCCCCTTGTAGTTTCTCTCTCCTTTCAGCTATTCTTATCAATAACACTACTTCATCTTTCACATCAACGGAACATCAGCTTTCTCTCTCCTTTCACACCCTCTCAATTTTCACTTTTTATAACTCACTTCACATTTCAACCTATTTTTTTTATATTCAAAACTAAAACTTTTATTCATTAAACAAAAAACATAACATTAAAAAAAAAAAAAAAAAAAAAAAAAAAAAAAAAAAAAAAAAATCATAAATATTAAAGACTAAAGCTAAACATTCTGAGAAAGATGTTCGGTGAGATTGACACGAAGGTTTCGATGCACTTGTGGTGATTTAATATATCTGACAACTCTATGCTTGTCTTCATGGGATCGTATGGGGTCGTCTGATTGATGTGTTTCCTCCGGACCAATCGGTAGATATCGTCAATCCTTGCTCTTTTATAATCATATTATGTAATATGATGTATTTATACTTCATATTCTTTATTTTTTTTCATCACGCAACGGTCGTGCGAGATTTGCTAATACAACCCATTTCCTCTTTAGAACACCAAATGCCCGTTCCACTTCTTTCCTTTCCAATTCTTGCATTTGTTTATACCGCATTCGCTTGAGTTCATCGACACCTGGTTCTCCTATCGTTTTAACCAAAGTTCCCATTCCGGATATATCATGTCTACAAGATAGTATCCGACTGGGTAAATTACGCCATTAGCCACAAACGGAATGTCTGGTGCTTTTTCGTCTTTAGATCGTTGAAAATAAGAAATTGATATATAACGTTGATATCGTTGTGCACCCCAGCAACATCAAAGAAAGCGTGCAATATCGATAAGCCTTGTGACGCAACAACCTCAAGAAAAATGAATGGAGTCGAACCTTGATCGCGTCTACAATATTGCCCTTTAAGTGGATTCGGACAATCATGCCACGACAAATGTGCATAAATCAAGGCTTCCTAACATTCCCGAAAACCCGTACTTTTGTTCGTCAAACGCATATAATCGGTGATAGTAGGTTTTCGCAAACACTCTGGTCCAAAAATTTCCATAACAAACGTACAAAAATTTTAAAAGTGTTAGCACTTAATTTATAAATGTAAAGTGATGGTCATTTGTAATCTTGAAACTTGTGTGTCGTGTGGTTATGTTAGTCTAGGAGAGTGGGCTTTTGATAGATAATATGTAAGATTTAGTGTATAAATCTAGTCCAACACAAAAGCCCACTCCAAGCCCACAAAAGCCCTTTAGGGCGTCACCTTTATGACATAAAAGACTCACTCCCACCTCATTTCCAAGAGTTCTCAAAAGTGCATCAAAAACAGCCAAGGTGGGAGTGTGTGTTCTCTAGGTTTGTATTTGTTATCTTTACTCTTTAAAGCTAATAGATTCAAAGGTATATTTCAAACGATCCACACTCATTCTCATCTTGTTCGTGTTCTTGTTTGAGTACCATCGATCTATAGTTAGTTTGTATGACAAAGGTAGATTTCTAGTGATAACAAGTGGTATCAACACACCATACATCGAGGTAGGATATTGCTTGTGTTCGGTTTGAGTTCAAAAGAAACCAACAGTTGCGTCTTTTTTTTTTTTTTTTTTTTTTTTTTTTTTTTTTTTTTTTTTTTTTTTTGTGTTTCATAAAAACGTGAGCTCTTGTGTTTATCTTGGCATCGTACGCAAATTTTAAGGTTCAAGCTTGTGTTTGTTATTGATTTTACGAGGTGGTTAGTGAAGCCATGATAATTCATTAGTCGAATCTTAGTTTCAAGTTTGAACTTCTTGTGCTAAAAGTGGTATGATCGTCAAAAGGACCATCGATTGGGTGAGATTTGTTTGGTTGAATCATCATTAGTTTTTCTTGCTTGATATTCTTGTATAAGAATTATTGGTAAGAGTTGGTAAGAGTGGGTAGATCTCATCAGTGGCTGAATTATTGGAGATGTGTCAAAAAGTCAAGAGTTGGTAAACTGCCCCTTATCGTAATTCACAGCCTTTCGCAATTGAAGCCTTTCGCAATTGTTAGTCTTTCACAATTGACAGAACCTTTCGCAATTGAAGAACCTTTCGCAATTGAAGACCTTTCGCAATGTAAGAGCCTTTCGCAATTGATCATCCTTTCGCAATTGAGGCAGCTTTAAGTAGTTTACGCAATTGGCAAACTTGGTCCTCGCAATTCATTTAAACGCTTTCCAACTTAAATAAATTTTATAAATTCAATTACACTTGTAATTTCTACAACGTCAAGGATCGCGGACTCGGTATTTTCTCACTTGTATAAGTTTGATAAATACTTTGACAAACGGATATCTACTAATTTATGTAAATTAGTTAGATTTTTATATAAATTACAAATTTATATAAATTAGATAAATTATATCTAAATTGAAATTTTGCCATAATTTGTATAAATTTTGGTCTAAATTAAAATTTCTATAGAAATTGTCATTTTATCTAAATTGTAATTTACATAACTTTGTCGAATTTGTGAAATCTAGATTTTGTCTAAATTATAGCTTAGTCAAATTTTGTAACTTTATTTAATTTGCTTCGTTTATCTAAATTGCAAGTTACTTCCACGATCATCATCAAAGAACCAAGACTTCACATCAACAAAAACCAAGTTTAACCTTCATCAACCAAACTCCTAATTCGTTGCAATGATCCTTCATCAACTTTATCATTCAAAACATCAACAATGACTACTCAACAAGACATTCATGCCGTCGGTGCAGAAAACCGTCCTCCAATGCTTGAAAAAGGTGGTTATCTTCCATGGACGAGTCGTATGATTCGATATATCAAAACCAAACCTAATGGTCAAGGTAGACTCCTGCTCAACTCCATACAGAAATGACCATTCAAACCTCGTCAGATTCAAGAAGCTGGTGACCCAACTGCAACACCTCCCGTTCCACCATCCTTTCGTGATCAAAAAGAAGAGGAATACACAGCAGAGGATTGGAAGCAAGTTGAAGCAAATGACTTAGCAATGCACTTAATTCAACTTGGTTTACCACGAGAAATATTTGCTGTTGTCGACAGTTGTGATTCAGCTTATGCTATGTGGGAACGAGTTAGAAGACTCTGTCATGGCACAGAAATTGGGCAACAAGATGTTGAAAACAACCTGCTAACTGAATGGGAGAAGTTCACATCCACTCCAGCTGAACCAATTGAATCTTACTACACCAGGTTTTGCACCTTAATGAACGAGCTCATCAGAAACAAGTTGACACCAAAACCAATTGTTCAAAACATCAAATTCATAAACAATTTACTAGAAGAATGGGGACGCTATGTCATAATTGTTAACCAAACAAAGAACCTCCACGAGGTGAACTATGATCAGCTCTATGATTTCCTGAAGCAAAACCAGGCAGAGGCAAATGAAGTCAGGAAAGAAAAGTTAGCAAAGCAACATGATCCTCTGGCACTCAATGCTCAAACACCTACACATGCAACAGTAAATACACAACCCTCTTCATCTTCCACGCAGAACTTCATGCAACAACAATATATTCCGCAACCACCATTCCACCCACAACAACAACAAGTCACCCCACAACAACAATACCTGCAATACCAAGAACCATAATTTAATGACAATGATGAGTCCACTGCTGCGTTGACTCAGGCATTTGCTTACCTAACAAAGGAATTCCAAGGACGATACTCCACACCCACCAACAACAATCAAAGAATCTCATCGAACACTCGGAACAAGCACATTGCACAGCCGAGTTTCAACATGGGTCAGCAAGGACAAATGGTTGGAGGTTATGGGAATCAGCAGAGATATGCTCCTCGATATCAGATGGGTAATCAGAATGCAGGGCAGTATGTTGGAAATCAGATGGGTCAGTATGCAGGGAATCAGATGGGTCCCGTAGTTGGAAATCAGAGGGGTCAGAATGCGGGGAATCAGTATGGGAATGTTGCTGCTCAAGTTGCTGGGAATATGAATTAGGGTAATCTGCTAAAGTGTTTCAACTGTCAGGGAGTCGGTCATATGGCTAGGAATTGTCCCGACAAGCCGAAAAAGAGAGATCCAGCTTATCTGCAGAAAGCATTAATGTTGGCACAGAAGGAAACGGCGGGGTTACAGTTGAGTGCAGAAGAGAATGACTTTATGGCTCTTATGGATGATATGGAAGATCTTGAGGAAATCGATGCAAACTGCAGTTTCATGGCAAATATTCAGGAGGCTAAGTATGACACGGACTCTTAAACACCTCCTGTGTATGACACCAATGCAGTCTTTGAAGTACCACCATTCACTACATGTCACAATAATGAAACGTTTGATATGTCAACTCATGATGAACGGCATCCTGCGACTCCAGCATCCAATTATGATACATATATGGACACGCCAAGTTGTAGCAATATTAATTTGGCAACTCCAGATATGGATCCTAATGGAGACTACGAGTCCCAGCATGTTGAGAATGATGAGGAAACACGTGCATTTTTTGAATCATTATTGCATAATTGTAGTGTTGAAATTGAGAACGTTAAAAAGGTCAATCGTGATGTTAAGGCCGCGAATGAAAAATTGACCGCTGAGCTTGAGAGATATAAGGTGAATGAACAAGCTTTTGAATTTAATAACAAACGAAAGTCAGAACTTGAAATTGGTTATAGAGACTCTGTGTTAAGAGAAAAACATTTGCAAATCAAATTTGACACACTTGATGTTAATTTGAACATGACAATCAAATCTTTAAACACGGAAATTTCTGAATTAACCAACCAAATTTCTAAACAAAAATCAAATTGTTCTGATTTTGAAAATGAAAAGAAAGAATTGAATGCAAGGTTTACAAAACGAGAAAATGATCTTCTTGATGAAATCATTGACAAACAAGAAAGCATCAAAAAGTTGGAAGAGTTGCTTGTAAAAACGGGTCAGTCTGCACAAAAAATTAATTTTCTTATTAACGATCCAAACCCGATTTTACATACAATGAAGAAAATGGCTATCGGTTGTGAAAACCCTTATCATCTCAAGAAAGCTCAGAAAGAACAGAATGTGTTATATAATGGTAGTGTGCTAAATGATAAACATGATCCTCCCAAGGTTCGTGATTCTTTTGAAACGATTGAGCTTGTTGAAGAGAGTGGAACCAAAATGAGACAAATGAACCCAGAAATTAGACCAATTGATTATAATAAGCTTAACACAATTTCGGGCGTTCATCTTGTTCAAAAAGAGTCACCAATGTTATTCAAAAAACCGGTGGCTGTCACAAAACGAAAAGCTGTTTCGAAACATCTTTCTAACACTGAACAAATGTCCTCTAGTAACATTTCTAACACAAGTGAAACTAGACGATATTTGGATGATCTTAAAAAGAGAGTTGAAACACTTCAAATGGTTGTGGCATCCAAAACAAATAATAATCGCATTAACGATTGGGCTTCAAGTTTTCATAATGAAATGAAAACGGTGTATGAAACAGAAATTAGTACTCCACTCATGGCAATTCATGCAAGAGTACTTAATGTTGAAAATGTGTTTTTAAAAGAAACTGTAGATCCCAGTTGAGCTTCACGATCTTATTAATTACTTTAGATAAACCTAAAGCAATCGGTATAGAAACTGATCTTGAGATGTATATCAAATATTATGCGGAACTTAATATTTGATCTTAAGAAGAATTAAACACAAGACAAATTCTCAAACAACACTTCAATATATTAATACGATTGCTCGATAGCAATAGGGTTACAAGAAACCTTGAAGTGTAAACAATAATGATACGTATGTCTAACCTAACCCTAGATCCTCCTTTTATAGCGTAAGGAGTCCTAGTCGGTTTACAAAACTTTCTATACAAGAAAAATATCTTTACTTATCTTTTCTATACTTATCCTTAACATACTATACATATCTAATAAGCAGCAGAGTAACTAGTCTAGCAGCAGAGTCTTCGTAGGCTAGCAGCAGAGTTACACTTTGCTTATTCTTCCAAACCAGCAGAGTTACAAACAGCAGAGTTCAAGTCTAATCAGCAGAGTCATTGAACTAATCAGCAGAGTTGTATTTCTTGAACAGCAGCATCTTTAGACCCAACAATCCTCCCCTAAACTTGATATTTTTCTTCAAAAATCATCAAGTTTCCTTTAAACCCAGCTAATCACTAGGAGGATGCTTCCAAACACTTTACTGTTTTGAAACCTTCTCTTGCAGAATCTTTCTATATTTCTCAATTAGCACACCTGCTTGATAATCTGATACAAATGGTCTTTGCAACATCAACTTTCCTGGTTGCATCATATCAGTGAGAACATCAACATTGTTGTAGAAAGGATAATCTTTTTCTATCAACATGTAAACACCAAGTCCATTATCTCCAATCAGTTCATGTACTCCACATGACTGATATAAGTACCACTTGACAACTTTCTTTAACCTGCTCAATTTTTCCCATTCAGTATACATTGCATCAGGTTCAAACATGTTACTCAGCCAAAGATAATGTACTCTTTCAGGCACTGACTCTGGTTTCTTGTCACCATATCTTTCCTTGTAAAGTTCCCAGAGTTTTACAATATCCTCTCTATCCATGTACTCCAGCATCTGATCAAATCTAACATATTTTTCACATTTCAAATTAGATCTCATCACATCCCATTTAGCATCACAGACATCAAACACATTAGCAGTATAAGATATAATAGGATACTTTGTTGATAAGGGAACTGCATTGATTATCTCAGGTTCTGGCTGTGGTTTAGGTACTGGTTGTGGTTTATGAACTGTGAAGTCCATAATAGCTTTCATAGCATCAGCTTCTTCTTGTTTGTTCTTATAACAATCTTCAGTTTGAACTTTTCTTTTCTTTCTAGCTGTGGTCTTACTTCTTGTACCAGTCCTCTTATAACCAATGATATTCTTAACTTCTTCCCTCTCAACCTCCATGGTTTTCTTGCCATCTTGATTCTTCAAAACACTTCCAGATGCTTTCATATTGTCAGATTCCATAGCCTCTGGCTTTCTCTTCTTTTCAGTTTTGAAACCTTTTCTTGGATTCAGCTTAGCATAAGTTTCATAAAATTCCTTTTCAATTATGGCATCTGATTTTCCCTTGAAATCCTTCATCTGATAATTTATTGCATTCTTCAAATAATACTTCATATCATTAACTAATGCTTTCCTTGTAGATGACTTTGGTTTGTATCCATGCTTCAGTCCTTCTTTAATTCTCAGAATCAGCTCTTCCCACTTAGCTACTCCATTCTTTCTGAGTATAAACTCCACAAGCTCTTCTGTCTTTTCACTGCCATCCAACTGCTCATCATTTGTTATCAAGAAAGCTTGACCTCTTACAATCATATCAGAATCTAAGAAATATTGCAATTGTTCATTGAACTCTTCTTGATTAACCTCTTTAGATTTGGAGCTTTCCATAAATTCAAACATATTTCTTTCCTCATCAGCTGCCACACTCCTTGCATATTCTTCATCATGAGCAATCTAAGCTTTTTCATCAGCTAAGGCCTTTTCTTGAAGTTGCCTTTCAAGTTCTTCAGCAGCTTCTTTATCATGATGTGTAGATTCAGCAGCAGGTTGTTGTTGTGATGGTGTAGGTGTTTTAGTTCCTTTGTTCATGTTCAAAAGTACTTGAGCTAAGGTCATCTTTTCATCATCTGATTCAGCAGATTCCCTTTCTCCTGCACTCTTCTCTGTATCAACAGCAGAGTCCTTTAACCCATCAGCAGAGTGTTCTGCTCCAGCAGAGTCAATCTTTTCACTCTCATCACCAATAACAGCAACATTTTCACCTGATTCCTTGACAACCTCCCCTGAACCTATTGTAACCTCTTGATCCTGATTATTCCTCCCTTGTTTGGAAGCATGCTCTTCCAAACATGGTTTGGAACTCTTCTTCAACCTCCCCTCAAGATGGGTAACCCTGAGCTTAAGTCTTCTGATCTCAGCACCTTGAGAATCTTTGACTGATGTTAACTCCTTTCTAAGACCAAGAACCTCCTGTGACAATTTTGTACATGTATCCGTCAATTCCTATAATTGTTTCATGATATCCTCACAACTTCGGTCTGTGTTACCTGACCCGAGAGGTTGATCACTGGAATTGGCTTTTTGTACAGGGGTTTTAACCGTCAAATCATCTGTTTCAAGTTTAATGCTAGCCTCAACACTTCGACCTATGTTACCTGGTCCGAGAGGTGTATCATGGGCAATGTCAATTTGTACATCAGTGTCCATCAATTCATATGTTTCATTTCTGTCCTCATCACTTCGAGATGTGTGACCTTCTCCGAGAGGTGAATCTTGGGACACAAACTCAGTCTCAACCCTAGGTTGAACATCTGAGCCCCCCATGTTAGCCATTTGGCTAGGGTTACCATCAGTTGTATTAGGTTCTTGAGAACCTTCTACAATAGATGTTGCCATGGTTGAGGTCTTAAGCATGTTAGCACGGTCCTGCTCAACTACTAAGTTGGAAACAGTAGTGCCAGCCTCTTCCATCATGGTACCTACATCACCTGTACCAGCCTCATCTGCATCCATACTGACATTGGTCTGAGGTGTCACAATGTCCTCTTGTTGTGAAGTCCTAGGTGATTGGGTATTTTGGGGTTCAGTGGATGATGAAACATTCAAACTTGTTGATAAGGATGTGTGATGGGAAGCTGTGGGAGTTCCAGCCTCTTCATCCTCATTCACTGCAGCCACAATATTAAAGATGTGTTCAGTTAAGGGAGTTATAGCACCAGAAAAACCTTTCCCAGGCTTCTTCAGAAAAGCAAACATCTTGATAGCCATCCTGCTACTAGGCTCAATATGGGTATTGATGCGTGGTTTTGCAACCTTACAACAGGTTTTACCTCTCAAGGGATCTCAAGAGGCTTACAACCCCACCAGGCAGTGTACCTGACCGATGTAGTATAGTGTAGTGGTAAGTACGGGGGATTGATCGTTCTCCACAGGGAATAGTGTTCGTTAGGTATGAAAAACTACTCTAATTAGGTCTAAGGGTGAAGGAAGATTATTTTTTGTATTTTTTATATTTTATGGAAAGCAAGTAAAAATCTCTGGTTTTGGAAGAAGGGGCGGAATTAGTTGCTAATCAACTAACCCAAAAGCTACTAATTAAACTAATATGCAAGAAAAATAAACTAGGGTTCTACAAGGGAAATGAAGCATGTCTACTTATGATATGTTACTCCTTGCTAGCTATCCAATTCTACCTATTGAATTGTCACACCTTGTTTTAATTGACGGGTTGTATTCCTTAATACCAATCGTGGGGTGGCGTACGTACTTCCCCAACTCTATAAGCTCCTACTTCACTCCTATGTCGAGCCGGCTAAGAAGCTCCTAACATGGGATCACTAGAATTCGCTCATGCATTAAATACAACCAAATAAACCTAGTACGCATTGGTTCATGTTTCTTAAGACGTTCAAGCAAGTTACCGTATAGGAGGTTAGCCAGTTTTCTTAAGCCTAACATCGATATCACCCAATCAAACAAGAGACAATAGGAAACAAGAATTATAAACTAAACCAACTAGATCTATTGAAGTTGTCACGCCCTAATTGATGAAGATGGACACACACATCAACAAGAAATCAATAAGATCTAATTAGTTATACACAAGTTTCACACAATCATAAGTAAACACAAGGTGATTTAGCCAAGCATAATTAATGAAGAGCAATCAACAATAATCATAATTGAAGACATAACATAAGATTGAATCGATAAACAAACCATTAAAAGATGTTTATGGCATGATTAGGACCCTCTAAGTTGCTGGAAAAACACCTACCTAAACCCTAGAATCGGACTTAGGGTTTAGGGCTTACAAAAAATGAAGTTATGATGTTGTATTTATAGGCAGTTTACTGTCCGAGGGGTTCTGACGGTGTCATCCTTAACAAGTGACGGCGTCAGCTCCCCTTTTTCACCAAATTGTAGATCTTTTCGTCCCGATTCCGTGGCCTCTTGAATCACCAAAATCCGAGTTCGTATGAAGATTTTATGGCCAAAACAGTAACAACTACTCCGCGCGCGAGTTGTGATTGTCATTGATTAACATGTGGCGGTTTCACTAAGGTTCCTTCTCGTGTAAGAATACTTTGACGCCGTCACTCTATATCATCTGACGTCGTCAGGATGAGTCCTGACGCCGTCACCTTCAAGATCTTCTGGGCCGTCTCTCTTTAAATTAAACCGTGACGACCTTGATCACTCCAAAGGGTGACGCCGTCAGAATTCCAATGCAAATTTCTCTGGCTTATCATGAGTAATTTTCATATCCACCACTTTTGCCAAGCCATGACGCCGTCAGGAGGAATTTCTGACGCCGTCAAAGGTAATTTCCAGCACAATTTTGAGACTTTGTCGTTTTCTTCACTTTTATGCTCCAAAAACGTCCAAAATGCTTCCTTTTCCAGATTTCTCCTCAAAAGTACCTAAAATGACAAAAAGAACGATTTAGGGCAATATTTGATCAAATAAATACGATTTAGGGCTTAAATGACCCCTTAAAAGCGGTACACTTTTCGCTTCATCAAATACCCTTACACTTGAGATTTGCTTGTCCTCAAGCAAATGCGCTTTTATTCTAATCAAAATACAAGTTAGGGGTCATTTAATGCTAATATAAAAGTAATTGCAACAAATAATCGTTCCACTTTAATCATAATAAGCACGGAGATTACAAACTAGCACCTCACAAGTAGTGTTTAGATACTCACATCTCTCAAGTGTCATCAAAATAAATCTCATAAATGAAAACGGATAATATCTCTCACTACCTGTCATAGCAAATAGATTACCATAGGCTTGGGAAAGGATCGAAAACCTCCTCCACTAGGCGTAAGCACCTAAGATAAACTATCAAAGAGGGCTTTTAAATGGGTTATAACGTTAGGTGTAGGGAAAAGGAAAACACGGATTTGTTGGATAAAGGAATATTTTACTGGTGGTGAGTTAAAGATCTTGATCAATTACATGTACTATACAATGTTGCTAAGCCAAGACTCGACTCGATTTAAGCTAATGAAAGAAAATAACAAAAACATAAAATAAACTTAAAATGAAACGGGATGGTAGTCCGTATGTTTTTTCTACTTTTCTTTTTCTCAATTTTTTGTATTTTTCTTGATTTTTTCGATTTTTTTTTTTTTTTTTTTTTTTTTTTTTTTTTTTTTTTTTTTGCATACACTTTTGCCCTACCATCCAAAATAATACATCATAGGGGCGTTGCATCCCCCTTACACTTAAACTTTTACATAACTTTACAAATAACTATTCTAATGACTCGAATTAAGATAATTGAAAAACTTGGAGTACTTTTAAAATATTTAGCACATATGGGGGTAATAAATGATGTTCTTCCCCATTACTCCATTACACTAGTACTTTACCCATGAGTCCCAATCGTCCCAAAACAATATGTACAACGATATGACTCGACTTAGCAACCATGTAATCAACTAGATAATTAACTTGGGTTTAAACAAATGTTGTCACAATAATGCACTAAAATTGAGTGCATACAAGGTAGGCTAAGGCGATTTGGGTGTACATTTTAGTGGGGTGTAAACAAATTCTTCCTTTAAGTAAAATGCTTAAAGGTCGAAACGAAAAGATAGGCTCTGAGGGGTGTACTAGGGGTATCGTGTACTAAAAATGAGTACAACGCAAAGGGTGTGGGAGAATTACTTGACCAATGTAGCCAATGTAATTATAAAAACACAGGTGTAAAACAATGGGTTAATCCTAATGCCTCTTATCATGTAGTAAATCTAACTACACGAATGTAGTCTCACTTGTGGCCTCGGAATGGTCCTAACGCAAGTTCTAGAATCTAAGTGCTACCGGTACACACATCATAGCATAAATGTTTTTCCTACCAATTCTAGGGGCGAACCTCACATATTTGGGGTGGAAAATTTTTTTAGTGGTACGGTTTTTTGTGCTAGTCATATAACTCCTATCCGTGAGACGCTTATTAGAACTAAAGTTTCACTCCTAAATGTTGTAAAAAATTTTAAATTTGGCACTAAAATTACCCTAACAGGTATTTCTCTCAGTTTTATTACACATCTACCATTAAACAAACAAAAATCAAGCGTAATAGCATTCTCTAATCGTACTTTTACCCCCCCCCCCTTACACTTAAGATGAACATTGTCCCCAATGTTCAAATAACAAGATGTAAAAGTAAATAAGGTAAAAGAATGAAATCAAATACTCCCCTGATTCGCTCGGTGGATATGAAGTAACATGGTTAGATCTTCTTCCAAGGTAATGTTGATGCTTCAAGACTAAAGCAGCGCCAAAAGCTAGATTCCACATACATCTCCTTGTCCAAAATAACCTGTTAATCCTGAGAAAACAAACAAGAAAAACCAAAGCATCAAACCGAACAAAGACAACTCACAACTAGGTGTAATTCCAGACTTAGAAATAAAACAATAAAAGATATAATGCTTGCGGAATGAATGTTTTGCAGGTTCCTGGAGTTTATAAGTTAGAGATTTAATAAAAACTTTTTATGAAAACAAAACTTTCAAAAATTTCAGAAAATTAAAACCTGACGCCGTCAGGTTTTGTATTGCCTGACGCCAGTCAGAAATATCTGGAAGAATTCTCATGATTAGTTCCGGAACAATTTCTCGGAAAAAACCTATACCTCATTTCCTGGAAATCCTGCAAATATCATTATGACTCGATACAAGCATTTGACTCAAACAAATACTAATATGTATGTTAATTTAATATTATTATGATTCATGTTCATTTGTTCTAATAAACCGATTTGACTTTCCCTTACACTTATCTTTTGCAAAATACCTTTATATGTAGTTAAGACGAAGTTAAAAACAAAATAAAGCATTTTCACAATTTAGTTTTGAACATGAATCAATAATAATAAAAATTAAACATACATACGGAAGCAAATAAAATCAAACAAACAAATAAATAAACACACAAAGCAAATAAAGCTTGGGTTGCCTCCCAAGAAGCGCTTATTTTTGTTCGAGTCACGAGCCTGACTCTACCCTTATTTAACAAAAATAGGGGAGGTTTTCCCTACACTTAGGATTAAGTGCGGGTGAAAGTAGCGATACACACCCTTAGGGTGTGAATATGCCACGTGAGGTGAAGGGGGTGAGTGAATGGCTTCCTTCATCCTAAAACTACCCGGATAATATTGGTTGATGGGTGGGTCGGTTCCTCTTTTTTCTCCTAGATGTAAATCTAAGGATGAAAAGTTATGTAAAGGTTGAGGTTCCAATTCATCAACACTAGGAAATTCCCTAGAACTAAGAGTAAGGTCATCACTAAAAGTGTTCAAACCTATATCCTCTAGTTGTGCTTGGTCCAAGGGTTCTACCTCCATCGGGATTCCTAAAATCTCTTCTACTTCTTCCGGGTAAGTCACGGGCGATGTGGGTGCCTCAAATGATGGTTGAGTATTTTGTGGGCTTATGTTATTTACCTCATCATTCCACGTGTCAAGATCACCTATATCCTCATCAATTGTTTTCTTAGGTAGTGATAATAACAAACCTAGTGCTTCATCCAACTTATGGTTTATTGATACGGCTCTATCCACAATTCCTTGGCAAACTAGGTCGCTTTTCCTATTAGCCTCACTAAAATAAGATCCTAAACATGGAGGTTGTTCATAAGAATCTATCCTAGGTGAAGGCTCATATGATTCATAAGTGTCTCTAAATGAGGTATTTTGAACTTCTTGGTGTTCTAGCCACTCAACCATATTTTGCAATCTTAGAAATTTAAGTGAAAAGTCCATTTGAAGCAAATTACAAACAAAATCACAAAGAAAAGATAGACTACGAGAAAGCTACAAAAATAGAAAGAAAAATCTCACTTGATAGGAATCTTATGAGTAGACCTAATAAAATAAAAATTCAACCTAAACAATAACTATTCCCCGGCAGCGGCGCCAAAAACTTGATGCGTGGTTTTGCAACCTTACAACAGGTTTTACCTCTCGAGGGATCTCAAGAGGCTTACAACCCCACCAGGCAGTGTACCTGACCGATGTAGTATAGTGTAGTGGTAAGTACGGGGGATTGATCGTTCTCCACAGGGAATAGTGTTCGTTAGGTATGAAAAACTACTCTAATTAGGTCTAAGGGTGAAGGAAGATTATTTTTTGTATTTTTTATATTTTATGGAAAGCAAGTAAAAATCTCTGGTTTTGGAAGAAGGGGCGGAATTAGTTGCTAATCAACTAACCCAAAAGCTACTAATTAAACTAATATGCAAGAAAAATAAACTAGGGTTCTACAAGGGAAATGAAGCATGTCTACTTATGATATGTTACTCCTTGCTAGCTATCCAATTCTACCTATTGAATTGTCACACCTTGTTTTAATTGACGGGTTGTATTCCTTAATACCAATCGTGGGGTGGCGTACGTACTTCCCCAACTCTATAAGCTCCTACTTCACTCCTATGTCGAGCCGGCTAAGAAGCTCCTAACATGGGATCACTAGAATTCGCTCATGCATTAAATACAACCAAATAAACCTAGTACGCATTGGTTCATGTTTCTTAAGACGTTCAAGCAAGTTACCGTATAGGAGGTTAGCCAGTTTTCTTAAGCCTAACATCGATATCACCCAATCAAACAAGAGACAATAGGAAACAAGAATTATAAACTAAACCAACTAGATCTATTGAAGTTGTCACGCCCTAATTGATGAAGATGGACACACACATCAACAAGAAATCAATAAGATCTAATTAGTTATACACAAGTTTCACACAATCATAAGTAAACACAAGGTGATTTAGCCAAGCATAATTAATGAAGAGCAATCAACAATAATCATAATTGAAGACATAACATAAGATTGAATCGATAAACAAACCATTAAAAGATGTTTATGGCATGATTAGGACCCTCTAAGTTGCTGGAAAAACACCTACCTAAACCCTAGAATCGGACTTCGGGTTTAGGGCTTACAAAAAATGAAGTTATGATGTTGTATTTATAGGCAGTTTACTGTCCGAGGGGTTCTGACGGTGTCATCCTTAACAAGTGACGGCGTCAGCTCCCCTTTTTCACCAAATTTTAGATCTTTTCGTCCCGATTCCGTGGCCTCTTGAATCACCAAAATCCGAGTTCGTATGAAGATTTTATGGCCAAAACAGTAACAACTACTCCGCGCGCGAGTTGTGATTGTCATTGATTAACATGTGGCGGTTTCACTAAGGTTCCTTCTCGTGTAAGAATACTTTGACGCCGTCACTCTATATCATCTGACGTCGTCAGGATGAGTCCTGACGCCGTCACCTTCAAGATCTTCTGGGCCGTCTCTCTTTAAATTAAACCGTGACGACCTTGATCACTCCAAAGGGTGACGCCGTCAGAATTCCAATGCAAATTTCTCTGGCTTATCATGAGTAATTTTCATATCCACCACTTTTGCCAAGCCATGACGCCGTCAGGAGGAATTTCTGACGCCGTCAAAGGTAATTTCCAGCACAATTTTGAGACTTTGTCGTTTTCTTCACTTTTATGCTCCAAAAACGTCCAAAATGCTTCCTTTTCCAGATTTCTCCTCAAAAGTACCTAAAATGACAAAAGGAACGATTTAGGGCAATATTTGATCAAATAAATACGATTTAGGGCTTAAATGACCCCTTAAAAGCGGTACACTATTCGCTTCATCAGGTATGTTCCAAGGGTTCTTTTAGTTGATTGTTGATAATTAGCTGCAAAAACCTTGGATACAAATAAAACTTCTTCTTAACAAACTTCTTCATACCCTCAAAAATCATTGATGAAAAATCAAATGGTTGCCCAGTAGCCAAACAAACTAATGACATGGCTTGAGAAGCACTAAACTCATTCCATCCTCCTACTTTGGGAAACAAGCAGTGTTGAAGAGTATGTAACAAAAACTTCCAATGTGGACAGAGCAGACCTTTATAAAAAGTACCAGTATTTTCAGGCCTCTCATACCCAATTCCCTCAAGCTCAGTTAAGATAACCTCAGTGGTAAAAGTAGGTGGTGTTGGAATACCTGATAGACGAAGGGTTCTCTTAATGGTTGTCTCACTAACCACAATAGTCTCTCCATCTACACTACCTATTAACCTTTCCTCCCCGTCGAGTGTATCTAGCTTAACAGTTGACCAATACTGGTGCATATGAGATTTAATAATAGGTGGATCAACTGTTAAAGCATACCTTAGCCTAGATGCACTAAGAAAATCCAAAAATCCATAACTTGGCTTTGGCAAACAGACAAGTTAAATCTCTTTTGGGAATAATGTTCTTTATGTCCACACTGTATATGTTTTCATTTCTAGGGACTTTAAGAAGTACTAATTTATCATCAGGTATCTTATAGTCGGGAGATAAGACAAGACATTCAGTGTCTGTAAAAAGAACAAAATTCTTTCTGTCACACATTTGTGAGACACTAAAAAGATTGAACTTTAGTCCATTCACTAAATACACTTTCTCAAAATCCAATTTTCCAGTTCTGATGATGCCTTTTCCAACAATTTTTCCTCCTTTAGGATCATTCCCAAAGGCAACATATCCACCATCCAAAGCTTCAAAGTTTTCCAAATTTCTTTGGTCACCAGTCATGTGTGAAGAGCATCCACTATCAAAAATGCATTTATCCTTTAGCTCCTTTTGTAGATTGCCCTGCACAAAAAGTAAGAGAATTAGTTTCTCTTTGGGACCCAAGCCATTACTGACTTGGATCTGCCTTGTGCATCAAAGTAGTCAAATTTCTTCAACTGCATTGGTGCACTGCTGTGTCTGAGAACATGATCTATAACTTTAACTTTAGGTTTCCAGACCCAACAAGCTGAGGCCTTAACAGCATAGAAATGGTTGCCCACAACAGTATTAGTAACAACTTTAGGCAAAACAGCAGAGTCTGCCTTAAGAGCAGAGTTTGCCTTAACAGCAGAGTTTGACTTAACAGCAGAATCAACTATGTCCTTCTTTATGGGCCCTTTTTGTGCAATAGGAGAGATAACTCTAGAAGTACTATCTCTCATCAAAACTTCCTTGGGAACCAAGTTTCTTTTGGGGTGAGGGTAAGTCTTTCTAGCAAAGTTTCTATGGTTCACCCTTGTATACTGGTTCCAAACTGGTTTTTGATAGTAGTAACACTCATCTTGCAGATGTTCAAAACTACCACAACTATAACATGCCTTCTTAAGTAATTGAAAATCAGTACCTAATCTTTGTGAAACTAGGTTGTTCCAATTTCTCTGGTTTCCTCTAGGCAAGTTATTGGTTTTCTTAGGATATACTCTAGGCGTGTTTTCATACTCAGCCATCTTCCTAGATATACCTTTACCTAACTTAGGCTTAACAAACTCAACCTTTTTAGCCTTAGGTGCTTTTGATTCAACAACAACAGGAATTTCTTCACTTTTGTTCTTAGGGGTTGAATCAGATTCCACAAGATCATCATCACTGTCAGACTCCCAATCTTCAATAAGGGGTGCATCAGACCACTTTTTCTCAACCTTAGGTGACTCTATCTTTGTTTCACTAGTTTCACCTACGGATTTAGCCTCAGACTCAGGTATGAAAGACAATGTTCTAGTAGGAGGGGCATTAGCACTAAGTTTCTTAGGGTGTGCAACAGCATTATATCCTAGACCACTTCCTGAGTCTGCAAAGTGTCTGCCTATCGGTTTACTGAGAATATCAGTGGCAAATTGTTGTTTTTCCACCCTAACAATGTGTTTTTCAGTCTCACTTATAGCTGAATCTTTAGCCTTTTCAGCCTCTTCTACTTTATCCATAAGAACCTTAATCTCACAATCTTTCTTAATAAGCTCATTTCCTAGAATAGTGATCTTATCAAGATATTCAATTTCAGCCTTTTTATAAAATTCTAGCTTCTCTTCTAAATTCTTTAAACCATATTCATAACTAAGATTGTCTAACTTAAGTGTTTCATTCTCCATTTTAAGGTTTCCATTGCTAGACTTAAGTATTTCAATTGTATCAGAACATGATTTAAAAGAACAAGATGATTCATTGGATACCTCAGAGTCTGATCCAGAGGAAGAGTAAGCCATGAGAGCAAAATGTTGTACTTGAGGTTCCTCTTCAGCTATCAATGCACAATTTGGACCATCTTCAGCATGATCACTCCAGTCATATTCTCCTAACCCATCACATGACACCATAGCAGTAGTAGGATTTGGCTCTTCATCAGTAGACTTCTTGACATTCTCATTGCTCCTTTTTGGTGCTCTGCACTCTCTTGTAAAGTGTCCCTTCTTTCGACAGTTAAAACATTCAGCCTTTGATTTGTCAAATCCCACATTCTTGTTCCTTCTGAACTTCATCTCTTTACCAGTTCTTTTAAGAAACCTTCTTGCCCTCATAGTTAGCATTGCAAACTGCCATTGCATATTAATCTCTTCAACATCATCAGGATCAAGTTCATCCAAATCTTGAGGCATGACTGAAGTACTTGTAGTAAGTTCAGCCAAATAAGCACAAATAGCAGCATCACTGATGGTGTTGGTGTTGGTAGAGTCAGCAGCAGAGACATGTGAACCAGCAGCAGGAACAAAAGTACCAGCAGCAGAGTGCTGTTCTTGATGACTACCAGGATTCTTGTTGCTTGAGGAAACAAAAGCAAGATTGTTTGTGGTAGAAGATGAACTTGACAATCCTTTAACTTCAGATTCATACACTTTTAAGTTGTTATACAGATCATCCAATGTCATATTCTCAAAATCTTCCTTGTGCCTCCAAACCACTGTGTGAGTGTTCCATTCAGAAGATAGACTTCTCAGAAACTTTAGATTGATATCTTCTTGAGATACCTCAATCTTCAAAAGAGCCATCTGACTGGACAGCTTATGAAGTCGATCATAAGTTCCCTCAATATTCTCAGAACTCAAAGCAGTGAAAGTTTCAAACTGATGCTTTAGTAGATTCTTTCTTGATTTCTTGGTAGCTTCATTCCCACCAAATCGAAGTTCAATTGCTTCCCATAACTCCTTAGCAGACTCAATATGATTAAAACTTAATTGATAATCATTAGGTATTCCCATCATGAGAATACTGTGAGCCTTGACCTCCAATCTTCTCTGTGCTTTCTCCTCACTTGTCTTGAGAGTCAAGACTGACCCAGTAGCAGTCTTGGCTGGTTGACTGTCGCCATTCAGAACAACTTCCCAGAGTGAGTAATCAACCATTCTCATGTATTGTTGAATTCTCATCTTCCAGATCTCGTACTCGCCAGTCTTGAGCATGGGGACTCTTGATGCAGTAACCATATGTGTAGAATCGGATTCCATTGCTTACTTTGATGATTGACAGATCTTGTATTCAGTAATTCTTCTTGGTACCAGCTTCTAGATCACAAGCTCTGATACCACTTGTAGATCCCAGTTGAGCTTCACGATCTTATTAATTACTTTAGATAAACCTAAAGCAATCGGTATAGAAACTGATCTTGAGATGTATATCAAATATTATGCGGAACTTAATATTTGATCTTAAGAAGAATTAAACACAAGACAAATTCTCAAACAACACTTCAATATATTAATACGATTGCTCGATAGCAATAGGGTTACAAGAAACCTTGAAGTGTAAACAATAATGATACGTATGTCTAATCTAACCCTAGATCCTCCTTTTATAGCGTAAGGAGTCCTAGTCGGTTTACAAAACTTTCTATACAAGAAAAATATCTTTACTTATCTTTTCTATACTTATCCTTAACATACTATATATATCTAATAAGCAGCAGAGTAACTAGTCTAGCAGCAGAGTCTTCGTAGGCTAGCAGCAGAGTTACACTTTGCTTATTCTTCCAAACCAGCAGAGTTACAAACAGCAGAGTTCAAGTCTAATCAGCAGAGTCATTGAACTAATCAGCAGAGTTGTATTTCTTGAACAGCAGCATCTTTAGACCCAACAGAAACAGCCGACTTTGTCAAGGACCACAAATCCCTGGTAAAGGAAGCAAATGAAAACATTGAACACATCAAAGTTTTGGAAAGACACAATGACATTCTCTCTGAAGTAGCTCTATCGACCGAAATTATGTCCATTATTTTCCAAACATATTCTGTGGAAGATGATGAAAGACTCCGAGTTGAGACTTCTGCAATTGTTGTAAAGTATGAAAATTCTCTTGCTAAGATTGAAAAAGAAAATGTCACATATTTTAAACAACTTGATCAGAAAAAGGAAGAATGCAAGTATGACAAATTGTCGTATGAGCGTGCTTACAAGAATCTGAAAGAACAAAATGATCGTTTGAAGTCTCAGCTGGACAGTCTAAAAAGGAAGGGTGAGGAAACTAAGTTTGCAAAACCATCAACTTCGGAACAACCAAAAATGCAAATTTCTCAAACTGTTCTAAAGGTTGATGTGAAAAATGATTTGACAAAACCAGTCACTTCAACACCCTTACCTAACCAATGTGCTGATAAAGGGAAAGCTGTTGTCAAAAAATCGAATGTAATAGCGCCTGGCCGTTATAGGATTAGTCCCACTACTGCGTCTACCTCTACATCTAACACATATAGGGCGATAGACAAAAGTAAAAAAGATAATCCAAAAGAATTTAGGAGTGCTACAACAACCTCTCACGACAACAACATAAATTCTAATGAGTATGCCTTACCTTCTACAGGATTAGAAAGCACCTCTAGGAGCAGCAGACAAAAGCCTAGGAGCAATACCAGGAACAATAGAGTCTCGCCTGTCTCTGAGAGTGAATGCAAAGAAGTAGAAGAACACCCTAGGAATTTAACGCTTTCGAATAAGAAACATATATCATCTGGATGTAATGTTAAGACTTTTGTTTCAAGTGCTTGTAACGACTCTGTTTGTTTAATGTTCAAGAAATTTTTGTCTGAAAATGCTTGTGATGATATTGTTTCTAACACTGTGAATGTGAATGATATGCCTGAACAGAAAGAGGTTCCTTTAGTAACTAGGGCTAAGTCTAGATATATTCGAAGACTTATTGCAAAAGCTAGGAAAACAACTAGTAGCCTATTGCCTAAGGACCATCTTAAGTTTTATGGTTGGAAACCAACGGGTAGAATGTTTACACTTAAGAATGGCAAATTAGAAATTGTTCCCAATGAAAATATGGAAACCTTCTCTAATTGTGATTCACCTGTTACCTCTAACCCCATGGAACCAAATGTTAAATGGTTTCCATATACAAAATCATCTGTTCTTTGCAGATCATTGAAATTTGTCTTTGGGTCATCGACTCGGGTTGCTTCAAGCACATGACCGGAAATTTGAAGCTGCTGATCAACTTTGTATGGCAGTTCATGGGAACTGTACGGTTTGGGAATGATCATGTTGCAGATATTCTGGGTTATGGAGATTTTCAGTTTGGGAACTACTTGATCACTCGGGTTTACTATGTCGAAGGGCTGGGAGACAACTTATTTTCAGTAGGGCAGTTTTGCGATGCAGATTTAGAGGTTGCATTTAGGAGAAACACTTGCTTTGTCAGGAATTTGGTTGGAGATGATCTCTTAATTGGGAATCGTGGCACCAATCTCTATGCAATATACATAAACCAAATGGCCTCTTCATCACCAATTTGTCTCATGACAAGAGCATGCGAAACAAAGTCCTGGTTGTAGCATAGACATCTGTCCCATCTTAACTTTGACACCATCAACAAGCTTGCCAAAGACAACATCGTCAACGGTCTCCCAAAGTTCAAATACACAAAAGAACACTTATGTTCATCCTGTGAGCAAGGAAAGAGCAAAAGAGCAACATATAAACCTAAAATCGTACCCAGTTCGGTTGATAAGTTACATTTGTTGCATATGGACTTATGTGGCCCAATGAGAGTTCAAAGCATAAAGGGAAGAAGTATATTCTTGTAATCGTCGATGACTATTCAAGATATACACGGGTAAAGTTTCTGAGATCAAAAGACGAAGCACCAGGCATCATCATCACCTTTCTGAAGCGAATTCAAGTCCTACTTCAAGCTCAAGTAAGGATTGGAAGAACCGACAATGGCACAGAATTCACTAATCAGTAGTTAAGAACCTACTTTGAAGATGCTGGAATCACACATCAGACATCAGCTGTAAGAACTCCACAGCAGAATGGGGTAGTTGATAGAAGAAATCGAACTCTTGTGGAAGCTGCTCGCACAATGCTGATTTATTCTAGTGCACCGTTATTCTTATGGGATGATGCTGTTGCCACTGCTTGTTTCACTCAGAACCGATCCCTAGTCCATCCAAGATTCAATAAAACCCCGTATGAACTAGTGAACAACAGAAAACCGGATATCTCTTACCTTCATGTATTTGGCGCTTTGTGCTATTCAACGAACGACAGAGAAGATCTGGGGAAGTTGAAAGCTAAGGGTGATATTAGAATCTTCATTGGATATTCAGAAAACTCGAGGGCATTCATGGTGTATAACAGGAGAACGAAAAGGATTATGGAGACGATGAATGTGAAGTTTGATGAAATTTCACAAATGGCATCTGAGAGACTCGCTCTAGAACCTGTGCTTAACCCAATGGCTTCTAATCATACCGGATTAGGACCCGCACCAAACGTTCAGACTTCTGGACATATCAGTTCAGGACTCGTACCCCAAGGAGCTCAATCAACTCACACCAAAAAACCAACAAATCAAGAACTGGAAAATTTCTTCGAGTGTATGTATGATGAGTACTATGGTGACGCTTCGATAAATGCATCTCAACAGCGTTCTGCTGCACCCGCTCAAAATCAACCGCCACCACCACCAAATCAAGATGCATCAACAACATTCAAAGCTGACGCACCAACTCCCTCAACGTCATCAACATCTACTCCACCAACTCCAGTAATTGAGATTGTCTTACCAAGAGTTGATGAGCAAGAACAAAACGATGCTGAGTTAGAATAAGAAGCATTCGAAAACCCATTTGCAACAGATTCTGATGAATCATCTTCAAGGTTACATGAACCAACTAACACGCATTCGTCGAATCCAAGGTACCCTTCTACGTTACAGTGGACAAAAGACCATCTAATAGAACAAGTTATTGGTGAACCTTCAAGGCCAATTCAGACGAGAAAACAACTAAACACCGATTGCGACATGTGCATCTACGTCTGCTCAGTCAGTCTAATAGAGCCAAAGAACATTCGGGAAGCAATGGCAGACAATGCATGGATTGAAGCGATGCAGGAAGAACTTCTCGAATACCAATTACATGACACTTAGGATTTAGTGCTGAGACCAATAGACAAACTCGTCATTGCTCTGAAGTGGTTATGGAAAAATAAAAAAGGATGAAGAGATGACTGTCATTCGCAACAAAGCTCGTCTCGTGGCCAAGGGATTCAGACAGGAAGAGGGGATAGATTTTGAAGAGTCATTCGCGCCAATAGCAAGGCTTGAAGCAGTCAAGATTTTCTTAGCATATGAAGCTCACAAAAACATCACGGTCTATCAGATGGATATCAAGACAGCTTTCTTGAATGGAACTCTGAAAGAAGAAGTGTACGTGAGTCAGCCAGACGGATTCATCTACAAAGATCAACCAGACTACGTCTACAAGCTAAAGAAAGCTATCTATGGTTTGAAACAAGCCCCAAGGGCGTGGTATGACGAATTATCATCTTTCCTACTTCATAATAATTTCACCAAAGGAACAATTGATCCGACCTTGTTTACAAGAAAATTCAAAAATGACATTTTGATTGTTCAGATTTACGTGGATGACATAATATTTGGGTCCACTAATCCGAAACATTCAAAACATTTTGCAAATCTCATGAAAATCAAATTTGAAATATCCATGATGGAGGAATTAAAATTCTTTCTTGGTTTACAAATTCATCAATCCCCACGTGGTATTTTTCTAAATCAAGCTAAATATACAATTGAGATTTTGAAAAAACATGGAATGGAAAATTGTGACTCTGTTGGTACACCAATGGTCACCTCACCAAAAATAGGCGCTGATTTGTAGGGGAAACCCATGGATCCGAAGAAATATCGGAGCATGATTGGTTCTCTCATGTACTTAACTGCTAGTCGACCCGATATACATTTTGCTGTTTGTTTATTAGCACGGTTTCAGGCAAGGCCTACCGAACTTCACCTCCAAGAGGTTAAACGGATATTTCGGTACCTACGAAGAACCATTAACATAGGACTTTGGTATCCGAAGGATTCGGAGTTTACACTAATAGCATTTTCAGATGCAGACCATGCCGGTTGCCAAGTTACAGCAAAGAGTACATCAGGCGGAGCATAATTTTTGGGAGAAAAGCTAGTAGGCTGGTCATCAAGGAAACAAGACTGCACTGCACTATCAACCGCAGAAGCTGAGTGTGTATCTCTATCTGCGTGTTGTGCCCAAGTTCTATGGATGCGGACACAACTCACAGATTATGGCTTCTCTTTCGACCGCATACCTTTGTATTGTGATTCGAAAAGTGCCATAGCCATCTCATGCAATCCTGTTCAACACTTGAAGACCAAGCATATTAGAGTCCGCTATCACTTCATTAAAGAACACGTCGAAGAGGGTACTATTGAATTATTTTTCGTGAAGACTGAATACCAACTCGCCGATCTATTTACTAAAGCCCTCCTAAAAGAGCGGTTTGATAACTTAGTTCGACGAATTGGAATGCGAATCCTAACTCCCGAAGAGTTAGAAAGTCTTCTCGAATCTTCTTGATTTATCTCACAAAGCTTCGCTGTAAATATTTTTGAAAAGCAAAATACAAAATTTGAAAAACCAACAAAAGCAAAATATAAAAATAGAAAATTTTCAAAAAGACAAAAACAATAGAAAATCAAAAAACCAAAAATAGTCTTCTCACGACATGTCTCTCGTATAATCGATATTCTGTACGTATCTAGCAATGTCATTCAACAATGATACGGACATGTATAGATGCTTGAGCGAGAGTTCATTTAAATTTTTTCTAAAACATGTCGTTTCTCAAAATTTTCTTAATAACGGCTTTCGTATATTTCAGTACGAAACCCGCGCTACATTGATGACTTCTATTTAAATCCGATCAGGACTCGTAATGTTAAGGGCAAAAATAAAATCCTTGAGCACATGATCAAGATCTTTTAAAAAGATTTTTCAAAATCTTTCTCAAAATTCTGTGCTCAAGACAACTCCCTCCTAAACCCTTAAACTGATTTTAAACTCACATGTTTAAAAATATGCTTTGTTTAAGGGGAAGTATAAAATCAACAACAAAAAATTCCAATTTTCATGCTCAAATCTGTCCTTCTCTCCAACAAGTTTTCATTTTAATCATACGATATCAAAATTATCACTACGTGCTATTTTTGAGGGGGAGATTAGGTATAAGGGGGAGAAGACGTGATTAAATGTGATCAAAAAGTAATGGCAGTAAGTCGTGCTCTTCAAAAGACTCAGCATGAACATCCAAATTGACGAAAAAATTAACGTCCGTTGTAAAAAGGACTTGTCCGGGACGGGTAATAATTTCAAGCTGGTTATCCAGTAATGTAAACGTGTCTCGCAAAGGACTTGTCTGAGTAGAATGTACCAATTCGAGAGATGATCTTTTAATATGACCGAGACGGGTAATAACTTTAAGCTAGTCCAACTAATGATGTAAATGTGTCTCGCAATGGTCATATTAATTGAAAATTGATCAATTCAAAATGTGCGAACTCAACCCAACATGTGCAAATTTATCTTAAAAATGCATGAGCACATGTGAAGGGGGAGTATTTCAGAAAATGCAAAAATCTTGAAGTGTTAACCAAAATGTGTTTTATTCATAAACACTTTGAGAGATTTTCACAAAAGGTTTTATGGCAAGTGATCAATAAATCTAGGATAATCATAGAGTAATAAGGTGATTATGGTTAGGTTTATGTCCAATGATCCGCCAGAGCCGGAGGAATCTACCCAAGGACAATTCCAATAGATTAGAATTAGAAGTCCTTAGGTAAGATTGAAAAAAAGGAGTATATGAGAAAGGGAAAGAAGGGGTTGAAGAATTAAAAAGAAAAGTTGAATGAAAGTGTGAAAAGAAATAGCCCTCCATGAAAACTTAGGTCAGAAACCGGGTCAATACATCTGCTATCGGTTATCACAAGTTGATATTGATATTGAAGACAAGACGTCATGGACCCAGTGACGCGCTGCACCACCCCTCCTACCCACTCAGATATCTCTTAAAAGATATTTGTTTCATTTCTCACGGAGAACACTACGTAATCTATCGGCCTCTCATTCCGAGATGTGTTGATATTGAAAAGGTGGCACTCTGCTCCATGTCTCCGATGACTAAAACCAAATGCACATTATTGAGTATAGAGCCATGAGATTCATCAAAGATCTCTTAGGAACACTTCCAATACAATACACTTGTGTTCACCAAAAATGACACAAGTTGTAAGAGTCTTAATGAGATCTAAGGATCTTGCCTTATATCATGATGGTTACGTGCTTCAAACGGTCTATAGTCTTGAAGTGATACTCCGGTATACTTCAGAGGCTTTCAACGGCCTTGGTAAAGATTAGAGAAAGTTTTCACACTATGCTGATAAAAAAACTCGAAATCTGAACCTATAAGCGCTGGACGATTTATTGCTAACTGTCTTATGCAGGTACTGACGAAAGTCCATTCACCATCACCATATGTCTCAGCATCTATGATCATGGCGACGAAGCTAATGTACAGAAGATGTTGATCAAGGCAAGAAGGACCAAAAGACGTTACGTTAAAGATCACAAAGCATGAAGGAACGAAGAATCAAGACTATTATACATCGACACACAAAGTTAATGTCAACAAAGACAAAAGACCAAATCACTGGGAGCATCATTGAAATGACCATCCCTTAGGAGGAGATTGTTAGCATTTAATTTATAAATGTAAAGTGATGGTCATTTGTAATCTTGAAACTTGTGTGTCATGTGGTTATGTTAGTCTAGGAGAGTGGGCTTTTGATGGATATTATGTAAGATTTAGTGTATAAATCTAGTCCAACACAAAAGCCCACTCCAAGCCCACAAAAGCCCTTTAGGGCGTCACCCTTGTGACATAAAAGACTCACTCCTACCTCATTTCCAAGAGTTCTCAAAAGTGCATAAAAAACAGCCAAGGTGGGAGTGTGTGTTCTCTAGGTTTGTATTTGTTATCTTTACTCTTTAAAGCTAATAGATTCAAAGGTATATTTCATACGATCCACACTCCATCTCATTTTGTTCGTGTTCTTGTTTGAGTACCATCGATCTATAGTTAGTTTGTATGATAAAGGTAGATTTCAAGTGATAACAAAAAGCATAGGCGAGAAATTTCTCGGCCCATTTGTAATTTATTAATGGCGTCAGGAACGGTGTCGTATGCAAATTGACGAATTGCGAAGGTGAACTTCATCAACGGGGAAATGCCTTGTCTTCCGGTGTAGTCAGTAGTATCACTAAAGTATGCAGAATGAAGACATATGTCCTCAACTATCCATGTGAATAGCCTTCGACTCATTCGGAACCTCTCCTTGAAAGTTTCTTCCAAAAACATTGGGGATTCACACTAAAATAGGCTTGGACTAAACGATCATGAATGCTATAACGATCTCGGCTTATGAAGTTTTTCTTTGGTTGACTTTGTTGTCGTCTATTTATAAGGATTTAAGAATAAGGATTCATTTGTGTGAGAAATTCATTTGTGGACTAACCATCAACTGAGAAGGAAGAGTAAGCTGGTTATTTGGAAGAATAAAGGTTTAAGAACTGAGTTGCTTGTTTATTTTCATAGCAGTCCAATGGGTGGCCATGTTGGAATTAAACTAACTAGACATAATATGTGTTCACTGTTTTATTGGAAAGGGCTAAGAAAGGATGTTAAGCAATTTGTGAGAGAATGTGATGATTGTCAGAGGTACAAACCTGATTTGTCTGCCTATCCAGGATTGTTGCAGCCTTTGCCTATTCCAAACACCATTTGGTCAAGTATTTCCATGGATTTTTTGGAAGGCCTACCCAAATCATAAGGAAATAATGTTATCAATTAGTGGTGGAAAGGCTTAGCAAGTATGGTCACTATATTGCCCTTGTTTATCCATTCACTGCTGCACAAGTAGCCCAAGCTTTCCTTGACAACATGTATAAGTTTCATAGAATGCCAATATGTACAGTCTCTGATAGGGACACAGTGCTTGTCAGTACCTTTTGGAAAGAGTTGTTCAAGTTACTGCACGTGAAATTTCTCATACCCACTGCTTATCATCCACAAATAGATGGACAAACAGAGGTATTGAATAGGGGATTAGAATGCTATTTAAGGTATATGTGTGGTGAAAATCCAAAAGTGTGGTGTAAATGGCTCTCTATGGCAGAATGGTGGTACAATACAAATTATCACTCTATCCTTAACACGACTCTTTATGAAATGCTTTATGGCAGACACCTCCTAGCCACATTCTCTATGTGCCTGGTGAAAGCATTGTTGAAACTGTGGATAAGACTTTGTCTGCAGGAGAAGAAGTGGTGAGGGCACTCAAATTTCATCTCAAGAGGGCTCAAGATAGAATGAAATAACAAGCAGACAAGCACGGGACTAAAAGAGTGTTTGTGGTGGTTGATTAGGTCTACCTCAAATTGCAGCCAAACTTGCAAGTTTCTATTAGGATGGGCAAGTACAACAAGCTTTCACCTAAGTACTTTGGTCCATTCCAAGTTCAAGAAAAGATTGGAGCAGTGGCAGACAGATTGGACCTACCAGCTCAAGCTCAGATTCACAATGTATTTCTTGTCTCACAATTGAAGAAGTGTGTAGGCAATAAGAGCAGAGTGGGAGTGCTACCTCATTGTGATAGTAATGGAGTTATTCAAGTTGAACAAGTAGCTATTTTGGAAAGGAAGTTGGGCAAAGTGGGCAACTCAGTTGGGGTGTTTGTCTTGGTTCAGTGGTCTAATAGTTCCCCTGAGGATGCCACTTGGGAGCCAATTGAGGACATTCATAAGAGGTTTCCAGACTTCAATGTTTTGGTGTAATCTTGGGACAAGATTGTTTTAAGGGAGGTGGATTGGTAAGTCTGAAAACCATTTGGCACGTGGGAGTTTCTAACATACTTTCCCGCCAAAACACACATTATAAATACCATCATTTACATTTCATTCCATTCAGTCATTCATGTTGTAATCTTTCTAATTCTCTATAAAGACCAAGATCACGTTCAGGAGGTCGGGGAAACTCGTAATAAAGGTTAAACATGGTAGAACTAGTTTATTGATTGGCAGAGGTGTGTATGTTTTCTAGAGAGAGATAGTAAAGAAAATACACACACCTCCATGTAAAATGAGAATCCCACCTTCCTAGTTGTGACTAGGAAGGTATTTATTACAATCATACAAGTCTAACTTAGCTCTATTGTCTAAACTAGCCCTTGTACTTAAATGCTATTGCAATTCCCGACTATAACAAAACTTTAAAGCTAACAATATCTCCCCAAAGTGATGTTATACGGACACAATTGCGATAAGATATCCGATATATATTTGCGATAAAGATATCAGACACAATTGCGATAAGGTTGTCTGGCAGCATTTGCGATAAGTTTCTCGGATGGAAATTGCGATAAGCACAAAGGACAATTGCGAAAAAGCCAGAAGTTGAATTGTGATAAAATCCAATCTTTGAATTGTGATAAAATCCAACTATTGAATTGCGATAAAATCCAACCTTTGAATTGCGATAACACTAGCCAAATGCAATTTCGATAAAAATCACCTATCGCAATCTTATACAAGATTGCGATAACCCTTGCTGAATTACGATGGATGGCTGGTTCCTTTGAATTGCGAAATATGGCAGTTTACCAACTCTTGTCTTTTTGTCACTTGCCCACTGAGATGGCTAACCACTCTTACCAACTCTTATCAATAATACTTAAGCAAGAATAACACGCAAGGATTTTCCAGTGAAGATCCAAGAACAACTTTTACACAATCTTCTCAAATTATTGTCGATCTAATAACTTAGAACACACAAAAAAAACTTTTAAACGCAAGATTCGACAAGAAAAGCTACCAAATCTTCACAAACCACCTTGTAAAACGAATAACAAACACAACCTTGAACCTTAATCTTTGTGTACGATTCCAAGATAACCACAAAATGTCGCGTTTTTAGAGAGAAAAAAAGGCAACAGTGGAGAACTTAAAACACAAATCGAACACAAAAACTTCAAAAACTCGACTGATGAACAGTAACGAGATAAAACACACCATAAATCACATTTTTTTACCTCAAATACACCACGATTCGCCACCTGGTTAGCTCTTGATACCAATTATAAAGACCAAGATCACGTTCAGGAGGTTGGGGAAACTCATAATAAAGGTTAAATATGGTAGAACTAGTTTATTGATTGGCGGAGGTGTGTATGTTTTCTAGAGAGGGATAGTAAAGAAAACACACACACATCTCCATGTAAAATGAGAATCCCACCTTCCTAGTTGTGACTAGGAAGGTATTTATTACAATCATACAAGTCTAACTTAGCCCTATTGTCTAAACTAGCACTTGTACTTAAATGCTATTGCAATTCCCGACTATAACAAAACTTTAAAGCTAACATTCTCTTGTAACAAACTCTTGATAATTCAGTAAATCATTGCCAATCGTTTAGCTATCTTCTTGAGTTACAATTTTGTTCTTTTGATTCTAGAATTAGTTACAGTTCTTGTTCGGTCCATACCCTGTAGGTTCATATCACATTATTGGCATAATAAAGATATTTGTGCTACGTCTAGCATATAGAAGTATGGATATAACGGGGTATTTGAAATTGCATATACAGATTAGGGTGAATCATTAGAGGATCCTAGCTTCTTATCCAAGTAAACTTAATCATTAATGTTGTGATTCGGGCCTAAAATATTATGTTAGCTAAACCCGTAATTCTGATTTTTGTTCCATGTGTTTTATACCAATCAAGGCGCCCGGGCACCGTCAAGCTCATGCCTCCACGCGTGAGACTAAGGCTGCGTTTTCTTGTTTAATATTCTTGACCTTGAACATCTATGACCCTAAAGTTGAAATCGTGAATTTGGTAGTAGAGTTTGTGCTATTTATGTTTTTTCTTAGACGTTAGATGTATCTATATGGTTAAATGAGATGTTTTAACTATAATGATTTAATTCAAGAATAACAGATTTTTTTTTTTTTTTTTCCGAAGTATAGTGTGAAAACTTTAGGACTCGTGTGTGATCTATAACAAATGATAAATTAAAAAATTAAACATTCATATAGATCAAGACGATTTGAAATTTGTAGGAAAGTGCATGAGGTTCACATAGTCATAGCTTTTGATCATGAAGGCATTAGGGTATTGGCAATGGTCAGCGTCCTCTCAGCGGCAAGGGGGGAGGCCGCCGGTGAACACCGCCGCCAACCCCCAAGCCGCTAGAATCATGCGATTTGGAGTCCTCTACAAGACGTTGAAGCATGGGGAAAATTACAAAAAATATTTTGGAACGTTGGGATGTTTGTAGCCGTTGGGTGTGTGTTTGAGTTTATTATTATTATTATTATTATTTTTTTAGAGTTTGTTTGATAAATGAAAATGATGTGTTGGTGAGGTTGGATAATTTGTCGCCCTGTGATGTTTAATTCCCTTTGGGGAAGATGATACATAAATTGTTTTTGCAATGTTGTCCTTGTGGCTTTTGCAGTTTGGCCCCTTCAATATTTTTAGATTTATTTATTTATTTTTTTTTTTTTTTATTTTTTTTTAATTTAAAGTAAATAACATTTTTTTTATTTATCTTTTTTATATAAATAATAAATTGTTTAAATATATTTTTTATTATTTATAACATTATATATAAACAATAAATAAATAAAATGAGGCATGATTCCGAATCCTCCCACTGCCAACACTTTTGGCTTCAGAATCCTCATTTTTTTGCCTGTCACATGGCAGTCTGTGATTAGTCGGTGGGAATCCTCCCATAATTCCGAGTCTACCACTGCCAACACCCTTATAGAGTCTGCGAGCAACCTATGGAAATGTCTCAATGTGTGTCCTTGGTTGTTCAACCCAATCGTCAGACCCAAATTTCAGCATTTAGCTCCATATCCCCAAGTGTTTTTTTTTTTTTTTTTTTTTTTTTTTTTTTTCTTCCAAATCATGAATATTTGTTGAACTAATTAAATATATACTAAATCATGTAAAATCAGGGATATTTTTCAATCTCGCTTTGTTTCTAAGTAAATATATTTATAACCTCAAATTTAATTTTGAATTCGGATAATTCATGTAGCATGAATATTTATAAAATTCCACCTTGCAATTCTTTGAGAACTTGTGTATACATTTTCTTTAATTGCGTTATGTGACTATGAGTTTTCATAATCACTATATTCACCGAATATTTGTCGATTTTGAAGTTGTTGAATGTTGGAAATAAAGTTGTTATTGCACAAAAGTACATATTTGAGTCTCTTTCCGTTCAATTTTTTGTAAAATGTTTTACTTAAGATAGTCATACGCATATATGCCTTATTGATGGGACTGATTTTCCAACATTCTCCTTCTGTTCATCATTCACTTTCTTAAATCTCTTATGTTTTCTTAACAACAACTCAAAGGCACCACTTGTCTTTATTATACACCATAAGGGGTCTTTCTTTTTATGTTCTTCCCATGTCAAATTAGGACACACTTTATTTGCTCATTAGGGTAAATAAATAGTGCTTCATATTTACATAAAAGAAAATCTTGTGTTTCTTAAAAATTACTCAAAAGTGACTGCTCGCTGATGTCGTTAGTTTTTCTATCAAAATATTATTTGATTTCAAAGGAAGTATGTTGTAGTACGTGTCCTAGTTTACTATTAATTACACTAAGTTTGATTTCTAACAGGAGTAGTAAAGTTTCCTTTGTTTGGTTCAATTGGCTTTGTAACCCGGCCTTTTAATGTTATTACTATCTCATTGTATTTATTTTCCCTAGCTATTTGCTAGCTCTTTAATATAATATTTCCCTTCGTCCCGAAATTATTATACACCGACAAAAAAACACACGGTTTAAAAAAAAATTACATTAGTTACTGCTATGATTTTTGTAAAAGCTAGAAAAAGACATTTTTACCATTTGATAATTGTATCATTTAGTTTTCTAATTAACAATTTTCATTTATGGTAATATGATAAACTTAAACAATTCCAACTTCTATATTTAGTAACAGACAATTATTTTTGGACAAACAAAAATGAAAAGGTGGACAATATTATTGAGAGAGAGGGAGTAGCTGTTAAAACAAACAGGTGTTTAATGGAGAACCTTATCTAAGTTTTTAGTTTTTTTTATTACTGAACATGACCACTTTAAATGGAGATATGCCTTAGGATTTCCTATTTTTGTTTTATATATCTTGCGTAAAAAGAACTTGGTAGAGTTATAAGTACCACATATATGCAATGAATGTGACGACAAAATTGAATAAATGAGTTTATACCAGTTTCATGTTTAGTGGTTGATGGAAGTCAGATTACAGATGTTGGAGCTGCAAGTATGAAAGCTTTTGTCTGCTTATGTTGTTAGAGAATTGACAAGAGAGACAACACTTTTAGGATTCAGTTAAGGCAGCCATGGTTACAAGGCCACATGGTGTATAGCTACTTCTGTATAAATGCCTATGCCTTCTTCTAGCTAGGTCATATTCATGTACTCCCTCCGTCCCAAAATTATTGTCCCACGACAAAAAACACATTCTTTTAGAAAAATGTCACTATCACTACTTTTTCTCTCTTACTTTTTTGCCAAATGACAAGTTTACCCTTAACCAATTAATTAACACTTCATTAAAGTTTGTAATATTAATTTCAACCAAGGGTAATATAGTAAACTTTACCAAACTCACTACCTATTCACTTTCTATATTTGGTATGGGACAATAAAATTGGGACAGACGAAAAAGGAAAGTGAGACTATAAAATTAGGACGGAGGGAGTAATTATTTAGGCAATGGCCCTCATCTTTATCTCTCTCTCATAGAAATATATTTAACTGTATATTATATGTTGGACTTTAATGTTATAGAAGAAAATATTAGGGTAGTTTAGTGTATTTTTATGATTATGTATTCTGTAAGTTTAGGTAAAAACCGACCCATTGTATTGGGCTGGGTTTATTAGAAACGGTATAAACCGTTAGAAGGAAGGTTACAACGTTTAGAATAGGTATAACGTTTAAGAATCGACATGTCTCTTTGTGAAGACACCGATTCATGTAGTATAAATAGGTTAGATTTCTGTAAACAATTCATTCCATATCGATACAATACAAATCAATACATGTTTCTGAGTTTTATTATCTTTTTCTATTACAAGATTCTATTCCAATCTCCCTGTTCAATTCATACTCGAATCAGGAAGTTACACAATCCCATAAACAAAGTCTGATCGAAGGCAAAGAAAGCAACAATTGGCATCAGAGCAAGATCGATTCGGGAATCAACCGCAAGAATATAAGAAAGTAGGAAAAAAGGGAGAAAGGATACCTGTTCATTCGATTGAAGAAATAAGAAAGAATGAACGATATTTTCTTCTGATCACACCGGCATTTGATTGAAAGATCAATTTGGTATTCTTTGTTTTTTTTCTCCTTATTTTTTAATCAATTTAGATTTAGGTTTTTTTAGGAAAAAGGGAATATTAAAGAACGAAGTTTTTATTAAACTGTCCATTAAATCATAAATTCAGGATTTAAAAAAAAATGGTTTCTTTGTCTTGGACATTTTAAACAAAAGTTTTAAAATTTTTTGACACTAATGACGCAAGATAACAAGTTTTTAAATATAGAACAGAGATTGTAAGGACAAATTTTGCAAGTTTGAAAAAAACAAAATTAAAATTTTTGGTGTATTATCTGCAAGAACAAAACACCAAATTAAGAAAAGTATAACTTCAATTTGTTTTTTTTCAAAATATTGATTGTTAGTAACATAGAAATTCCCCATTAGCAAGTTAATCCGAATCCTAGTGATTCTTAGCAAGTCAAAACCGAACCCTTGTGGTTCATAGCAAGTTAAATCGAATTCTTAGGTTTATAGCAAGTTTCGAGCCTTAAGATTTGAATAGCAAGTTTCGAGCCTTTTCTTAGGTTCAAATAGAAAGTAGAACCCTTGATTCAAACTAGCAAGCAAGTAGGATCATCGTGGTTCATTATTAGCAAGAAACTAGGTAGCAAGTAGCCTAGATAGCAAGAAAGTGGGTAGCAAGTAGCCCATATAGCAAGTTTATTGGGTAGCAAGTAGCCCAAACAGCAAGGAATTTGATCATAAGATCAAGAGCAAGAAGTTAGAATCAATTCTTGATTCTAAGCAAGCAAGTAAGAGAAACCTTAGTGTTTCAAAGCAAGTAAGCAACAAAGCATGAAGATAGGAGGATCATCTACACCAACTCGAGAGCAAAACATACCACTTCAATGTCCCAAATTGACAGATACAAATTATACAACTTGGGCACTGATGATGGAAACAATATTAAAGGCGTATGGACTTTGGGAAGTGATTGATGCAAAAGAGGCAACAGATGGCAAGGAAGGAGCAGACGGCAAGAAAGAAACATCAATAGATGAGAAGGCAGAAAATACAGCGAAAGGAATGATATTCCAAACATTACCACAAGACATGTTAATGCAAGTTGCACAATACACCACTGCAAAGGAAGTATGGAACTCAATCAAAGTTAAACATCTTGGAGCCGATTTAGTTCAGAAAGCACGTTTGCAGACCTTGAGGAGCGAGTTGGAAACATTAAAGATGAAACCGGGTGAAAGAGCAAGTGAGTTTGCAGGAAAGTTAAGTAGCATACAAGCCAAATTTAAAATCCTTGGAGGTACTCTAAAGGATAAAGTACTCGTGAGGAAACTACTTAACTCGGTACCAAAGAAGTTTCTACCGATCATGGCGTCTATCGAACAATATCAAGAGATTGATACAATGCAATTTGAAGAAGCCGTAGGAAGAATAACAGCTTTTGAAGAACGACTCAAAAGTCAAGACGAACCAGAAGACAATTATCAAAACAAACTTCTATTGGCAAATTCAAATAATCAAGGAGGTGGTAGAGGACATGGAAGAAACTTCACCATAAACAAAAGTAGCTATGGAAAAGGTAATATTCATGGAAGCATAGACAAAAGCAAGCTTAGGTGTTATGAATGTGGTGAGCATGGACATTTCGCGAAGGAATGCACGAAATGGAAAGACAAGAAGGATCAAGCACATCTCATTTATGAAACTGACGATGAACCAACATTGTTGTAAAGACAAGTGAAGAAGAATCGATTGCAGTCTATAACATTAGGGGGGTGAATGTTGGACTTTAATGTTATAGAAGAAAATATTAGGGTAGTTTAGTGTATTTTTATGATTATGTATTCTGTAAGTTTAGGTAAAAACCGACCCATTGTATTGGGCTGGGTTTATTAGAAACGGTATAAACCGTTAGAAGGAAGGTTACAACGTTTAGAATAGGTATAACGTTTAAGAATCGACATGTCTCTTTGTGAAGACACCGATTCATGTAGTATAAATATGTTAGATTTCTGTAAACAATTCATTCCATATCGATACAATACAAATCAATACATGTTTCTGAGTTTTATTATCTTTATCTGTTACAAGATTCTATTCCAATCTTCCTGTTCAATTCATACTCGAATCAGGAAGTTACACAATCCCAGAAACAAAGTCTGATCGAAGGCAAAGAAAGCAACATTATACACGCAGATTATACAAATGTGCTTAACACAAGGGAATGGAGTGCAATTGAATTTATTGTGGGACAAGATTGAATTTTACGAACTAGTTTAGGCTAGTACACACCTCCATGGTAAGGCGCCACCACCATTATGATGACCACACTCACCATTATCTTTTTTTTGGTTTATGAGTGTGTTAGAATATTTTGTAAGTATGTTTGTATAAAATGTGTTTTTTAATCCTAAGAGGGTTCATGCTATTTCAATGAACAAGAAACTGGAGTATAGGCTGGTTGCGAAACAACAAACTAACACCAAGGCTCCTGCTTCAAAAGATAACACAAATGAGGCTTCTACATCGAGTCATCCTAAAAAGGATGATAATGTGGTGAATACCTTAAATGTGTTTGATGCTCTACGTGAGTTAGATGATGGTCTAAATGCTTATATTGAACCATGTATACGTGTCCAAACCAACTGGGCTAGCTCAGTTGGCCACCAAGATTCCTTAGGGCCTTGGGGAGGGGAGGTTTGGCTAGGGGAGGTCTCAAGGTCGAGTCCCACCCGAGACTTTTACCCCTTCAGCTGGAATAGGAGAAAGTACATGCGGAGTTCAGGTTCAGCATACTGCCCAATTGGATGTCACTGCTGCCTGAACCACTAACAACAAATAAGCCTTTCCAAAAAAAATATAAAAATAAAAAAAAAAAAAAATACGTGTCCAAGATGTGGCTGGTACGACGACATCTGGTAGTCCAAGTACGTTGCAACGATTAATGAACTGGAAATTCAGATGCTTGATTTGAAGCTTGTGCTAGTGGGTGATGATGGGAAGCCTCTAAAACCATGTAAATCAACGATTTTGTGGAAACTGTAGAGGGGGGTGAATACGTTTCTGTTTAAAAACTTAAAAACTTTTGTATCAAACACCCGATCAAGTGTGACATAATATGAAAAGTGTCAACACTAGTCGTACAAGAACTATAGATAATATAAAGCAACAAGTAAGACATGCCACATTGACACAAATTTAGACATATTAGTAATAACATGCCATGACACAAACACAACTAACGCAATAGAAGCAACAAACCACACAAACATAAATGCAATGCAAAGTATAAATGTAAAGCGGTTGATGAACTAAAATAAGTACATTTTATTAGTATCATTTATCCTATTTATTTGACTTGTTTTATTATATTATCTGTGAGAATTGATACTTAATCGTTTACTTTTGTAATTCTCAGTTAAAAACAAGCATTTGGTGAAACTTGGTGATTTTGGACTAATTATGGAGCAAAACAAGCAAGAAGTTAAGAGTCTACTGAAATGTACAAGATCAAGACATTCTGCTCCAGATACGCCGCATCTTGCTTATTACATACGGCGCATCACTATCAAGATTTCACAAGATACGATCCAAGACAGCAAGGACATGCGCCGCATCTAAGAATGGAGTTACGCCGCATCTTCTTACTAGATGCGCCGCATCTTACCCTCAGACAGAAACTATAAATACCCCAAGACCAGACGAATTTCGAGATACATAATATATACGAAGTACGAAGACCACAGAAACCTAAGGCCGAATTCAGACGATTAGGCAGCACAAGACACACCCGAACGAAGATACAAGAGCTGTAAGAAGGTCCTGCATGTATTTAATTCATTAAGTAGTTTTGTTTTATTGTGTTAGTAAACTTTAATTCATCAGGATTGGTGGCTTGTGTAATGTGACGAGAAAGATTGCACTCCCTTAAAACTGCTTTCCCATCAATTAAAGTTTATATGTTGATGTCTTTGGTTACTACTTATTAGTGCATTGATAACCTCTATGTTTATTAGTGGCCTGCGCATTTGACTACGGAAGAGAATGTGGCTCCCACGGTTGTTACTAAATTGATCACTTAGGAATAACTTTTAGACATAAGTAATCATTAAGGGTTTACTCGCCGATAAGATTAGGGCCAACGAGAAAGGGTTAATTACATACACTTCATATAAAACTATCAATAAAACAAGTGACAATCTACTTAATCATCAGGACATGTCTTCTTATTGTCTCGAGTATTTATCTGTGTACGTGCATGCCTATCGCTGATTCGTGCTCATTAGTTTAGTTTATTATTTAATTGCAACCAAAACGTGCCAGTCTCTCAGGCTGAACCCCCTTGCGTTAGATTAGGTTGTATAGTTAACTTAGAATATTAAAATACTGATTAGAATAACTAGATAATACGTTCCACTCTTAGTGATCGACACTCTACTTACCATTATATTCATACTGACCGGGTACACTGCTCGTTAAGTGTGTGTGTTATTGATAAGTCGGCTAAATATAAATTTAAAACTTGAGTAGGCATTAATACTGCTAAACCGCAACGACACATCACGCACCATCAAGTTTTTGGCACAGTTGACGGGGACATAAAAGAATTAGAGCAATACACACGCACACATCAAGTTTTTGGCACCGTTGCCGGGGAGTGAATTGTTATTATCTGTTAATTTGATTAGTATTTTAATTAGGTTTTTAATCTAACCGCTAACTCTGTAGTATATTAGTTAAATTGTATTCATTGTATTATTTTGCATATTTTCTATTTTTTGTGTGATTTTATTTTTGTATATTTTCGTTTGTTTTTTATTTTTCGTATTTTCTGCATACTGCTATCGTTGTACTGAGCTTATTCAAACGATACGACGCATCTATTTTCATAGATACGGCGTATTGCGTTTAATTTTTATAAAATACAACGCGTTTAATTAATTCGAATACGGCGCATCTTTCCCCAAGATACGGCGTATTCTGTTTTTAATAAGAAATTTTTTTTCAAGCGATAACGCCATACGACGCATCTGTTTTAGCAGATACGGCGTATCTATTATTTTAATTAAAAACAGTTTTTGAATTATTAAACAGATACGACGCATCGATCTCTGTCGATACGGCGTATCTTCTGAATCAAAAATCTTGTATTTTGAAACGTAACGAAAATACGGCGCATTAACTTTTGTTAATACGACGCATTTAATTTTAAATAAATATCGATTTTTGATAATTAAAACTGATACGGCGCATTCTACTTTATAAGCGGTGTATCTATTTTCTGAATAAAGTCTGATTAAATTTTAACGTGATAAGATACGGCGTATCCAACTTTTTGGATACGGCGCATCGTCAGCAGATATCAGTAACTTTAATTTTTCGTATTCCGTTTTCGTTGTTGATTTTCTGATATATTACTTTCTTGAGCATACCCTACTGATATTTTTGTGTTGATTTCAGGGAGTGCATGACCAGGAGTTCTACGAAGAACTTGATTCAACCTTTCGACAAACCAGAACGAGCCTTTCATTCGCTTAAAAGGCTTTTCAACACAAAAAGCTTTGATATCTCAAGTTCATTCGAGCTTGATTATTTTTCTGAAGAGAAAGAGGAAGAAGAAACAGAATCAATGGGCGAAAACACAACTATGGAGGAATACATGAACAAAACCCGTGCTGATTACACTTCAGGAGTTGCTAGACCAAAGTTTGATGATAAGTCAAAGTTTGAATTGAAGGGCCAGTTTCTCAAGGAGCTAAGAGAAAATGCTTTCAGTGGATCGAAACATGAGGATGCTAATGAGCATGTTGAAAAGGTCCTCGAGATTGCGGATTTGTTTACTTCAGAAGGAGTCACTGACGATCAACTCATGCTAAGAATCTTTCCAATCTCGCTAAAAGGAGCTGCTAACAAGTGGCTAAGGAATGAACCTGCTAGTTCAATCACTACATAGGAAGATTTGAAGAGCAAATTCCTGAAGAGATATTGTCCACCTGCTAAGACTGCTAAAAAGATGGAGGCTATCAACAGTTTCAAGCAAGAGCCTGATGAAACTCTTTATCAAGCTTGGGAACGATTTAAAGATTTACTGGTAAGATGTCCTCAACACTATCTAACCCCTATGCAGGAGATAATATTGTTTTATCAAGGATTGGACGTGCCTACTAGACAAATCTTGGACGCTAAGGGAGCTGTGCCTCAAATGAGTGCAGCTAATGCTAGGAAAGCTATCCAAGAAGCTGATGATCATTCTCAAAAATGGCACGATGGGACCTCTACTAGATCTAAGAGCAGCACTAATTTTGACGGGTTTGCTGCTATTCAAGCTCAATTGGATAAAATTAGTAGAGAGATGAAGAAGCGTGATGAAAAAGTGTATGCTGCCCAAGTTGGATGTGAAAAATGCGAAGGACCTCACTACACTAAAGATTGCCCGAATAAGAATGAAAGTGAGACGTTTGAAGAAGCATACTACACACAATTTGGACAACCATTCCGACCTTCAGGAAGATTTAGGGAAGCCACCCCGGGATTCTATCAAAAGAACAACTTCAATCCCGCTTATCAAGAAAGGAGGCAGACTTTGGATGACACTCTAAAGCAGATTATGGCCGATGCTGCTAAAAGACATGATGAGAACACTGCTATGATCAAAGAAATCCGAGCTTCAACGGATACTATTACAAGAAATCAAGGAGCTTCGATCAAAGCATTGGAACAACAAATTGGTCAAATGAGCAAAGTTCTTCAAGAAAGGGGATACAGGAGTTTACCTAGCTCAACTGAAACCAACCCAAGAGATTATGTCAAGGCCATAAGCACCACTGAAGAAGTCACCCCTAACTTACCTAGAAGATCGATGAATGGTAATGATGGTGCAAAGCCCGAATTTTTCTTTAATTCTTCAATCAGTTTAAGGAGACTACTAAAAGAGAAGACAAAGATTGAAGAGGAGATCAAGGCAATAATGAAAGAAGAGAGCCCTGCAACCGACTTACATGCCTTGCCTCATAAAGAAAAGGACCCAGGAAGTTTTACTTTACCTTGTTCAATTAATAATATATCTTTCAATAATGTGTTAGCTGACTTAGGAGCTAGTGTTAGTGTTATGCCTCTAAAGACATTCACTACCCTAGGACTAGGAAAATTAGCACCAACTAAGTTACTTATTGAATTGGCTGATAAAACGGTAAAACGACCTGAAGGGATTGCTAATAATGTGCTAGTTAAGATTGAGAAGTTTATTTTCCCTGTAGACTTTGTTATATTAGATATGCCCGAGGATGTTAAAATTCCTTTAATCCTTGGAAGGCCTTTCTTGTCTACTGCCCATGCTAAGATTGATGTGTTTAAAAGAAAAATCTCATTAAGGGTAGGGAATAATAAACTAGTCTATAAGTGCCAAGATCCTGTTAAAAGCATAATTAGAGGTGTCTATGTGCTAGGATTAAGAGAGCGTATGGACCTCGATCTTGAAGCTAGGCTTATGGGAGAAACATTGATTCAAAACAACTCAACTATTCCTAATCATGAGAACTTTGAGGAATTTATTGACCTTAATGTACCTACCGAACTTAGACGCGATGTTGTTAATGATTCTGATGATGAGTGGTATGATTGCGTAGTAATTAACAAACGTAGGAGAATAGTTGAGAAAACGAATTTGAATAATGATGTGTTTATTGAACTACCACCCCACCTTGCTTATTTATGCCTATATGATAATAAGAATTTCCCGTCTATCATTTTGTCATCTCTGCCCGAAAGGGACAGAACTTTGTTTATACAGATATTAAAGAAGAACGGCGTGGAAATTAAGGACGAGCAAGGAGTGTTCAATATTACTGAATTGGCGATGAGGGAGCGCGATGTTTCCGACTCCTTCAATGATCGATATTAAAGAGCTGAACGTGAGTCTAACTTGAAGACTCTGGAATAAAGACAAGTGCTGACCGGGAGACAACCCGAAATTTTTTTATTATTCTGTTCTGTGTCGAGTCAGTCAGGCCCGCAGCAGATACGGCGCATCTCAATTCTGAGATGCGACGCGTCTCCTGCACTGGTCATATCTTACTTTATTTTTCTGCATTTTTTATTTTCGACTTTAAAACTTTTTATCAGTTTATTTTAATGCGGCGCATCCCTGGTTAAGGATGCGACGCATCTTCTATTCTGATCCATATTTATTCCAGGCTCGATACGGCGTATCTTCTTCCATAAGATACGGCGCATCGACTGACCTGATGATTTTCATTTTAATTTTTAAGTTTTATTTTTACTAACTACTAATGTATTATGCAAGTTTGAACTTTCTTAACTTAGGTGTGTTTAAAGTCTTGGTGGTATTATAGATTCCTGCATTTCCTGTGGATACATCAAATATGAAGCTTAAACGTTCTCATCCACAAGAAAGATGATTTTTGCTCTTATACTAATAATGGAGGATCATACCGAGCAAATCTCAGGGGAGTTTTTCTGTTCTAATTCTTTTATTTTCCAGTTTTTAACCTTTTATACAAACAACGAGGACGTTGTTTAACTTAAGTGGGAGGATTGGAGAATTAGAACACTTACTTGTCCTAAACTTTTCAAAATAAAATATGCTTAAAATGTGCTTAATATATCAAAATTAAAAAAAATTTTAGCATGTTTTTGTTTAAAGTCTAAGTTGCATAGCTGCACACATGACGTTATTTTCAAAAATTGTGATTTTTTTTTTCAAAATTCACAAATCTATGAGTGTGCCGGTGACTTGTAAACTTTAGAACTTGGCTTGTATACTATTCGAGACCACCATAATAAGTATTATTTATATAATTGGAATGACTTGTCTAAATTGGTAAATTTCTAGGATTACACCCAAATAGCCTTTATATGTTATATGTTATTAGCTAACTACACTGGTTAGTTAACCCCCGTATAAAACCTTTTGTTACTCTCACTTTTAGAGTAAGATACCCCTAGAAAAAAACTCAGAGCCATTCCTTTCGTTTCTTACACCAATGTTTAAAATGTTTCGTTACACCCTTACACCTTAGCCTACCCTGTAGATTAAAATCCGTGGTTAATTGCTTTAGGCAAAGTGTGTTTCCTTACATTAACTGTGTTCGCGTGCGTAATTCATTATCTTTGGTTAGGTCGGGAAATTGCACAATGCAATTGGAGTGAAAGTAAATATTATATATCTTTGAGTTTATTTATCGTGTGTTTACTACTTTCACTATTACCGTTATTTCTGAAGTCATGAAAAGTATGGAAAAATTATCCAGAATTATCATTATAGTGATGTGGTGAAATTTTACACATCTTTTTTTATGTTTCAAAAAAAAAAAAAAAAAAAAAAAAAAAAAAAAAAAAAATCGAAAAAATAGAAAAGAAAAAGAAAAAAGGAAAAGTTGGATGTTTGATTTGACCAACTTATGTAAAGTTTTGTATTAAGTGGTCGATATCACCACTATTTGTTGTATATTATATCTATGGATTGAATGGGAGTTGGCAGTTATGGGAACACCAACTAAGGTTATTCTTTGATTGAGATCTTGTTGAGTATAATTCGTGTCTACTAAAAGCGTGTGTTTCAAGTGTTAAAGCGTGAGTTATTCTATGATATGAGTCTTATTCATGGGATGGTTGGGATAGTGATTAACCACACTTAGGATTTTAATTTATTTGTTTTGTTTATTTTTAATTTTACACCAATTTATATCCCAAATATTATCCATACCCTATATTATTCTTTATCCAAACCTTTGATTTATTGAGATTAGGGATTTGAGCAATCTTAAGTATCGTAGTCGTGGATTCGGCTATGTATTTATGATTTTGTCGCCCTTTTTGATATAATATTATTGGTGAAGATTACTTGATCCTATCTTTAGCCTATTCGAGTTAAGGATTTGAGCAATTGAAAGTATCGTGTTTGTGGATTCGATCATGTATTTGTGATTTTGTCGCCTTTTCTGGAATTTGAGATCGATAGAGATTAAGGAGAATGATTAACCCTTAAGCCTACAAACCCTTTTTACTGCTTTAGACTTGTTATTCCTTAGCTTTAGTGGGGGAGATGTGTATACTTGCCAAGCTTATGATAGAATATTCGTCACGACTGGACAGTTAAACGATTAGATTTGCTTTTATCAAATTATTTTATTTTACTTCTAATTCGTTAAGTGTTTGGTTGTGTGATTATGACAAAAATGAATACATGCTTAAATATAAAAATAAATCCTAATATCTTTTAGGATATATTTTCATAAGATTAATTCTAAGGTTTACTTGGGGACAAGTAAAGTTCAAGTGGGGGGATATTTGATGAACTCAAATAAGTACATTTTATTACTATCATTTATCCTATTTATTTGACTTGTTTTATTATATTATCTGTGAGAATTGATACTTAATCGTTTACTTTTGTAATTCTCAGTTAAAAACAAGCATTTGGTGAAACTTGGCGATTTTGGACTAATTATGGAGCAAAACAAGCAAGAAGATAAGAGTCTACTGAAATGTACAAGATCAAGACATTCTGCTCCAGATACGCCGCATCTTGCTTATTACATGCGGCGCATCACTATCAAGATTTCACAAGATACGATCCAAGACAGCAAGGACATGCGCCGCATCTGAGAATGGAGTTACGCCGCATCTTCTGGCGGTGTACGAATATTCCTGAATATATTAATCTTGGACCCCACGCGAAGTTAAGTCAATGCGCCGCATCTGCTTACTAGATGCGCCGCATCTTACCCTCAGACAGAAACTATAAATACCCCAAGACCAGACGAATTTCGATATACATAATATATACGAAGTACGAAGACCACAGAAACCTAAGGCCGAATTCAGACGATTAGGCAGCACAAGACACACCCGAACGAAGATACAAGAGCTGTAAGAAGGTCCTGCATGTATTTAATTCATTAAGTAGTTTTGTTTTATTGTGTTAGTAAACTTTAATTCATCAGGATTGGTGGCTTGTGTAATGTGAGGAGAAAGATTGCACTCCCTTAAAACTGCTTTCCCATCAATTAAAGTTTATATGTTGATGTCTTTGGTTACTACTTATTAGTGCATTGATAACCTCTGTGTTTATTAGTGGCCTGCGCATTTGACTACGGAAGAGAATGTGGCTCCCACGGTTGTTACTAAATTGATCACTTAGGAATAACTTTTAGACATAAGTAATCATTAAGGGTTTACTCGCCGATAAGATTAGGGCCAACGAGAAAGGGTTAATTACATACACTTCATATAAAACTATCAATAAAACAAGTGACAATCTACTTAATCATCAAGACAGGTCTTCTTATTGTCTCGAGTATTTATCTGTGTATGTGCATGCCTATCGCTGATTCGTGTTCATTAGTTTAGTTTATTATTTAATTGCAACCAAAACGTGCCAGTCTCTCAGGCTGAACCCCCTTGCGTTAGATTAGGTTGTATAGTTAACTTAGAATATTAAAATACTGATTAGAATAACTAGATAATACGTTCCACTCTTAGTGATCGACACTCTACTTACCATTATATTCATACTGACCGGGTACACTGCTCGTTAAGTGTGTGTGTTATTGATAAGTCGGCTAAATATAAATTTAAAACTTGAGTAGGCATTAATACTGCTAAACCGCAACGACACATCACGCACCATCAGCGGTAAATGCAAATATAAACGTAAAGAGATAAGTAAAGAAAGCGCAAATCGGACACGGTGATTTATAGTGGTTCGGTCACGAAGCTCCTCTTCACCCTACTCCACTACCCGAGTACCCAACTCGAGAGTTACTTCACTAATCAACAAGCTCTCTTCTTGGCGGAGAAAACCATACAACGTCGCTTACAATATTTTCTGACACTAAGCTAGATGTTGTTAGCTTTAAAGTTTTGTTATAGTCGGGAATTGCAATAGCATTTAAATACAAGGACTAGTTTAGGCATTAGTACTAAGTTAGGATTGTATTCTTGTAATAAATATCTTCCTAGTCTCAACTAGGAGGGTTGGGATTCTCATTTTAACACTTGAGGCGTGTGTGTTTTCTTTACTTCTCTCTCTAGAAAACATACACACCTCGACATCCAATAAACCGATTATACCATGTTTAATCTTTATCACGAGTTTGCCTGACCTCCTGAGCGTGTTCTTGGTCATTACAATTGGCATCAGAGATAACCAGGTGGCTAACGAGGTGTTTTTGATGTAAAAATATGATTTATGGTGTGTTTTATCTTGTTTGTGTTCGGTTCTTGTTTCACAGTAACCAAAATTTGCGTTTTTGTTATAAAAACGTGAGCTTTTTTGCTTATCTTGGAATCGTACACAAAGTTTAAGGTTCAAGATTGTGTTTGTTTGTGTTTGATCGACTTGGTTTGTGAAGGTTTGCTAGTTTTTCACTCGAATCTTGTGTTTAAAGGTTGGATTTCTTTTGTGTTCTAAGTTGTTAGATCGACTCAAATCACAAAAGTTTGTACAAGATTTGTTTGTGGATATTTTATTGATTTCTTTGGCATATAATTCTTTCCAAAAGAATTATTGAAGAAGTTGGTAAAAGTTAGTGAGTTGGTAACAGTTAGCATGGGCATGGCAGTGGAAAGTCAGTGGGCATGTGACAAAAGGACAAGAGTTGGTAAACTGCCATCTTTCGAAATTGGCCAAGAATCTCGAAATTGGACAGTTTCGAAATAGCCATGGTATTTCGCAATTGGCACTGACCTTTCGAAATTGTTATCTTTCGCAATTCCCAATCCTTTCGCAAATCAGAAACATCACATTCTTGTATAAGATTGCGATAGGTGCACTTATCAAAATTGATTTCGGAATTGGTTTAGGAATTCCTTTCAGAATTGGATTCAGGCTTTCGCAAATCAAGCAGCTTTCGTAACTGGACCTTCCTTTCGCAATTGGTCCTTCCTTTCTTAATTGCAAAAAAAAAAAGTGAAAATTCTGGTACAATAGTGAAAATTTTGGCCCAAAATTCATATTTTTAGGTCAAAATTCGAATTTTTCGGGGAATTTTTTGCGTAAAAATTTCTTAAACTCAAAATTTTCCAGCATCATTAGAATCTCATTTTATGGCATATTTCACACAAAAATCACAAATGATATTACCGGTATACATCCTCAAATCCTACCACGTATAGCCAAAAAGATCCTGATCAAGATTCACAATCAAATGACAATGGCTACAAAATTGATTGTTATCAACTGTGACTACTAGGATGATGATTCGTTGTTACTTATTTGAAGATGAAATGAAATATCACGGGTGCGTGTACTTAGTATCTTGAAGATATCGAGGTTGGTTGGTTGCATGATTCTTCGAGATCCTTGCTCAATCTTAAATTGATCTCAGAGCACTCGATGATTATGTCTTGGATTATCTAGTTCCCATAGGTCAAGGGGTGGGTGGACGAAGACCTAGTTAACTATCACTTAAACTGAGCTGGTGTACTCAGTGACACACAAGGACGTGGATAATTCAGGAGAGGTTCATATACAATTAAGGAAGGTTGGATGGGTATATGAAATGACCTATGCTTTAAGGAGTTACATTGTAGTACTCAGTATAGGTACTTAGTCATACAACAGTGCAAGTTTAAGTCAAAAGTTTGGGTTGTTTTACTTCAGTCTCAAATTCGTTATATTGGGTTTTCTCCATCAGTAGTCACTACATGAAGCCGTTGTTTTTGATAAAGGAGGTTGATAAAGAGTTAGACATCTCAAATGGTATTATTAGTAGATTGGGTATATCGACATCTTCTCACGGGCTGATATGATTCCTGATATAGGGCTTCCAGTTTGTATTTCACGTACACATCAGTATGCTGATTCTGATAAATCGTAACCAGCAGGGGAGAGAAATGTACGGGCTGATCTCTCATGGAAAAATAACTGAGATGCATTTGGTGAGATAAAGATGTTGATACTCTATTCCCCCGAACTGCAGGGCACTCAGGGCATTCAAAATATGAGGTTGTCAGTTTGGGGGAGAGCACTAATTAGGGGAGAGCACTCAGGGCACTCTGAATTGATCCCTAATTAGATTTGCTCACATGGTTCGTCTGCAAGTAAAGAAATGACAGTTGGGAAGATTATGCAAGCTGAACGAAGTAATGAAGTTTGAAGATCATTCTCTGTGCTTAAGGTTTATATTTTACTTGTAGGGAACATTGTAAGCAATTCCCGTATAACATCACTTTGGGGAGAGATTGTTAGCTCTAAAGTTTTTTTATAGTCGGGAATTGCAATAGCATTTAAATACAAGGACTAGTTTAGGCATTAGTACTAAGTTAGGATTGTATTCTTGTAATAAATACCCTCCTAGTCTCAACTAGGAGGGTTGGGATTCTCATTGTAACACTTGAGGTGTGTGTGTTTTCTTTACTTCTCTCTCTAGAAAACATACACACCTCGACATCCAATAAACCGATTATACCATGTTTAATCTTTATCACGAGTTTCCCCGACCTCCTGAACGTGTTCTTGGTCATTACAAATGTCGAGTTCTTCTTTGGGTACAACCAAACCAGTTATGTTTTATGGCCCAACATAACAAACCTTGTGTTTTGAGGCCTAAACACATAAACCGCGTTGCTTACATTATTTTCCGACATTAAGCTAAATGTCTAGTACTAATCTAGCTAGTACCAATCTCACTCACGATCTACCCGATCTTCACAAATCACACAAGCTACAAGATCCACATGATCTACACGATCTACCCGATCTACTCAAGATCTACCCGATCTACTTTATCTTCACACGATCTACCCGATCTACTCACTATCAACACAAGCTTCACAAGATCTCTCTGATCTCTACAAGATCACAATGATCCACACGAGCTAACTAAACAAGATGAGAGACAAATTGATGTATATCAAAATACAACAAGTACGTAACGAATGTTACGAGTGCACTACACTAACACTATAACACTTTGTATCTTTGTGATATGATATGTTCTTCTCTTGCACTAATAGAGGAATGAATGTGATCACTTGAATGGATGATTGGATCACTCTAAAACAAACTAAAAGTCACTAAATGATCAAAGAAAGTGTTAGGAAATTAAGCTTAAGCAGTTAAGACTGTTGGAGGTAACAGTTAGGACTGTTGAAGATGGAAGTTAAGACTGCTGAAGATGGAAGTTAAGACTGCTGAAGAGTGTTGAAGACATGAGCAGTTAAGACTGCTGAGTGAAGAAGTTAGTACGGTTTATGATTTGTATAAGTAGATAATTATGGAAAAGATATTGTGTATATCATATAGAATTAGATTGATAGTTATCTTGTAAAGGAATCCTTAGTCGATAAAAGGATTGCCTAGGTTAAGGTTTTGATACATACAACACGATAGAAGTACGAATTAGATTAAAGAGATTCAAGGTTGTAAACCCTAGTGATAGGAGATCACTCGTATTATTATTCTAATAATATTGAATCGTTGAAGGTTATCATGCTGTGTTCGTTCATTGTTTTATTCAAATCATACAAAACACATAAGGTCTTCTAAGTGCTAGCTAGTAAATTCCGCGTGCTAGATGATGCGCGTGATGTGTCGTTGCGGTTTAGCAGTATTAATGCCTACTCGAGTTTTAAATTTATATTTAGCCGACTTATCAATAACACACACACTTAACGAGCAGTGTACCCGGTCAGTATGAATATAATGGTAAGCAGAGTGTCAATCACTAAGAGTGGAACGTATTATCTAGTTATTCTAATCAGTATTTTAATATCCTAAGTTAGTTATACAACCTAATCTAACGCAAGGGGGTTCAGCCTGAGAGACTGGCACAGTTTGGTTATAATTAAATAGAAAACTAAACTAATGAGCACGAATCAGCGATTAACACACACGTACACAGATAGATACTCGAGACAATAAGAAGACCTGTCCTGATAATTAAATAGCTTGTCACTTGTTTTATTGCTAGTTTTATATGAAGTGTATATAATTAAACCTTTCTCGTTGGCTCATATCTTATCGGCGAGTAAACCCTTAATGATTACTTATGTCTATCCTACTTTTCTAGAGACGCTAGAATAAATAGGCGAGGAAGGGGCATGGCGACCCAAGCAAGACTCAGCTAGACACAGAGGTTATCAATGCACTAATAAAAGTCACCAAAGACATCAACATATAAACTTTAATTAATGGGAAAGCAATATTAAGGGGAGTGCATGATCTTCCGTAGTCACATGACACAAGCCCATCAATCCTGATGAATTAAAGCGTACTAAAACAATAAAACAAAACTACTTAATGAATTGAATACATGCAGGACCTTCTTACAGCTCTTGTATCTTTGTTTGAGGTGTGTCTTGTGCTGCTTGGTCGTCTGGATTCGGCTCTAGGGTTATACAAAAGGTCTCTTAAATTCGTCTGACCTTGGGGTATTTATAGTTTCTGTCTGAGGGATCGATGCGGCGCATTGAGTTGATAGATGCGGCGCATTGACTTAACTTCGCGTGGGGTCCAAGATTAATATATTCTGGAATATTCGTACACCGTCTTCAGATGCGGCGTAACTTGATCTTTGTATGCGGCGCATGTACTTTAGCTGTCTTGGATTGTAACTGGTGAAATCTTGATAGTGATACGCCGTATTTTAGAAGTATATTGCGGCGTATCTGGAGTAGAACGAGCTTGATCTTCTTCTTTGACCAAAGTTTCATATGCGGCGCATGACAGAATTGCATGCGGCGCATTCTTCAAAGTCAGGCAATGGTCTTCGAATTCATCTAAGTATGATATTGCGTCGTATCTGTTGAGTGAGATACGGCGCATCTTCTGGATTTCAGTAGACTTTTGACATCTCGCTTGTTTTGCTCCATAATTAGTCCAAAATCGCCAAGTTTCACATAATGCTTGTTTTTACCTGAGAATTACTAAAGTAAACATTAATGTATCGATTCTCATATATAATATAATAAAAAATGTCAAATAAATAGGATAAATGATGATAATGAAATTTACTTATTTGAGTTCATCACTAGACTACGTATAATTCTTAGTATCACATCTAACACAAGGAGTGTGTGTAGATCCGGTCAAGTGGTATCAGAGACAGGTTTGTTAATACATAGATTTAGAAGATCCGAGAAGAACAAAGATGGACATGGAAACAACACCATCCACAACAAAAATTGCTGCTAAGCTTCCTATGCTTAAACCTAATGAGTTCGACATGTGGAGACTTCGTATTGAGCAGTTTTTCCAAGTGCAAGACTATGCACTGTGGGAGATCATTGAAGATGGAAACTCTTTTACTCCTGTAACAACAACAACTGTTATTGATGGTAAATCTGAGAGTACAGTGCAGACAAAGCCAACCACTAATGAAGAGAAGGCAAGGTACAAGAATGATGTTAAGGCTAGAAGTTTGCTTCTGATGACTATTCCCAATGATCAGTTGCAGAATTTTAGTAAGTTCAAGTGTGCTAAATCTCTTTTTGAAGCTATTGTTGCAAGATATGGTGGGAATGAAGCCACCAAGAAAACTCAGAAGACCCTTCTCAAGCATCAGTTTGAGAACTTTACAGCAACAAGCAATGAGTCGTTGGATCATATGTTCAATAGGCTTCAAAAACTGGTGAGTCAATTGGCTGTTTTAGGAATTGAGATGCCTCAGGAAGATCTCAACTCTAAGTTTCTGAGGAGTCTACCAGTTGAATGGGCTATGCATGTGGTAGTATGGAAAAACAAGCCTGATATAGATTCCATGAGCTTAATGGATCTATATAGCAACTTCAAGATAGTTGAACATGAGATTAAGAAGTCTGCTGGATCAAGCTCAAGCTCAAGCTCAGGGAATTTGGCCTTTGTATCCACTCCCAGTTCCTTAAGTCCAGATGAAGAAGTGCAAGTTGGTGGAGCAGTTGGTGCTGCTAGTGTAAATCTTGGTACTGCTAGCACCTCAAGCAGTACTAGTGGACTTTTAAATGATGATACTTATTGTGCTTTTCTGACTTCTCAGCACAATGGAAGTATGTTGACTCATTCATATCTTCAAGAGATTGATGAAGATGATATTGAAGAGATGGATATTAAGTGGCAGCTCTCTCTTCTCAGTTTGAGAGCTAGGAGATTCTTGAAGAAGACTGGCAAGAAGATTGTCATAAACAGTAATGATGTTGCAGGGTATGACAAGTCCAAGATTGAGTGCTTCAACTGCCACAAGAAAGGTCATTACTCAAGGAAGTGCAGATTGCCAAGTCAACAAGATGGAAAGAGTAGAGCATATGGAAACAAGTCAAGAGTTGTGGAGGTTACTGATTCAAGCTCAAAAGCCATGGTTGCCATTGATGGCTTAGGATTTGACTGGAGCTATATTGCAGAGGAGGAAGCTGAAGCATCTACAGAGGTTGCTCTCATGGCATTCTCAGATTCTGAGGTACAAGTTTCAAAATGTTCTAAATCTTGTGAAGTTTTAAAAGATCTAGAAACACTTAAAACAAGATATGAGAATCAGAGAAAAGAATTAGTTGAAACTGCTTTTAGCTTAGCAAATCATAAGAGAGCTTTAGTTGTGTTAGAAGAAAAAATTGTTCATTATCAAAACAATGAGTCTAAGTTTTCTGATGATATGATTATTGTTAAGAGAGACTTAATGTGTAGAGAGAATGAAATTACTGTTTTAAAACATGAGTTAGAACAGGTTAAGAAAGCTAAGGAGAACATTCAGATGAGTGTAGACACACTAGAATACACATCAAAAGGTGTTCAAAAGATAATTGAGAGTCAGATCCAAAATAAAGCTAAGTCAGGCCTAGGATATAAGTCAGTTCTACCTCCCTACAGAGGAATTCCATCACCCAAAGGTGTAGACTTAGAATACACAGGACTCCCTGAATTTCAATTACCTGTGCTTAATTATGGTCCTCAACCTAAGAAGGATGTAGTTGATAAACCTGTGTTTGAAAGTGCAAGTGATAAATCACTATCTGAGGACAAGGTGTCTTCTGATGGGTCCTCACCTAAGGACTCAGATGCTCCAACCATTGAGGAATGGATCTCTAATCATGAGGATGATCAGGCTGTGGTTAAGCCTGTTAGTGCTAAAGTGGAGGAACCAAAAGTTCCAAAGATGGTTAAACCTGAGACTGTTAGGCCTAGATCAAATGCCAAACCTTTTAGACCAACAGTTAGGTATGCAGAAATGTATAGAACCACAAACAAGCCAAGAGGTAACCAGAGGAATTGGAATGACCTCAAATCCCACCAATTAGGAAAGGATTTTGTTTGCTATAGGAAAGCTTGTTATTCTTGTGGTAGCTTTGACCATCTTGCAGATTATTGTGATAAATGGGTATCTGGATATACAAATCATAGGTTGACCATTGCAAGACCTCAATCTTTTGTTAGGAATGACAAGATGATACCCAGATCAGTTCTTTTGAGGTCTGGACCTAAAGCAGTTCAAACTGCTAGACCAGCAGTTCAGACTGTCAGACCTATGAGACAAATTCACCCAAGGCCACCAGTTCAAAATTCAATAAATGTTTTTAAACCATCATACAAAACTGGTAAAAGAACTTTTTATGAGAAAGCAGTGGTGAAAAACCAAGTTTGGAAACCTAAGGTAACAACTGCCAAGCCAGCAGTTCCAACTGCTAGCAGGGTAATTGGTACTGGTGTGAATAAAAACACTGCTAAGGGAAACATGGGTAATGTTGTGAATGCTTCAGCATGTTGGGTATGGAGACCAATTAAACCCAATGGTGCTAAGACTGTTTTGAAAAGAATGAATTATGTTGATGCTAGAGGAAAGCTTAAGTCTGTTTTGGCTTGGGTTCCACAAGGAAATTAATTTTTCTTGTTATATGCATTGTTAGTCATATGCTTGTATTTTGTTTCTTTGTTTTTGGACTAACAATTGCAGAATTGGAGAGAAAACACCAAGGGATTAAGAATGCTTGATGTTTTAGACTAAATGGTGTTCTGGAGATTAGTATGTGATCTTTGCATACAACAAATGGTAATTGGTTCACCATGTATTATCCACATAAGAACCAACTAGTCCAGAGCAAACGGTTTCTGGTAAAGACTAATCAAATCCGTTGATGGTTGACAATTTACCAAAAATTGTATGGTTATCAGCTCACAATATCTAAGTGTGAAGAGTTGACTAGTCCAAAGCAAACGGCTATTCGTAAAGACATATCAAATCCGTTGATAGCTGATAGTTTGCTAAAAACTATGTTTGAGCCATGGTATTTTAAAATTTTATTTCAAAAAGTTGGTACGGCTCAACAAATTTTTTTCAACAGTTGGGATGGTTAGTACAAAATATTGGTACGGTTCAACTAGCCGTTATGACTGACGTGTCAGTAATTAATTTTGGGGTAAAAACTAGCCGTTGGCGGTTTGTTGCGATTTTTACTGGATGAATTACGGATTTCGAGGGATCCTCTTATAGATATTTTAACTTTTATTCTATTATATTCTTATACTAAAATAAATAGTTACCATATTCTTTAAGTCGGTCAACTTGAAACCCTACAACTCTCTCCATAAACTCTCAATATTGCTTTCATCTTCTATCTTTTCACTCAAACTTATTACTATTCACGGATGTTAACTAATATGTTCTACTAAGAATGGATGATTTGCAATTTGTTAAGCGTCACAACCAGGTTGCGTTTTTAGAGAAAACAGAGCAAGGAGATGGGCCGAAATTTTATGAGATTGTGGATTTTCTCAATCACTCTCACATAAGGTATGCTCTAACTGTTTGTCCTACTCTTTATGTTTCGCACATCACACAGTTCTGGCAGAATTCATCTGTCTTGACAAGTGATGACGGAGACTTAGAAATTCATACTGAAGTAGATGGCATTAAATTTGTTGTTACCGAGTCTATACTTAGGAGACATCTTAAATTAAATGACTCAGATGGTATCCACAATATGCTAAATACTGAAATTTGGGAAGAACTTACAAAAATGGGGTATAATACATCTGAACATAAATTGACTTTTCAAAAAGGATGTTTTTCACCTCAATGGAGATTTTTGATACATACTCTTCTATGTTGTTTAAGTAATAAAAAGACTGCTTGGGAGCAGTTCAGTAGTAATATTGCTATTGCTCTCATTTACTTGTCTACAAACAGAGTTTTTAACTTTTCAAAATATATTTTTGAGGGTATGGCATCAAATGTTGACAGTAAAACAAAGTTTTTAATATATCTCAGGTTTGTTCAAACAATTTTAAATAAAAAGACATACCTGCTTACAAAACCAACTGAAACTTTTGCTACACCTAGTCTACAATCAAAGGTTTTTCGAAATATGGCTATGGCTAGTAGACTTTTTGAAGGGGAACCAGTTCCATTGTTTCCTCAAATGATTCAAACTGAGTTGGGTGAAGGTTCAGCAGTTCCAACTGATCCCCATCACACATCCACTCAAGAATTTGAAACAACTCAACAACCACCCATCACTTATAAGAGAAGGTCTAAACCTAGTCTAACTAGGGTTGTGACTAGATCCTTGCCCAAAGATTCACCTCTCCTAGCAGGTAATACAGCTAGAAGTGATGAGGGTAGTTCTTCACAAACTGAATTGACGGCATTATGTACCAAGTTAGTAGCCAAGGTTGACACTTTGGAAAAGGAGCTAAAGCAAACTAAGGAGGAGTTCAAAGCTCACAAGGAGAATTTTGCCAAAGTCTATACCAAGCTAACAAAAAGGGTGAAGCAGCTTGAAGAACAGTTGAAGAAGAAAAGGGCAAGAGTGGTATTGGATGATGATTCTGATGATGATTCAGATGGTTCAGACGGGGATGATGAAAATTCTTCCAAACAGGGGAGGAAATTTAGTAAAGATAAGGATAGATCCGCATCTCAGGGGAGGTATGAAGAAGGTTTTGAACAAGAAGAAGGTTTTGATATTGGTTCAGGTTCTGGTTATGTTCATGAAGAAACAGCTGAGACACATCAAGCAGTTCCAAATGAAGAAGCAGTTCAAACTACCGAGACAGAGCAAGAAACAGTTCAAACTGCTGAGAAAGAATATCAAGCAGTTCCAACTGTTGAAACTTCTGCTGAACAAGTTTATGAAAGGAGAAGAGCATATAAAGGGAAGAAGCCTATGACATCTGAAGAAGTGGCTGCTGCTCAAGAACTTGAAAGGCTTAAAAGGTTGAAACCAAAAACTCAAGAACAGATAGATCATGATGCAGAAGTTGCAAGGCAATTGGTAGAAGAAGATTTGGCTGGTGAGGAAGCTAAACAAGCTCAAATTGCTCATGATGAAGAATTTGCAAGGAAAATGGCTGCTGATGATATAAGAAATATAGCTGAATTCATGGAAAGAAAAAGATCAAATGAAGTAAATCAAGAAGAGTTCAATGAACAGTTACAATATTTTCTGGATTCTGATGTGATTGTAAGAGCACAAGCTTCAATGGTTCTTAAAGATTAAGAGTTGAATGAAGAAGAAAAGATAGAGGAGCTTAAAGAATTCATACTCAAGAAGAATGGAGTTGCAACATGGGAAGATCTGATTCATAGGATAAGAGAAAGACAGAAGTCAGGGTACAAGACAAAATTGCCAACAAAGAAGGAACTTGTTGAGGATATGAAGCATTATTTGAAGAACTCAGCAAATTACTCCATGAATGATTTCAAGGGAAAGTCTTATGCTATAATTGAAAAAGAATTCTGTGAAACTTATGCTATTTTGAATTCTCCAAGAAGAAGTTTCAAAACAGGTAAGAAGAGGGAAGCAGAAACTATGGAATCAGAAGTTGCTAAGAAACAAAAGTCTGATGAAGAAGGGTTAACTAATGAGAAGATCAGAAGTATGATGATGATTATTCCAGAGTCTTCTTATATTAAACCTTTGCAGAGAAGATCTAAATCAACTTTGGAGCTTAGTGAAAGAGAAATTCAGAGATATTGATCCTGTTGAAGATAAAGATAAAGAACTATGGGTTCAATTGAAGAGAATTTATGAACCAGATGGTGGAGAGTCGATATGGAGATTTCAAGCACAAGTCAAGGACATCACTTGGAAGTTATTTGGAATGTGTGGAGTACACAGAGTGTCTACCAAGGATGGAATAGAGATCTATATGCTGGTTGAAAAACATTATCCACTCAGACTAGGTGTTTTGACAATGCTGACATATGCAAAACTAGAAGCTAATGAAGAATCTGAGATGGCTAATATGCTGGTAACAAAGATGTTCAACCTTGCACAAGAAGTGAAAGCCAGATCTAAAAGATTTGCTTCATAGGTGTTTGAAAGAATTTTCAGCATTGAGAAGAAGAAGCTTAATTTGAAGAAACTTAGTGATTTGGGTAGAAATCATAAGTTTAGGGGAGGATTGTTAGGAAATTAAGCTTAAGCAGTTAAGACTATTGGAGGTAACAGTTAGGACTGTTGAAGATGGAAGTTAAGACTGCTGAAGAGTGTTGAAGACATGAGCAGTTAAGACTGCTGAGTGAATAAGTTAGTACGGTTTATGATTTGTGTAAGTAGATAATTATGGAAAAGATATTGTGTATATCGTATAGAATTAGATTGATAGTTATCTTGTAAAGGAATCCTTAGTCTATAAAAGGTTCGCCTAGGTTAAGGTTTTGATACACACAACACGATAGAAGTACGAATTAGATTAAAGAGATTCAAGGTTGTAAACCTTAGTGATAGGAGATCACTCGTATTATTATTCTAATAATATTGAATCGTTGAAGGTTATCATTCTGTGTTCATTCATTGTTTTATTCAAATCATACAAAACACATAAGGTCTTCTAAGTGCTAGCTAGTAAATTCCACGTGCTAGACTACGTATAATTCTTAGTATCACATCTAACACAAGGAGTATGTGTAGATCCGGTCAGAAAGTGATCTAAATAAGAGAGGATTAGACCAGAGAAAACTAACTGAAAAAATCAAGTTGGAAGTGTAAAATGGTCCACTATTTATAGGCAAAGAAAATAACTAGTCATTACAGACAGACGGTACCACTAAATACCCGACGGTACCACTAAATTTAGTGGTACCGTGGTACTGTCCCAGACAGGGACGATCCAAAATTTGTTTTTAGTGGTGAAAGTTTATTTGAGAAAGTTTGAAGCTGATTTGGGGGTAAAAATAGCTGTTGGTGATTTTAAACTTATTTTTCAAATTAAAACATTTCTTTTTAATTCAAAAATAATTTGTAAAATGTATTTTTGAAAAAAAAGTTTTGTAACACTAAAAATGTTAAGTTTAAAGAAAAATATAATCCTTTGATCATTAGTCAAGTTGTTGATTTGTTTGTTCATACCTTGAGTGATTTACGTCAGGATGGAAATCTACGACTTTGTTGAAGCATACTTGAGACGTCGAGAGGTGTTGATGTAAGTATGCATTGATGATTTATGTTTACAAGTAACTTGTGCATTTTACGTTATGCATTACAAGTTACATGTTTTTCATTATTAAAACCGAAGAAACCGTTTAATTTAAATATCGTAATATTTGCACTAACAATCTCCCCCTTTTTGATGATGACATATATGTAAACCGTAACACACAGTAAAATGTAAAAGTTACATGTTTACACTCCCTTTTCCCCCTTTTGTCGAAGCAAAAAGGTAGTTACCTCGAGCTCTCCCTTGAATTCACTCCCTACTACTGCTTATTGCACTACTTTCCTTTCTTCCCAAAAAATGCGAGCTTGCATCATCCTAGTGAAGTCTTCTATCACCACTATTAAAAAGACTCCATGCTATGTATTCAAATACTCCTGAGCTCCCCCTAGCTCAATGCTCCCCTATGGAAATTGTATTACCTTCTATTTTTACCTTTGTTTCTAGCGAATCCATGTATCAAATTCTTACAAAGGCTTTTCCTACATCAAGGGTTAGCTTCGTGCAACATAATATATAAAAGAATAGGAGCAACATTATAGGGTTAGAATACACATAGCAAGACATGCAAGGGTTAAACTATGTTAAAACGTAACTACAAAAAAATGAGTTTAATGAGCATATCAAAGTATGCAAGAAGTTAGACATGTGATGAAAGTGTGCCAAAAGGATAAAAACCAAGAAGAATGCCCAAGAAAGTTGAGCGACACAAAGATGTGAATGCGTAATGCAATTCAATGACACTAGAGAGTCACAACTTGACCGATAACCTAAGGTGTAATTGTTCAATCAATCACACTAACAAGAACGAGATTCGTTCGTTGACTGACACATAAAATGACTTCTTCCAAGTTGTCATTGGGAAGGCAAATTCTAACAAGCCTTTTGAACAACATAATCATCTACCTAAGATGATTGGTGTTAATCATAGTTTGTTGATAAGACATACTCAAAATGATTACTATAATGACAACTCATGCCATAAAGTAGACTCGATAGAAGATATACCAAAAAAAATGAGAACGATATGCACCTAGATGCGAATGGAAATGATTCCATAAGATGGGAAGTGTTGGATTTGACCTTTGAGAAAAGGTGGGAAAAGACGATTTAGATTAATATACCGTTTGCACTAACAATGAGATACATGATATATTTCAAGGGAAAAAAAAAGAAAATGTGCATGTGATCCTAACAGGATTGTGGGCGAATATCTCTAATAGGGATGAGGTACCAAAGTTGTAGAATTCTAGTTTTGGATGATCCTAGTTGTGAGTTAGAGATGATTTGGTGTATGAAGGATTTTGTGTAATTGTGTAGTTTATACACATTGGGTATAATAATTGTAAGAATTGAAGGTTATTGAACTAGCTATCACTATCAAGAGTGAAGGATAGTTGTGAGGTTTAAGTGTAATGATCGATGGGTTGAAGGTTCTTAAACTAAATATCACTGTCAAGAGTGAAGTTTTGTTACACCCCGTGAACGCTTAGACGAATTTTTTTGAATTTTACGCGGAAACGACCCAACTTTGACCTTCATTCTAATACTCTTTTGAATATTGACAAAAATCCTTAGACATATAGACCTTGAAACCATTTTTAAATGAATTTAGACTCAAATACTTTTAAAATGACGGGTGGCATCCTAAAGTGCATTGTAACCTGTACTGTGCACTAAGGACCCATAAAGTGCACTATAACCCCTATTATGCACTACGGACCCCTAAAGTGCACTATAACACCTCCGGTGCACTAAGGACCCCTAAAATGCACCCTACGCCTTTAAACACAAAAATCGACACTTTAGACCTATATTTAAACACATTTAATACACATTGAACTAAAATATACCATATACACTGTTTCCCAAAATTCTTACCCCGTTTGACCCAAAACGGGTTAAAATGGACCTTGTCCCAAAACCCCCTTTTTCTGCGTGACCCTTTTGTGCACTTTTGACCCATTTTTCGGAAAATGGCTTCTATAACATCACATAACACCAAAACTTCCAGAAATTATTAGGACATTATAAACATCAATTATATGCATAAACTTGGTCATAACGACCCGCGGAAACATGCTTTACAAAGTGACGGGTGTTATGTCAAAATACCCGTTTTGACCCATTTACACTACAAACCACCTTTACCACTACATTTTCCCACCAAACTTGACCAACATCATTAACATAATATAATAAAATGTTTCCATAATCATTTGACCCGTTTACAACCCAAAATGGGTATAAACACACATTATGCCAAACACCCCTTTAACTTTGATCATGAATGCTTAAAGCATACTTTGACACAACGATTGACCACCGAATTAATAAGACGACCTTAACATACATTTTGACACTTGACTACACTTTACAAACCATTGTAGGATCAACGGGGGTACACCATTGAAACGGGCTTGGTATACTACCTAGCTCCTACTTTCTTACCAATCTTCTAAACTTGCATAACCAAACCTTAATCCTTAGTCCAAGCCTTCATATTAACACAAGAGCCTACAAAACATTGGACATTAAACCGTAAGCACAAATGCTTAGTAAGTAAAGCGGATATAACATAACATCACAATTCATTCACACATTACACATCATAACCTTTGATCCATTATTTCATTAAATCCTTAACACATACCTTAATACTCAAGCATCGACATCTCTTTCCTACTCCAACCCTGACTAACACATAACCTAGCCTCATGCACACTCACTTTCTTATAACACAATTATACAAGCTATTCATTAACCTTAACATATCAATACACATAAACACATAATGCATAGAAATTATTATAACATTATCTTATGACCGGTTTACTTACCTTGATTCCAAGCTAGCTATCAATATACCAAATCACCATCAACATCATCATTCTCCATACTTCCTAAACCATGATTATCAACATTAATTAAGAAATACTATAACACTAACATACCCTTTATCATACTTAGTAATCATATGATCATATATGACCATATGATACTAAACCTACCAATCTATTAACTTTAACCCATATAAACTTATTCAACAATCACTATAACTATTTAATTATCTTAAAACCACCATTTACCCAATTCCCCTAATTCGATATCAGGAACCCTAATTCTTGAATTCATCAATTAACTTGTCAATTAAATTACTTACTTGTATAGGATCATCACTAGGCTTAACCCTTGAGTTGAAGTCCTAATCTTCTTCATCAAATATCATCAAAGTTGTCTTTCCTCCTTTTCTTTCTCTCCATATATGAGACACACACACACACACACACACACACACACACACACACACACTCTTGAAGAGATGAGAAATGTGTAGAAAGTTCTAGGTAGCTAGATATTTACTTGCACCACTTTGGTCATTTAGCACAATAAGTCCCTTAAGACCCTTTCCTTATATTTTGGCCACACTACATATTATAAAACTTAGTTTATACCAACTTAAGCCCCTCAAGTCTTCTTTCACTCTAGTTGTGCCACAATATACTTCCCATAACCATATAACACCTTATTTGACTATCGGGTTTGACTATAACTTAATATTCCTTGACTAACCAATCACATTAAGTCTTAGTCAATTAATACCGGGTGAGGCCTATTTGTATCCGGGAAACGGGTCTAACAATTCTACCCTTTTATTTAGATTTCGTCCCCGAAATCTATCGTCAATTTCTAACCAAATCTTAGTCATATAATACACCTCATTCCTAGCACTTTCGGTTCTTAGTTCATTTAGTTGCAACGATCTAAGTGGTCTTGCAACTCTAAGCACACTATAACATAACACATGTCCTTAATCCACATTACTTTCCGCTTACTTCTATAACCATACAACTCTTACTAAGATCATTACGTCATCCGAGACATACCTGTTATAACTAGTTCTTGTTCGAATCCGTTCTATTAACATTACATCATATTCTCACTTGCCTTATTCCAACTTTTCCGCTAATGACTACATGTCGCTTGAGAAAATCACCAACTTGACTCTACATAAGTCAAACACATTACTAATACTTCCTTATTCTATCATAGTCATTTCATTATTCCTTTAACATTCTTACTATAACATTCCGTTATCTCTACTTCTTTTTCAATGTTTTTCTCTTATAACGCAAATACTACTTAATCATTCTTTTTACGTTCTCTACACTTACCACATTTCTTTCACTTCTTTCTTCATGTCATTTTCGTTTACCATTATAAGTCTTATAGAAATATTTCATGCATTGACTTTATAACATCATACTTTAACCCATGCCAGCACATTTCACATAACAATTAGCATCAATTATTTTCATTACTCGCCTTTTGTATCGCCCCACAAGGCGTATTATAACATCATTACAATTTCTTAATTCCTTCCACTTTCACTTAGCACCTAAAACATAGGTTTCACATAAACCTCAACTAAAATCCGTACTCTCATTCTAACTCTCATATCTTAGTTCTTATACATTCTAACCAATTCTATACTTCCACTTTCTACTCCTCTAACCTTACTCGTGTCATGTCGGGAACACATAAACCCACTCATTTATACTTCCTCATTTACATGGAAAGGCGTCCCAATCGATGTAAATCAAGAAACACAAACTCGTGGTTATATACTTTCGATATAACACTACTACTCCTATTACCTAGTGTACTTTCATCCTTTCATTATTTTCACACTTCACATTCAATTTTACCTTTTTAGACTTGGATCCCTACCATTATCACATTCACTATAGGGATATTTTATGTGCCAAAGATGTAGGCAACCCCTTACCGATGAAGGCAATACTTTTCATCCCGAAGGATCTTTAACACATCCCAAAGGATTCTTTATCATTCATTAGATCGGCCATCCCGAAGGATACCATCATTAATCATCATTAGCTCGGCCATCCTGAAGGATACCATCATTAACCATCATTAGCTAGGCCATCCCGAAGGATACCATCTTTAACCATCATTAGCTCGGCCATCCCGAAGGATACCATCTTTAACCTTTCACATTTAAGCATTGGATCCAAGCCCTTAACATTTTAAAACACACACATTACCTCATCCATTTTATTTAGTTTAATTAAGCATCATAGGGCATACAAAACCCGCTTATCATATTTACACATTATTCATGCTTTTACTCATCTCACCTTCACTTACATTCTTTTAACCCTTGTTAACCATTTCATCATTTCTACCATTACTCCTTTTTAACTTTAGTCTACACAACTTTTTCATTTTTAAACCTTCCACAGATTAATTCAATCACACATCCATTTTCACCATTCATTCATCATGTTTAGTTTTTTCACAACGCATCATCACATTCTTACTCGCACCCTTAACACTTCACATTCTCATTCTCATACCTTATCCCATTTCTTTAATCATTTATGTATTTAAGCAATATCATTCTATCTCGTCTTTTACATATATACCTTTCATAGATCATTAACTATAACACACTCATTAACGTCACCTTTTCTTCACACATATTCTATATCATTAACAAAAGCTCGTTACGTTTACCACACAATATTTCGTTACATTCTTGCTCACATACTTAACTCGTCTCCTTCAATCGTTAGTGTTTAAACCATACCATTTATCTCGTCATTACCTTACCAACGCCCTTACTCTAATCCTATAAATTTTACATCATATTTAACAATCAAGGTGCTCATTTTATCTTGCTTTCATCATAACATATCATAACATCATTGTCATTATTATACGTTCATGTTCATACTTAGACCTCATATACCTTAACCTACCGTCAATTCGTCCCTATATCACATTATCCTCATTCATTAGATACTAAATATGTTGAGACCATATGTTGGTCATCAATACCTTATGGATCCCGAGCCGTTACATATCATCATTCCTTAATATCATTCCATAATCTCCATGTCAACAAACCCTTAATCAACGCGTTAATTCCATCTTATCATTCACTACAACAAAAGTGGCTTTTTAGGACCCTTTGTGTGGGACGGTATGATAATAGAGTCCTAAAAAACTGTTTAATTGGACATATGAGCGTTTAGGGTCCTTTTTAAATATTTGCTACTTAGGCGGTGTCCTAAAAAGTTATATAATAGGATGGTTGATTATTTGGGGTCCTATTATCATATAACTTAATAGGACACTTAAAATATGGATCCTAATAAATTACTTTATAAGACATTTAGTTGTTGGTGTCCCATTATGTGATAGTGTAATACGACACTTGATCACTAGATGTCCTATTATGACATAACCTAATAAGACCCTTGACACTTGGGTCTTATAACTTTAACCTTTATAGGACGTTTATTCATTATGGTTTTATTATAATACACCATAATAGGACACTTGAGTTTTGAGTCATAAGACATCAGTTAGTTAAAACGCTTATTCACAAAAGTTTTATTATAACAAAATTTAATAGGACCTTTGACACGTGGGTATTATAACGTTAACCTTTATAGGGCGCTTATGTACAATGGTTTTATTATCGTACACCATAATAGGACATTTCATTTTTGAGTCATATAACATCATTTTTTTAAAACGATTATTCGCAAAGTTTTATTATAACAAAACTTAATAGGACCCTTAAGACGTGGGTATTATAATGTTAACCTTTATAGGACGCTTATGCATAATGGCTTTATTATCATACATAATAATAGAACATTTTATTTTTGAGTCATAAAATATCAGTATTTTAGAACGTTTATTCGCAAAAGTTTTATTATAACAAAACTTAATAGGACCCTTAAAGGACGCATATTCATTATGGTTTTATTACAATACACCATAATAGAACACTTGACACATAAATCATAAAACATTAATTATTTAGAACGCTTATTCGCAAACGTATTATTAAAACATAACTTAATATGAAACTTGACACTTAGGTCCCATAGATTGATACACCATTATAGGACACTTGATATTTGAGTCATAAAACATCAGATTTATGGAACGCTTATTCGCAAACATTTTTTATTATAACAAAAGTTAATAGGACCCTTGACAATAGGGTCTTATAACGTTAACCTTTATAGAACGCTTATTCATAATGGTTTTTTTATGATACCCCATAATATGACACTTCTTTTTAGAGTCGTAAAACATCCGCTTTTTATAATGCTTATTCAAATTAAGTTTTATTAAAACATAACTTGATATGACACATGACACTTGGGTCTCATAAATTCATCCACCATAATAGGACACTTGAAATTTGAGTCATAAAGTTTCAGTTTTATAGAACGCTTGGTTGCAAAAGTTTTATTTTAACAAAACTTAATAGGACCCTTGACACCTGTGTCTTTTAACATTAACCTTTATAGTACGCTTATTTGTTATGGTTTTATTATCATACACCATAAAGAACACTTCTTATTTGAGTCATAAAACATCAGTTTTTTAGAACGCTTATTTACAAAAGTTTTATTTAAACACTAGTTAATATGACACTCGATACTTGGGTATCAAAACTTGATACACCATAATAGGACACTTGATATTTGAGTCATAAAAGATCAGTTTTATGGAACACTTATTCACAAAAGTTTTATGATAACAAAACTTAATAGGACACTAGCTATTTAAGTAATAAAACATCAGGTTTTTACAACGGTTATTCGCAACAGTTTTATTATAACAAAATTTAGTAGGACCCTTGTCAGTTGGGTCTCATAGGTTGATACACCATAATAGGACACTTGAAATTTTAGTCATAAAACATCAATTTTATAGAACGCTTAATTGGAAAAGTTATATTTTAATAAAACTTAATAGGACCTTTGACACTTGGGTCTTATAACCTTAACCTTTATAAGACGATTATTTATTATTGTTATATATTATCATACAATGCCAAATTACTCATCCACGATTGCATTCGACAAATAAGATACAATTTAAACAATTATCACGGTGTATGTTTAGAAACCCACGATTGCATTCAAATTATTGTATCATATTGGCATTTGTTACACTATCTCAGTATTCACTAAACACCTGTAAACACTATCTAGTACATAAAAATATCGTAAGTACAGTATTCAAACACTATCTCGGTATTCTAATTTGATAAAAATATCGTAAGTACAGTTATGCAGCACCACCACCAGCAGGGGCGACAACGGAAACAGCTGCATCAGGCCTGTATAATTCAATGCTCACGTTTGCTGCACTTACTAGTAGGGCTGAGCATCGGGCCGGATCCCGACCCGACCCGACCCGTCCCGACAAATATCGATACCGAAATAAGCATAAGTTACATACCGATACCGAACCGACTAGAAGTCGGGTCGGTTCGGGATCAAACGGGACAGTCGGTTTTGAATTCGGGATTGAGCAGCCAGCCCGAAAATAAGAAAAAAAAAGAGCCCAGTAGCCAGCCCAGTAACAGATCTAACTTAGAGATCCAGTAGCATATCAAAGCACAAAATTACAAAATTACATGTTCAATACAAAATTACACATTACATGTTGTATTACAGATTGCATCATTGCAATACAAAATTACACATTATATGTTCAATACAAATCTCTTCATGAAATTTCTTCATGAAAACACAAGTCCAGTAGCAGATCCAAATACCAATACCAATCCAAGCACCAAATTTCTTCATGAAAACACAAGTCAAACTGTCAAAGCACAACCAAATACAAATCAAATACCAAATACCAATACCAAATACCAATCCAAATACCAATACAAATCCAGTAGCAGATCCAGTAGCAACCAAATACCAATCCATTAGCAGATCCTTGAATCATGGCGCAACATTCCTCTCTTTTCCATGTTCTCCCTTTTGTTTGTCTAACGCCTCTTAAATTTCTGGAAAAAACATGCAAGCAATATATGATTAATTGTTTTACAACCACTGATGTTGTACGAGTATTACTCACTAGAGCTTTTTTTAACAACCTCACAAGTCAATCTTATACCAAGATGCCTCACAAGTCAATCTACCAGCAATGACTATACGCACTGGTGTTACATAACCAAAACCGACAAAAAACCGTAAAGGATTAATATGTTCAAGAGGTTTCTCAAGTAAATTGAACAAGAATTCTATAATGGGCAAGTTCATGACAGAGTTAAGGTTTGACTAAGTGAGTTCATGACAAGTCATGGTATGACAAAAGCAACCTCAATCCGCCGTCAAATCTGTCACGAACAACGAATTAAATAAATATTATCATAATAACAGACACATTACCAGCCTGGTGAAGGCACATGCACCATTAGTTTCATCGGATCCAAAGATCATTCATCCAAGATTTAACAACAACATTTACAAGTTGTCTTTTTTTATTGCTCAAGTGTGCTATTAACTAACTATGACGATGTCATGACTAACTACTATCAGCTGTACACCACAGCTTATGAAATGCCCCCCATCAATCATAAGTTGCGTGATCAAATATCTATATGAAAACACACGCTGCTTATATCTGGCATGATGGTCACAAACTTGGATGCTTAATTTGTCTCCTGACCTTATTTTAAAACTAATTATCCAGGAATTTCTCAAATCTCACATATCAGCACCAATTTTATTACACGACCACAAACATATCGACCCCAACACTGATGATATGTTTGTCTGACACTCAAAGATATGAACCACGTCACCCTGAGATTCAAACTAGTTGGAACATGGCAATACAGACCAGAACAGAAACATGCCAGACGATGCTAGGACAGATTCATATACTTTTCCCTAAGCTATATCAGAAGCAATGGAACAGAACAGAAGCAATGGAACAGAACAGAAACATGGCAAACATAGCAAACGATGCTAGGACAAATTCATATACTTTTCCCTAAGCTATATTACAAGCAATGGAATAGAACAGAAGCAATGGAACAGAACAAAAACATGGCAAACATGGCAGACGATACTAGGACAGATTCAATAGAACATGGCAATACAGACCCGAACAGAAACATGGCATATTCAAACTAGTAAGGGCAAATAAGCAATAAACTAGTATATAAATAGTTTACCTTTAGCAAAGACTATATAGTAGTTTTTTTTCTGTCTGAATAGTTGCAGTGTTAGACTTTAAAACAATAGCAGTGAGACCACACTTTTCAACATTAGTTTATGACTTATTAGGCCAATAAGCTCAAACTAACAAGCTTATAAGCCTTAAAATGAGCATATTACCTTTTCAAGATTTCAATAAAGCCCATAAAGACAGACTAATTAATAAGCCAAAACAAACAACACAAAAAACATTGCAATATGTCAAAAAATAAACTAATTTAGATGCTATTAATCAAAAACTATTTCTTCCTCAATGATCCATGACCCAGCCAACTGATATAAACAAACGATCACTACAAATGACCCAAGTTTTAAACATAAAAAACCAATTAGCACTGACAACTGATTAAATCGTACCCCGTTTGTGCAGCTCGTAGGCCCATCTACCACTGATCCAAAAGTACCTTCATTTCTCTTTGGCATACCTGCCGTGGTGCTACTGCTGCTGGCGGTGGTGGCTACTGCTACTGCGGTGGTGGTTCGACGGCGGTACGGTTCACGATGGTGCCATCTAACCAACACAACAAACAACAAACAAATATTAACAAACCAAAATTAAACAAAACAATAAACAAATTAACACACACAAATTAAAATGAGAAGATCTATTTCAATAATTGAGGCAAATAGGGATGACAAGTGTTTAGCGGGATAAATAAAAAAATGGCGGGGCGATTGAATTTTCGGGAAAATTTTGGTGAAAAATTAGGGTCAGACCCAAACTGTTTTTGTGAAAATTTTGGTGAAAATTGTTTTCTATTTTTCCCCCTTTTATCTAATGTATATTTTACACTAATAAATGATTTAATTAATATTTAATAGATTAAAATTAATTTAAATTAGTTATAAATTATTTAAATAAATTAAAAATGATTTAATTAATAATAGATAAATTGAAAATGATTTAAATTAGTTATAAATTATTTAGATAAATTAAAAATGATTTAAATTAGTTATAAATTATTTAAATAAATTAAAAATTATTTAATTAAAATTAAATGGGTGACTCGATATAGTATCGTGATACATGACATGTTAAAACGGATGACTCGATATAGTATCGTGATACATGAAATGTTAAAACATAACAATTTCCTTCAAATAAAAGTTACACGTTTAAACATATAGTAACAATTTCATAAACGGACGAGTCGAGATGGTATCGTTATATGAGATCGTTAAACGAACGAGTCAAGATGGTGTTAAACGAATGAGTAATAGCACTTTAACTAGGTTAATGAGATCATGTTGTTTCATTTGCTTGTGATACGAGATTATGGTTATACATGAGATGTTAAACGAACGAGTCGATATGATATGGTTATACATGAGATGTTAAACGAACGAGTCGAGATGATATTGTTATACAGGAGATGTTAAACGAATAAGTCGAGATGATATAGTCATACATGAGATGTTAAACGAATGAGTCGAGATGATATGGTTATACATGAGATGTTAAACGAACGAGTCGAGATGATATTGTTATACAGGAGATGTTAAACGAATGAGTCGAGATGATATGGTTATACACGAGATGTTAAACGAATGAGTCGAGATGATATGGTTATACATGAAATGTTAATCGAATGAGTCGAGATGATATGGTTATACACGAGATGTTAAACGAATGAGTCGAGATGATTTGGTTATACATGAGATGTTAAACGAACGAGTCGAGATGATATGGTTATACATGAGATGTTAAACGAACGAGTCGAGATGATATTGTTATACAGGAGATATTAAACGAATTAGTTGAGATGATATTGTTATACAAGAGATGTTAAACGAATGAGTCGAGATGATATGATTATACATGAGATGTTAAACGAATGAGTCGAGATGATATGGTTATACATGAAATGTTAATCGAATGAGTCAAGATGATATGGTTATACACGAGATGTTAAACAAATGAGTCGAGATGATATGGTTATACACGAGATGTTAAACGAACGAGTCGAGATGATTTGGTTATACATGAGATGTTAAACGAACGAGTCGAGATGATATGGTTATACATGAGATGTTAAACGAACGAGTCGAGATGATATTGTTATACAGGAGATGTTAAACGAATGAGTCGAGATGATATGGTTATACACGAGATGTTAAACGAATGAGTCGAGATGATATGGTTATACATGAAATGTTAAACGAATGAGTCGGGATGATATGGTTATACACGAGATGTTAAACGAATGAGTCGAGATGATTTGGTTATACACGAGATGTTAAACGAATGAGTCGATATTATCCCTTAACAGAATTAGCCTGCCTAAGTAATTAAATATGGGCTTTTATTGGGTTGAAACTAAAAAAAATACGTCTACATCCTACATGTATATAATGGACTTGCATTAGTTTGAAGCCCTCTAAAATCGGTGGCCCTGTGCGCCCGCACTTGCCGCACATGCCAATCACCGGCCCTGATAAAATATCAGTTTTTTAGAATGTTTATTCGCAAGAGTTTTATTTAAATATTACTTATTATGACATTTGATACTTGGGTCTCATAACTTTATACACCATAATAAGACACTTGATATTTGAGTCATAGTATATATCACCCTATCCACAAAAGTTTTTATTATTTATTCATTAAATAATAGAAAATAACGAGAGAAAAATGACCCGCCGCGCTGCGGCGGAGTCTTTTTTTTTTTTTTTTCTTTGGTTTACATTTATGCGTTATTTTTTTTTATTAGTTGCAGTGACGTTATTAGAAAATCTGTTTAGTAACATTTTGTTTCTATCTTTTTTTATATGAATATATTTTTTATTTAACAATAGTGTTAAAAATAGACTTTTTTTTTTTTTTTTTTTTTTTTTTTTTTAATTATTTTTAGCCAGTTGGTTTGTGTTACATTTTATAGAGCCAAAATAATTATTTTTATTTCCCTTAGCTTTTAAATCTCTTTGAACTTTTTTGAGATTGAAAAACATTGGATATCTAGTTAAAACGTGAGCATTGTTCATTTATCGAGCCGGCACGGCCTAAAACACGTGAAACGAATCAAATTTGCCAAATAAATTAATTTCAAGAAAGTTATGCATATTTATACTCGTTTTTATTAAAAAAATTATTTCGGACACAATGGCGCAAGTTTTATAATTTTTCGAGTCCGTTTGGTATGTCGAATGGGGACCACAAGGTTTTTACTAAAAGAATTGCAAAAGTACAAAATCTACCCATGCTTAAATTTTCTCCGCCGCCCCTCCAGTTTATTTTGTCCAGGTTTGGCCCCTCATCGGTATAAATTGGGCCATTTTAGGGTTTTCTCTTTTGACTATAACACACCTCGCCGGATTGTCCTATTCCGGTGCCGTCATCGGAGCTCCGGCCTACTTCCGGCCACCATCCTTTTGATGCTGCCACGTAGATCAAGACACGGGGTTCTGTTCTGGAACATTTGGAGCCAAAGGGAGCTCGTTTGATCGTGTTTTGAAGCCACCACAGCCAACAACCACCATCACCACCACTCGCCGCCACCCCTCTCCTCCTTTGCCCCTCGATTGGTAAGCCACACGCCACCATCTTCGTCATTTATTCATTTTTTTATATAAAACCCTAACCAGTAAACATTTGTATGTATTGAACTCGAATCATCCTTGTACATTTCTTTTAAGTAATCTGAGGTTGGTGGTTTGCTTATAGGTTTACTTATTTTGTTTTTATTATAGAAGAGATGACTAAGAATTGTGACCAAGTGCAAGAAAATGTTTTGTGAGAAATATTGACACAAAATGGTGAAACTGAGTATGTCCAAAAATATAACCTTGGTGGTGCGACTTACCGAAAGACATTTAAGTCGAAAGTTCCCGTAGTGTCGTATGAGGATCTCCAGCCGTATATTCAACGTATCGCTAATGGCGATCGTTCTCCTATACTTTCCTCCCACCCCATTTCAGAATTTCTTGCTAGGTATTTTTTAATACTTCATGTTTCTTTTACTTAAAAAAGAGTAACATAACATTTATTTTTTAAAAGAAATAGATAAATTTTGGTGTATGGACAACCCTTTGCTATTTTGTAATTCGCTAGGTTTTTAATCACGTCATTTCTCTTTAGTTGTTAAAAGGATAAACTAAGAAAATATATCACCCGTATTAGTCTACTTTCAAATGCTTTTGATATTAAATTAGTAAAAACATCTATTTTTAAGATGATGAAAGCAAACTATCTGCAAGTAACGAATTTTATTTGCTAGTGGTAATTTATCGACTGAGTCGACTCAACTCAGTCGAGTTGAGTTATTTTTACTTATTCATGGTTACTGGTTGTTGTTGTGTTGTTGTTGTGTCATCATCTTTGTTTGACCCGGATAGGGTTACGGGTCGTGACCCGTTTAGGCTCACGAGTGGGTTGGCTTTGCTTATCTGCTTATGTTGTCTCGATTTAGATTAAATTAGTAGGTTCAGTTGCGTTTTACCTCGGGTCAGCCTCACACCCAAGAGGGTGCGTTTGTTTGTTGTGCTAGGCTCAACGATAACACCCAAAGGGTGTCTTTTGCTTGCGGTCTGTGATGGAGTTGCTTATTTTTGTTTTGTTTGAATGCGTTTAATTTTTTTTAAAGTGTTGTCGTATAGTTCTCGGTTAGTAGAAAACTCATGAAATGGTTTGTAGTTACTGTTTTAGTCAAGTCATGGTGCGTTTATGTTTGTAAGGTGTGTCGAATGCAGTTTGTGTTGAGTTTGATTATAGGTTTACTCATTTTGTTTTGATACATGTTTGTTTGTGGTATTATCATATTAGCAAGTCAGGTTTGTAATTGCTTCCTAATGAGGTCTTGTTCATTTGAATTCAGTGATTTTTTGTCTTCGATTACTTTCCTTGCTGTATGGATATGTTAGGTTTCGTTACTTTGTCTTGGTCTCGACATTACGAGACACCACAAGGGTGGTTATTGGGTCCTGGTTCAAGAACAAACACACCCACTTAAGGTGCAGTTTGGTTCGGTTGTATTATGAACATTTGGATTTAAGTAGCAAAATATAATTAGCCCTCCATGAGCGGGGTGAACAATTGAAGACTGTGTTGGTGCAACCATAACATGGCCTTGTCCCTTTATCTCGGTATGTCTTTGTTAAACTTGTTATACCAATAATTTTAATAACATGGAACTTAATGCTTATACATGGATGTTTATTTGTAGGTGGTCCGTGAGGATTGAGAAAGGATGCATGATGACCCCGGACTAAGCTTCTTGTTGCTTTAATTTCTTGTTTAATGTTACTAGATGATGAAGCGAAAAGTGTACCGCTTTTAAGGGGTCATTTAAGCCTTAAATCGTATTTATTTGATCAAATATTGCCCTAAATCGTTCCTTTTGTCATTTTAGGTACTTTTGAGGAGAAATCTGGAAAAGGAGACATTTTGGACGTTTTTGGAGCATAAAAGTGAAGAAAACGGCAAAGTCTCAAAAATCGGCTAAAAGTTACCTTTGACGGCGTCACAATTTACCCCAGACGGCGTCATGCCTTGGCAAGAAAAGTTGGACGTGAAATTTACTCATGATAAGCCAGTGAAAATAGCATGTGAATTCTGACGGCGTCACGCTTTAACCTGATCAAGGGCGTCACGGCTTAAATCAAAAGGGGACGGCGTCACGTTCAAGGTTCGACGGCGTCAAGCCTTGATAAGCCAGAATGGATTTTTGAAGAGCTAAAGAGGGACGGCGTCAAGAAGGTCATCCGGGAACCCTAGAAGCGGCGAGGTGACGGCATCACACTCCATAACGTGACGCCGTCAGATCCAAAAATCTATATATAGTTTTCTAATTTTTTGTCATTAGTGGAGAACTTAGTGTGTGGAATTTTGGGAGAAAACCCTAAGACGATTTTAGCTTCTTTTTCAAGGCTTTTTGCCTTGAGATCTTCCATGTTACATTGAAGATAAGTTATCAATTAATCATTCAATATGTCTATGTGTTGTTTGATTTTATCTTATTCTTGTCTTTTTATTAACATGTTAGGCTAAATTTATCTTGTGTTTGCTTAGATCTAATGAAACCTAGCTATTGATTATTGGTTATTAGTGTGTTATTAGTTGTATTGGATGATTGTTTATCTATGTTAGGCTTAAGAAAACTGGCTAACTTCCTATTCGGTAACTTGCTTGAACGTCTTAAGAAACATGAACCAAATGCGTACTAAAGGTTTTTATGGTTGTATTTAATGCACAAGCGAATTCTAGTGATCCCATGTTAGGAGCTTCCTAGCCGGCTCGACATAGGAGTGAAGTAGGAGCTTGTAGAGTTGGGGAAGTAAGTACGCCACCCCACGAATGGTATTAAGGAATACACCCGTCATCCACGCGACTAATACACACTAATCAACCGGTAAAAGATAGTTAGGGAGTAAGGAAATCTAAGTAAACACATTTCTCTACACATAAGTTTCTCACCACATTTTCATTTTTGTTATTTTATTTTATTTGCATCCGTAGTAAATTTGGGTTAGTTGACTAGCAACTAATTCCGCCCACTCTTTCAAACCCGAGATTTTACTTGCTTTCATAAAAAATTATAAAAACATAAAAGAATCTTCCTCAACCCTTAGACCTAATTAGAGTAGTCTTTCACACCTAACGAACACTATTCCCTGTGGAGAACGATCAATCCCCCGTACTTACCACTACACTATACTACATCGGTCAGGTACACTGCCTGGTGGGGTTGTAAGCCTCTTGAGATCCCTCGAGAGGTAAAACCTGTTGTTAGGTTACAAAACCACGCATCAAGTTTTTGGCGCCGCTGCCGGGGAATAGTTATTGTTTAGGTTGAATTTTTATTTCTATTAGGTCTACTCACTAGATTCCTTTCTAGTGAGATTTTTATTTTATTTTTCTAGGTTTTCTTTAGTCTATCTTATTTCTTTGTACTTTTGTTTGTGATACCTTCCACTTACCTCATGAGTAACATTGGTCATTTGATCCCTGTTATTCGTGTTTTTCGCCGTGCAAATTTTCAACTACCCGTTCCCGCCCCTATAGTAACAAACAACAACCTTTCACCCGACCACCACTTTGGTAACAATTCTGAGATGGAGGAGTCTGACCATGAGAATGACTATGTTAGTCCATTTTACTATTCAGACTCCGATGAGGATGCTGATGATGGAGAAGTAGTTAACGAGGAATGGGGAAAAGAGGAAATTGATCCCTTTAAGTATGTTGACCCTAGGACTAAGATCGAAAAGGATAGCCTCTTTAACATGCAATTTCCGTGTAAGATTGGTTATCATAGTTTTTATGCTTATCTTAACTCATCTTTGCCTATGAACATTATCTCTCGCGCTAATTATAATAAAATCATGGTAGATGAGCTTGAATATCAAGGAGATAACATTGTTGCTAGGATTAAGCCACTACACGTGTTCGTAGGAAGTTTTGTGTATTTGGTAGATTTTATGGTTATGGAGAACTTAGGAGAATTTATCGATGACAAATTAACCCAAGTCATTTTTGGAGAACCCTTCAAAAGGTTGACCAACCTTGACAAAAAACTTGTGGACGGGTTAATTACATTCTCGGATGGGGATGAAGATTTTGTCTATCAAATGCCCCGAGCACATCCTAGGTTTAAGAACTACCCCATTGAATCCTGCAATAGAATTATGCCTATCGACTTGTTAAGTGAGAATGATAAGGGTAAGGGGCTCAAATATCCACATGAGAAAAATAAGAGATATTATCATGGATGTTTGGAGCTAAATGATGAATACAAGAAAGATGAGGCAACAATTAGATGGCTCACACTCGGGTACGTGAGCATAAGCGACACTAGATAGATGGACTTTGAGTCTAGCTACAAGACTCGTTAATAAAGAAAAGCGCTTCTTGGGAGGCAACCCAAGCTTTATTTGCTTTATTTGCTTTGTGTGTTTATTTGTTTGTTTGTTTGTTTTTATTTGTTTCCGTACGTGTGTTTAATTTTTATTAGTATTGATTCATGTTCAAAAGTAAATTGTGAAAATGCTTTATTTTGTTTTTAACTTCGTCTTAACTACATATAAAGGTATTTTGCAAAAGATAAGTGTAAGGGAAATCTAAATCGGTTTATTAGAACACAAATGAACATGAATCATAATAAGACTAAATTAACATACATATTAGTATTTGTTTGAGTCAAATGCTTGTATCGAGTCATAATGATGTTTTGCAGGATTTCCAGGAAGTAAGGTAAAGGTTTTTCCAGAAATTTTCCGGAAACTTAAAATGAAAATTTTTGTCAGGTCATTTCTGACGGCGTCAGGGTTTATAACCTGACGGCGTCAGATTTAATTTTTAGAAATTTTTGAAAGTTTTGTTTTTAAAAAAGTTTTTATTAAAATCTCCAACTTATAATCTCCAGGAATCTGCAAAATTATCATTCCACAAGCATTATATCCTTATATATAGATTTTATCCCGCCGATGTTATGCAGGTTTTCGTGTTTGTTTTCTCAGGTTTAACAGGTTATTTTGGACAAGGAGATGTTTATGGAATCAAGCTTATGGCGATGCATTAGTCATGGAGCTTCAACATTACCTTGGAGGAAGATCTAACCGTGTAACTTCATTACCCACCGAACGAATCAGGGGAGTATTTGATTTCATTCTTTTACTTTTTTCTTTTACATCTTGTTATTTGAACATTGGGGACAATGTTCATCTTAAGTGTAAGGGGGGGTAAAAGTACGATTTTAGATAATACAATTGCGCTTGATTTTTGTTTGTTTAATAGTAGATGTGTAATAAAACTGAGAGAAATACTTGTTAAGGTAATTTTAGTGCCAAATTTAAAATTTTTTACAACATTTAGGAGTGAAACTTTAGTTCTAATAAGCGTCTCACGGATAGGAGTTATATGACTAGCACAAAAACCGTACCACTAAAAAAATTTTCCACCCCCAAATATGTGAGGTTCGCCCCTAGAATTGGTAGGAAAAACATTTATGCTATGATGTGTGTACCGGTAGCACTTAGATTCTAGAACTTGCGTTAGGACCATTCCGAGGCCACAAGTGAGACTACATTCGTGTAGTTAGATTTACTACATGATAAGAGGCATTAGGATTAACCCATTGTTTTACACCTGTGTTTTTGTTATAATTACTTCGGCTACATTGGTCAAGTAATTCTCCCACACCCTTTGCGTTGTACTCATTTTTAGTACACGATACCCCTAGTACACCCCTCAGAGCCTATCTTTTCGTTTCGACCTTTAAACATTTTACTTAAAGGAAGAATTTGTTACACCCCACTTAAATGTACACCCAAATCGCCTTAGCCTACCTTGTATGCACTCATTTTTAGTGCATTATTGTTACAACATTTGTTTAAACCCAAGTTAATTATCTAGTTGATTACATGGTTGCTAAGTCGAGTCATATCCTTGTACATATTGTTTTGGGACGATTGGGACTCATGGGTAAAGTACTAGTGTAATGGAGTAATGGGGAAGAACATCATTTATTACCCCCATATGTGCTAAATGTTTTAAAAGTACTCCAAGTTTTTCAATTATCTTAATTCGAGTCATTAGATTAGTATTTGTAAAGTTATGTAAAAGTTCAAGTGTAAGGGGAATGAAATGCCCCTATGATGTATTATTTTGGATGGTAGGGCAAAAGTGTATGCAAAAAAAAAAAAAAAAAAAAAAAAAAAAAAAAAAAAAAAAAAAAAAGAGAAAAAGAAAAATAGAAAAAAACATACGGACTACCATCCCGTTTCATTTTATGTTTGTTTTATGTTTTTGTTTTTGTTTTTGTTATTTCATTTCTAGCTTAAGATCGAGTCTAGTCTTGGCTTAGCAACATTGTATAGTACATGTAATTGATCAAGATCTTTAACTCGCCACCAGTAAAATATCCCTTATCCAACAAAACCGTGTTTTCCTTTTCCCTACACCTAACGTTATAACCCATTTAAAAGCCCTCTTTGATAGTTTATCTTTGGTGCTTACGCCTAGTGGAGGAGGTTTTCGATCCTTTCCCAAGCCTATGGTAATCTATTTGCTATGACAGGTAGTGAGAGATATTATCCGTTTTCATTTATGAGATTTATTTTGATGACACTTGAGAGATGTGAGTATCTAAACACTACTTGTGAGGTGCTAGTTTGTAATCTCCGTGCTTATTATGATTGAAGTGGAACGATTATTTGTTGTAATTACTTTTATGTTAGCATTAAATGACCCCTAACTTGTATTTTGATTAGAATAAAAGCGCATTTGCTTGAGGACAAGCAAATCTCAAGTGTAAGGGTATTTGATGAAGCGAAAAGTGTACCGCTTTTAAGGGGTCATTAAAGCCTTAAATCGTATTTATTTGATCAAATATTGCCCTAAATCGTTCCTTTTGTCATTTTAGGTACTTTTGAGGAGAAATCTGGAAAAGGAGACATTTTGGACGTTTTTGGAGCATAAAAGTGAAGAAAACGGCAAAGTCTCAAAAATCGGCTAAAAGTTACCTTTGACGGCGTCACAATTTACCCCAGACGGCGTCATGCCTTGGCAAGAAAAGTTGGACGTGAAATTTACTCATGATAAGCCAGTGAAAATAGCATGTGAATTCTGACGGCGTCACGCTTTAACCTGATCAAGGGCGTCACGGCTTAAATCAAAAGGGGACGGCGTCACGTTCAAGGTTCGACGGCGTCAAGCCTTGATAAGCCAGAATGGATTTTTGAAGAGCTAAAGAGGGACGGCGTCAAGAAGGTCATCCGGGAACCCTAGAAGCGGCGAGGTGACGGCGTCACACTCCATAACGTGACGCCGTCAGATCCAAAAATCTATATATAGTTTTCTAATTTTTTGTCATTAGTGGAGAACTTAGTGTGTGGAATTTTGGGAGAAAACCCTAAGACGATTTTAGCTTCTTTTTCAAGGCTTTTTGCCTTGAGATCTTCCATGTTACATTGAAGATAAGTTATCAATTAATCATTCAATATGTCTATGTGTTGTTTGATTTTATCTTATTCTTGTCTTTTTATTAACATGTTAGGCTAAATTTATCTTGTGTTTGCTTAGATCTAATGAAACCTAGCTATTGATTATTGGTTATTAGTGTGTTATTAGTTGTATTGGATGATTGTTTATCTATGTTAGGCTTAAGAAAACTGGCTAACTTCCTATTCGGTAACTTGCTTGAACGTCTTAAGAAACATGAACCAAATGCGTACTAAAGGTTTTTATGGTTGTATTTAATGCACAAGCGAATTCTAGTGATCCCATGTTAGGAGCTTCCTAGCCGGCTCGACATAGGAGTGAAGTAGGAGCTTGTAGAGTTGGGGAAGTAAGTACGCCACCCCACGAATGGTATTAAGGAATACACCCGTCATCCACGCGACTAATACACACTAATCAACCGGTAAAAGATAGTTAGGGAGTAAGGAAATCTAAGTAAACACATTTCTCTACACATAAGTTTCTCACCACATTTTCATTTTTGTTATTTTATTTTATTTGCATCCGTAGTAAATTTGGGTTAGTTGACTAGCAACTAATTCCGCCCACTCTTTCAAACCCGAGATTTACTTGCTTTCATAAAAAATTATAAAAACATAAAAAGAATCTTCCTCAACCCTTAGACCTAATTAGAGTAGTCTTTCACACCTAACGAACACTATTCCCTGTGGAGAACGATCAATCCCCCGTACTTACCAGTACACTATACTACATCGGTCAGGTACACTGCCTGGTGGGGTTGTAAGCCTCTTGAGATCCCTCGAGAGGTAAAACCTGTTGTAAGGTTACAAAACCACGCATCACTAGACTTTATGTTGGATAATGTCTATACCTTATTTATGTTTAGTGCTTTTGTTATGACAATTGCTTATTTGAAATACAATTTCGTTTTATTCATTTAATAATTAGTTGATGTTTTATTCATATCGTAAAATAGAGTGTGCATGCTGAAAATAGCGTCCTATCATATGACTTGTTAGGACTTTGAAATTGTCCTATTAAAACTTATTAAGCGTCCTAACAATAAACTTTTAAGGACGCTTAACATTGTAAAAGTGTCCTAATATGTTGTTATTAGGACGTTATTTAGGTTGTTAATAGACATTTTATACGACCAAAAAATTGGTTTCATAATCTTCTTTGAGATATTAGAACCCTTTTCTTGGTGCTAAAGTAGCTATAATGTTACATGATAATCGTCCTAACAATTATCTTTTAAGTACGTTTGTATGTGTATCAAAAGATTAAAATTAAGTAACCACATGTTAGAACATTGTAAAAGTGTCCTAATATGTTGTTATTAGGACGTTATTTGGTTGTTCATAGACATATTATGCGACCATAAATTTGGTTTCATAATCGTATTTGGGATATTAGGACCCTTTTCTTGGTGTTAAAGTAACTATAATGTTATATGATAACCGTCCTAAGAATCAACATTTAAGGACGCTTGTATGTGTATCAAAAGATTAAAAGTAGGTTACCACATGTTAGAACATTGTAAAAGTGTCCTAATATGTTTTTATTAGGACCTTATTTGGGTTGTTTATAGACCTATTATGCGACCATAAATATGGTATCATAATCTTATTTGAGTTATTAGGACCCTTTTCTTGGTTGCTAAAATAGCTATGATGTTACATCATAAGCGTCCTAACAATACTTTTAAGGACGTTTTTATGTGTCTCAAAAGATTAAAAGTAGGTAATCACATGTCAAAACAATGTAAAAGTGTCCTAATATGGTTTTATTAGGACGCTATTTGGGTTGTTCATAGACATATAATACGACCATAAAATTGGTTTCATAAGGGTATTTGAGATATTAGGACGCTTGTGACCTATTACAACCGCCTTACATGAAACGCTTTCATCCTTGGTCCTATTAAATGAAAGGTCCTAAAAAGTACCATTTTATGACGCTTATGGGGGTCCTAAAAAACCACTTTTCTTGTAGTGATTACACATTATATTTTAGCACACTTTTATCACTATGATCCATTATTTAAGCGTTAATACTTTAAGATACTTACTATCCCATCTCTAATACCATTTATTATTCCTTTTCACATCTTACTATTATTATCCTTCTATAATACACAATCTTATATCATTACCAATAAGTTGATATCATTACTTGCACTTATCAAGCCCGCCATGGATTTACATCACAAACACCTCCGTACCATAAAACAAATATGTCTCTTATCATCTTTAGTCATATAGTACATATCACATAAACCATTGGTAACTTAAACATATGCTTAGAACACCTTTAAATTCTATGAACCTATTATTCACATTATTATTATTTAAACATCTTTAGTCTATCCTGGACTTATATCTCACATTTGTCAAATCATTCATTACATTTCAACACCAATCAATCATGTTTAATTCACTATTTTGTGTTTCACTAATTTATTCATTATTCAAACATATCTCAAACTAGCACTTTTTCATTTTTCCTTCTCTTTGACTAACGCACTTTCAATCGCTCACCTATCACCTTTCATAACTTTGACAAAATCTATATGATACTTGCCGATTCTATACTTTTATATATACATATCATATTTCACCTGAGTTGTCACATTACATTTATCGTTTTCTTGTCAACCCCCCAAGTTAACATCTTACTCTATTTTACATATGTACGTCATTTTGTGTTTACCTATTTTAACCCCATTGACTCATCTGGTTTGGATTCCTTTGCATTACACTTCTTTTATACATCACGTTATAACACGTATTCATAAATCACCTTGCTTATGACGAAAATAGCATCTTATACATAAACATCAAGCGCATTAATACATATGTGATGTCTACATTCGACATTCTTTCTACAAAAGATAAACATTACTAACCACTTACACTTCATTAGTATCAAGTTAATTCATAGCTTAAAACATTTGAACATATCTAAGTGATACCATTTGTCTATTTTCATTGAGGCAATTACTATTTCGCTTTACCAATCTATCAAATAGCTATTTCATGTATCATTCATTGCTCATACATTTCTTTAATATCTTACAATTACACATTCAACATTAAGTCTTACCTAAACATCTAAATCCTCGTCATACAGAAATTCTCATTTATCTTTAACGCCCACATATAAACAAGCCTTACTCGATCTCATAACCCTTACTAGGTCATCATTCTTTCAACACAATACATACAATTCATTCGCTTGCTTGGCACTTAGCACATTATATTCCAAAATAGAATTATATCACATATACATTAACACTATAAAACACATACAAAACTTATCAACTTAAATCTGTATAACTTTTCACATATTCCATCCTATAATATAAAATTCTATGATCTGCGGCTAACTCATTACTTCTATAACTACTAAATCCACATTGCAATGATTACGTTACATCTTAGCTATAGCCTAATCCCATTATTACTATAAGCACTGTGCACAAAGACCCATAAAGTGCACTATAACCCCTATTGTGCACTAACGACCCCTAAAGTGCACTATAACACCTCCGGTGCACTAAGGACCCCTAAAATGCACTATAACCCCTTTTATTTACTACTTTCTCAAAATGACCCGTACGCCTTTATACACAAAAATCAACACTTTAGACCTATATTTAAACACATTTAATACACATTGAACTAAAATATACCATATACATTGTTTCCCAAAATTCTTAACCCGTTTGACCCAAAATGGGTTAAAATGGGCCTTGTCCCAAACACCCCCTTTTTCTGCATGACCCTTTTGTGCACTTTTGACCCATTTTTCGAAAAACAGCTTCTAAAACATCGCATAACACCAAAACTTCCAGAAATCATTAGGACATTATAAACATCAAATATATGCATAAACTTGGTCATAACGACCTGCGGAAACGTGCTTTACAAAGTGACGGGTATTATGCCAAAATACCCGTTTTGACCCATTTACACTACAAACCACCTTTACCACTTCATTTGCCCACCAAACTTGACCAACCTCATTAATATAACATAATAAAACGTTTCCATAATGATTTGACCCGTTTACAACCCAAAATGGGTATAAACACACATTATGCCAAACACCCATTTAACTTTGATCATGAATGCTTAAAGCATACTTTGACACAACGATTGACCACCGAATTAATAAGACGACCTTAACATACGTTTTGACACTTTACAAACCATTGTAGGACCAACGGGGGTACACCATTGAAACGAGCTCGGTATACTACCTAGCTCCTACTTTCTAACCAATCTTCTAAACTTGCATAACCAAACCTTAATCCTTAGTCCAAGCCTTCGCATTAACACAAGAGCCTACAAAACATTGGACATTAAACCATAAGCACAAATGCTTAGTAAGTAAAGCGGATATAACATAACATCACAATTCATTCACACATTACGCATGATAACCTTTGATCCATTATTTCATTAAATCCTTAACACATACCTTAATACTTAAGCATCGACATCTCTTTCCTACTCCAACCTTGACTAACACATCACCTAGCCTCACACTCACTTTTTTATAATACAATTATACAAGCTATTCATTAACCTTAACATATCAATACACATAAACACATAATGCATAGAAATCATTATAACATTATCTTATGACCGGTTTACTTACCTTGATTCCAAGCTAGCTATCAATATACCAAATCACCATCAACATCATCATTCTCCATACTTCCTAAACCATGATTCTCAACATTAATTAAGAAATACTATAACACTAACATACCCTTTATTATACTTAGTAATCATATGATCATATATGACCATATGATACTATACCCACAAATCTATTAACTTTAACCCATATAAACTTATTCAACAATCACTATAACTATTTAATAATCTTAAAACCACCATTTACCTAATTCCCCCAATTTGATATCGAGATCCCTAATTCTTGACTTCATCAATTAAATTACTTACTTTTATAGGATCATCACTAGGCTTTACCTTTGAGCTAAAGTCCTAATCTTCTTCATCATATATCATCAAAGTTGTCTTCCCTCCTTTTCTTTCTCTCCATATACGACACATACACACACACTCTTGAAGAGATGAGAAATAAGTAGAAAGTTCTAGGTAGCTAGATATTTACTTGCACCACTTTGGTCATTTGGCACAATAAGTCCCTTAAGTCCCATTCCTTCTATTTTGGCCACACTACATATTATAACACTTAGTTTATACCAACTTAAGCCCCTCAAGTCTTCTTTCATTCTAGTTGTGCCACAATATACTTCCCATAACCATGTAACACCTTATTTGACTATCGGGTTTGACTATAACTTAATATTCGTTGACTAACCAATCACATTAAGTCTTAGTCAATTAATCTTGGGTGGGGCCTATTTGTATCCGAGAAATGGTTCTAACAAGTTTAGTTGTAAAGGTTGAGTGTGATGATGAATGATATTAATTTGAGGTTTGATGCGAGGGTTAAATGTGTTTGTATAGAACAAATATCTAGGTGGTCACAAAGTGTAGAGGTTAGGAAGCTAGAACTGATTGTGGTTTTGTGATTGAGGTTTTGCTAAGTAGTGGGTATTTAGGAGGTGAGTGTTTTAATAGAGAATTATAGGGAATAAGAACGACATTTGTGTGTTCTTGAGAGTGTTTGGTGAAAGACTATATGAGTGTGTTTTCGCTTCCCCTTAATCGATGACCATCCGGACAAGATGTGTTGGAAAAAGAATAATAAAAATAAAGAGGAAAACAAACGTTAACGGAAGCGATGAGCTTAGTAACGTCATGACAAGTGGTGGATAGCATACAATAAACTTCACCTTTGAAGTCACGTAGCTCTTTTCAAGCATTGGTAGTGTAGAACGAAGGTTGAGAATTGTAGATAAGTTGAGAAGATTATGGATACGGAAGTAACCAAACATATGGTGTGTTTAGTACCATGCGGAAGTGAAAGGGGAAAAAGCTAAGGAATCAGAAGATAGGCAGAATCTATTCTGATAGGAGACGGTTCTGGTTCAAGACTACAGCAAGTGGGTTTTGATAGTGCTTTTGAAACCGTGAGAATTGAAAACAAAATAAACTGACTCAGCAGAAAATGGTCTGATGGTACCGTTAAATTTAACGGTACCGTCCCGTATTTAAGGGTACTGTGACCTGCTGAGGTCAGTTTTGACCCAGAATTTGATTTTTGACAAAGAAATTTCACATATGTTGTGATTTTTCTAGACCTTAGATTAAAGGAATTTGTACCAAATAAATTCTTTTATGAATGAATTCAATAGGATTCGATGAACGTTGATCGAGAATGAGAGATGACATTTAATTGCATTTCGCAAATTAAATATACTTTAAATATTTCGGAAGAAATATTTAAGTTGTCATTGGAATTTAAGAAGATTTTACGAATAAATCTCGCTGATTTAGTGAGACTTTTTGACACGAGGAGAGAATTTATACCTAATAAATTCTTTTTACGAGGTGAACGAGACTAAATGAGAAGAGATGACTTTAAAATTTCTAAGGAAATATGTAAGTAGTCATTAGAGGGATATGAAGGATGACTTTAATATTTCCAATGAAATATTTAGATAGTCATAAGACGAAATTCGGAAGATGTTCTTGAACACACGTAAATTATGAAATTCACGGAATGTGTTCCATCATTCCTAGACCTAGACGTAGATAGTTGAATGGTTCGCGTTCGAGAGGTTTGGTTAATTTACAGATCTCGATGTGCTTCACACCCGTATGTTTCACGGGGTTTTGAAAGGCGTAAAGCAATGCCTATGGTGCTGATTTGTAGTAGGGTTTAGGATCTAAAAGAATGAAGTATTTAACTGACACAATGGTGGTAGATGTGTGGGTGAGACTCGATTTGGAACACAAGGATGGCTTAAAGTTGATTGAGGTTTGATGTTTTTAAGGTGATTGATGAGATTTTTGGGATGAACATCCATTGTTGTTGTGAGATCACTGCACGTTGGTAGGTGATCAAGATTGACAACGAAAAAGAAAAGATTCAAAAATATCAATCTTCGTATAGGTATATTGCCCGTTATTCGGAAGAAAGAGAGTATCAACGGACTCTTGGTGAGGTAGGATGATACGTTGGTTTTCTACCCTAAAACCAATGGATAAAGTTTAATCCTCATTATATATGAGGCGAGCTTGACGACAAAACACGATGACAAACCCATGGGGATAAGAGGAACTACCAGAAATGAATATACTTGGTCTTATGAAGTGTATATTCACATGAGGTTGAAAGGAACTACTAATCACTTAAGTTGTAACTGGTGAGTCCTTTGCACCCAAAGGTTGATGTTAGCCTTTAGCATTTGGATAAGCATTTTAACATATGTTGTTAAAATACTTGAATATGATGTTTCGAATATGACATTTGACAATTGCGATCGCAAGTTAAACCTACTTGAATATTTCGGATGAAATATTGAAGTTGTCAAACCTACTCCGAGTTCTACTAGTTTTGTATCAAACCTCCCTATGACAAAAGGGTGTATTACTTGGAAGAAAGCGAAATGATGACCAAGGAATTAGGACAATTTCGCAACTACTTTAACTTATAGATTTTGACCCTAGTGTATGACTATATGACGTCTAAGAGTTTATAGTGATAGGCATACCTAATTCATTATGTGTCAAAATGACATAGTGTGGGTGCAAACTTTACAAGAAAATCAAGTAAAATGCACATAAGGAATAAATGCAAACATCATGCAAAACATGATAATCATTTAGCATTTAAGAGCATGAAGACATTCAATCATATCTTACGAGAACATGTTATCATTTTGAAACACATATGTGGGATGCAAGTAATCTAGCTTCGCTAAGGAGGATCCTAATTACTAGTTAAAAATGAAATCCTAATGGGAGATAAAGTTCACCGATGTAAACTATCTTTAGTCAAATGTAGGAATGAAAATTTTTTAAGTTAGAGAATGAGTATGAGACTATCACTAGTGGTGCTTAATTCAGGCTAAACACGACCATTTTTACGGGTTATACCACGAACCCAACTTCTCTCCTGGAAGCAATTCAACCGTTAGGTCAAATTGAATTTCTAGTGCAATAGATTCTCTAGTAGTCATTCTCATGTTAGAAAATTTTAAATTCATATATTTGCCTATCAAAGTGTAGCACAGATGATATTACCTTATTCCGCTAATACATGGCCTAGTATGACTCAGCTAACCATATTTTAAAAGTCGGTGCAGAGGAAGACATGTCTTACACAATATCCTAACAAAGGCAAACACGTTTCAATTTTGTGTTTGAGATTTAGAGATTATTTGGTTTAGATGGTGCATTTTAAGATCTCATGGACGAAATTTTTATTTGTTGAGTCGTTACATGTTATTTTAACATGATTTGATTTTCTAGAGTCAAGAGATGCCTTAATGTGATACAATGTAGAATCTACTACATCGAGAGTTTTTCAAGAATGCTCCTTTGCATATCTTGAGAAAAGAATCTAGTAAAGGTTACTTACCTCAATAGATCTTGTGAGTATTATATGATGTATGATTGAAATGAGGCATATTGTATATTTCAACAAATATGCTTTTCTAAGAGGAAACTTGTCACTCTTACGAATGCTTAGTAAAACAAGTATTTTAGTGTATGACCAATTTTACTTGTTTATGCAATGACACATGTCGTATTGGGTTATAATTCAAATCTAATATCCTATATTTATTAACAAGATGCAATGTATTCTCTTGTAACACAACCATTCATGTTACAAAGGGAATGAGATGCATATGATATAAATTATCCTTTATCAATCTTTTGATAAGAGAAATACATGTGATTTTCTCGAAGATTGATGACGTACATAATAATTAATAACATATTATGCGTGACACTTTTACTTGACATGTGATTTTGAGTGTTGAGTCGTTCATGAGAAAAGTTTATATATGTTGTTTGTTTGCTCGTGTTTGGTTTTTCAGAAATGACACATTTACTAATTGCATTGCAATGTAAATTACTTGTATATTTCGGATGAAACATCCAAGTTGTCAATCCTACTTAGTTGTGTATTTTATGCATCTTTTAAACATATTAGTTTAATGTTTGGAACACAACCATTGGACAAGAAGACTCAATATGGCATCTTCAACACAAGTGTGAGTTATGATCCGATGCATATTATTTTCGTCTTGAGAGGAAGTCATTATTTTCATAACAACCGAGTATGATTGAGTATGTAGATTCAAGATAATATATTTCGTTATATTTTGATGTTATCTTGAAGCTAGACAAATAATAACTCCAATTTCATGTCCATACTCGAAAACTTGTTAATTAGATTCGATGATAATATCAATCATATTTTGAAAAAAGAATTGATATGTACTTGAAATCTTTCTTGACCCTCACGATCACTCCTTTTAAAAAGAAAATAAAAATTTAAGGAATGTGTTCCATTTATTCGAATACTAGTTTTATGTGTGAGGTTAATGACATATTAACTTACTACATCGATTTTGTCATTTATTTTTATTTGCGAAAAACTATTATATTATTAAGTATAATATTCTTAGTTTTCGACATATCATGAGTATTAAAATAATTATCTTAACCATTTTTATACAACATACGTAAAATACTAAATGTTTAAAACATTTTGTATATGTGTTAGATCAATGCAAGTTTAATACATTTTCTTTTACTTAAATACTAATGTATTAATATGATCTTTTATCTTGTTTAGACAACTCATGGTCAAGCAAGACAACATGATGTAATGTTTTAGAGATCATGTTACGGATTTAATGAAAGTGTTAAATATTTTGAGGTGATATATTTTTTTTACACTTAAACATTTGGAAAAATAATTGTGCAAGACAATATCTTTTGACGCACATGATCAACCAACTTAGTTTTCATTCATAAGAAGGTTACTAAAGCATCTTAAAACTTGCAAGATGTCGAAAACACATATGCAAGAAAAGTGGTCTATGCCTATATGCAATGCAAAATCAATTAAGCAATTTAGTGCAAGAAGTCTAGACTAAGTCTTATTGACGCATAAACCGGAAAACTAATAATCAACACATAGTAACAAGGCATGTAAAACGCTTGTGATTATAGATATGATTAGCTCAACTAAATATAACTATAAGCACTCAAAAATATTAACTAACAGTACTAGGACACAAAGAAAAATAAATAACCATTTAGCATAATACACAAAAATACTTATCGTCATTTTGTGTATTAAGTATAACAATGTATACCTAGCTTGACTTTATTTATTTTCTTTCAAATGAATTTGTTTCCTCCCCATTTTAAAGATTTTTACCAACTTACTTTGAAAATACATCAATGTTCAAAAGTTGAAACACCCTTTTTCATTTTGGCCAAAAATTTGCGCAAACGACATAATTAAAAGGATCTTTCGTTACAAATCAAGGACTCTAATATATTTTCACTTAGAAAAAATTCATAAAGATATTTTTTTTAAATGAGAATAGACTCAATTATGTTTAAAATGATAGATGGCACAACTCCCATGGACTTACGGTTGATTTTATACGAATTTATGAAAATGACCCAATTCTGAAAATAGACAGACACATGCACGGTACCTTTAAATACCACACGGTACCGGTAAATATAACGGTACCGTCCCATATTTAGTGGTACCGTCCACTGTAGTTACAGTTCTGTCTCAGACTGAATTTTTGTTTCGACGTAACGAAAAGATATAAAACTTCGTAAACTAGATACCGAACATGTAGAATATGTTAAGTAACATTTCCATGTTTAGGACTAAGAAAAAAATTTACAAACATATATTTACTATAAAACAAAGAGTTGTCCCAAACGATGTTTTCAAAACCGCATCACTTTACGACTCGTTCAAAAGACATGAACGGACACTTACAAACTCTTTTTCATTTATTTGTTTAAGAAAACTTTCAAGCTAGTATGACAAAGTATACTTAACAACAAAACTTGTAAGTATTAAGCACATAAATACTTTTCATATTATATTCCCCTGCATGGGTAATTTGATACATGGATCGTACTCAAATTTGAAAACCATTTGTTTTAAAAATTTGAGAGACGTGGCTCTTATACCAATTGTGGAAACCGTAGAAGGGGGGGGGGTTAATACGTTTCCATTTAAAAACTTTTCTATCAAACACCCGATCAAGTGTGACATTATCTGAAAAGTTTCAACACTAGTCTTACAAGAACTAGAGATAATATAAAGCAACAAGTAAGGCATGTCACATTGACACAAACTTAGACATATTAGTAATAGCATGCCACGACACAAACACAACTAACACAATATAAGCAACAAACCACACAAACATAAATGCAATGCAAAGTATAAATGTAAAGCGGTAAATGCAAAAATAAACGTAAAGAGATAATTAAAGAAACGGCAAACCGGACATGGTGATTTATAGTAGTTCAGTCACGAAGCTCCTCTTTGCCCTACTCCACTCCCCGAGTACCGAACTTAAGAGTTACTTCCCTAATCAACAAGCTCCCTTCTTGGAGGAGAAAACCATACAGCGTCGCTTACAATATTTTCTGACACTAAGCTAGATGTCAAGTTCTTCATCAGGTACAACCAAACCCTTTATGTTTAATGGCCCAACATAACAAACCTTGTGTTTTGAGGCCTAAACACATAGTCGCTTACATTATTTTCCGAAATTGAGCTAAATGTCGAGTACTAATCTAGCTAGTACCAATCTCACTCACGATCTACCCGATCTTCAAAAATCACAAAAGCTACAAGATCCACATGATCTACACTCGATCTACTCACGATCTACCTGATCTACTTTATCTTCACACGATCTACCCGATCTACTCACTATCAACACAAGCAACACAAGATCTCTCCAATCTCTACAAGATCAAAATGATCCACACGGGCTAACTAAACATGATGAGAGACAACTTGATGTATATCAAGATACAACAAGTACGTAACGAATGTTACGAATGTACTACACTAACTGAGAGGATTCGATACACTGTAAGGTGGTTAAACCTTTGTTGCTTTGTGTATGTGATAAGTTGAGTTAATATGATCAAGTATGCGGAATTTATCTAATCACACTTAGAAGGTTATTTGTGTTATGGAAATGGAACAGTTATGCTTGTGTATATTGAACAAATAACATGCAATGTTATCACCAAAAATGATTCAATATTATTCAAGATAATACGAGTGATCTTCACTATCACTAGGGTTACAAAACCTTGAATCTTATGTTTTTTATGACTTGTGATATATGTGTTTGTTCTATGTTCTTAAGAGTTATTTTCTAAGCACTTAATTAGTCACTCTTAGTCACACATATATCTAGACTAAGATCTTTCTTTTATATAAAATAAGAAAGATCTTTACAATATTGTTAAGGGGCTGTTTCTTTTTTTCTATATGGGGAGAGAAGGTGGGTCCCAATGTGGGTCCATGTCTGTTAATGGGTCTGGATGTGGAGGATGTTAATTTTTTTGCCTTGTGGAGTAAGATGAAATAAGGGAAATATGTGGGCCCAAGCACAAAATAAATATTATTATATACCTTGGACCCACCTTGTCTCCCCATATAGAAAAAAAGAAACAGGCCCTAAGTCTTATCAAACTACTTGCTAACTTATCTTGAGTGTGTCAGTACATAAGATACAACATGTATCTGTGTACACAACTTGTTACTTTGTCCAAAGATATTATCTACCGTATATACTTGACTTTAGTACAAAAATATCTTTTCAATACTTATCCAACCAGTAGTGGTATATGTGACACTTATCCACTCAGCAGTATCGACTAGCAGTACTTTCTTTGTACTACCAGTACTAACTTCAGTTAGTACGGTTAGTTATAACTTGAACAGTCCTTAGATATACACTAGCAGTTGGAACGGTTAGAGTATTCTTTTCAGCATTACTAACCTTCAACACTTGTAATTCTTGATACTTAATCTTCAGAACATTTAATTCCCAACAATCCTCCCCTAAACATGTGGATTCTCTAATCATCATGTTTCGTCTGAATTAAATCATCATTGTGAGGATCTTGCAAATACTTCATAGTCAGACCCTTAGATTGAACTTTCTTCTGTTCTGTGAGATTGAATATCTTTCTTAGTAGCTCATCTACCATTTACTTTGAATTTAACAATATCAATACACATCTTCAGGCTTCAAACACGACCTAAAAGATGGTGCAATTTCCTTGGATGGAGGAATTATAAGAGGCAATGGTGTTGTGTATCTTGGATGTTTGTTTCAACAAGTGAAATCATCTATCAGCATACCTTTGCAAGTGATGAACAAACGTAGTGAACTGAAATTGAAACTTTTCTCCGTTTGACTTAGATAGAACTTTCTCCTTTGGAATGCTTCATTCCTTCTGAATATATATAATACTCCACAATCAGCTCTGTTCTTGTCATTTTCAACCTCCATGTCAACATCTTGTATGCTCTTGTCTTTTCCTCCCTTTCATTGGTTAATCTTCCTTCTTTGGATTTATTTCCTCCCCTGAGACATTTCCTCCCGTGGATTAAAAATAACATTTCCTCCCCTGTTTGGAAGATCTCTCACAATGTACCAAAATATTTCTCTACCCATCATCTGATCTACCAATGTGAACTTGTTATCAGACAATGTTGTACATGAAGCCATCAATTCCTTAAGAGTTTAATTTGCTGCCCTCATCACTTCTAGGTGTGTTAACTCCTATGAGAGGTGATTCATAGGGCATTTGACTCATGGTCCATCATTTGATGGTTTTTGTGAGTCTCTGTTAAAATCCTTTTTAAGAAACTTTTGCCATTAGCAGTATGTACATGATTTTATTATGAAAAATCATACTGCTTTCAACCATTTTGAAGGGATTAAGTGTATAACAGACACTTAATCAAAATTTCAGTTTAAAGCAACCTCTGGTTGTGTGAGAACCAATGTTTTTCAGTTATAAATAACTGCCTGTGTAAAGATAAACCTATTCAAAAGGCTTTCTTGACAGGGTTTCCAGCTCATAGCAATTGTTACCTCTAACACAAGTGTTAGATTCACTTTTACTAGCTGTTCTTTCTATCAGATGTCCTTAGACTTTCTCATTATACTTAAAAGTATAAAATGATAGAAAGTGAGTTGTATCAGTTACTATCTGATCAACTAAGTCATAAATTCAATGAGAAATATGAGAACTAGGTTTCAAGAAAGCAGTTTTAAAGAATTAGATAACTTAGATGTTAATCTTTGTAAAGAATTCCCAAACTCAGTCCATCATAAACCTATTATGTCAGCAACTGATATCATCATTCTGCTGCTTCCATTTCACTTGAAATTTCCTTTTTGCTCAAAGTTCATACCTAAAATTGTTAGTCCAAAACCAAGAAAAAAAATGCATAGCATTTGTCTTATAACAGTATTTAAAATACGACCAACAGTATGAACAATTTAAACAAAATATGAACTAGCAGTATAAACTGTTCTATTAACAGTATCAATTTACAAAGATATCAGTACAAACGTAAGATATATAAAAACCACACAGATTAAAAATCTTAAGGATTTAGCATGCCAATACTTGCTACCAAGTATTGAAACCTTCCAACATCAAAAGCTTTTGTTAGCAGATCTGCAAAGTTGTATTCTGAAGCAATTTTAAGAACTTGAATTAATCTTTTCTCGTTGCAGTCTCTTATAAAGTGATGTCTAATTTCAATTTGTTTTGTTTTAGAATGTTGTACTGGATTTTTAATGATGCAAATTGTACTACTATTATCAATATGAATGACAGTGTTTAAGAAATTGTACCCATAATCAAGAAGTTAGTTTTGAAGCCATAGAATTTGAGCACAGCAACTTGCAGCAGCTACATATTCAGCTTCAGTTGTTGAAGTAGCCACAATAGTTTGCTTCTTACACTGCCATGAGATAAGTCTACACCCAAGGAATTGACATCCTCCAGTTGTTGACTTTTTGTCCAAGCTAGCACCAGCATAATCACTATCTGAGAATGCTACCAAGTCAAAACGTGACTCCCTTGAATACCATAGACCCAACCTTGGTTGACCCTTGAGATAACTAAAAATCTTCTTGACTGCTGTTAAATGAGAAACCTTTGGAGTTACTTGAAATCTTGCACAAGCACAAACAGAGAACATGATGTCAGGTCTTGATGATGTAAGATACATCAAAGATCCTATCATAGATCTGTATGTGTGTACATCCACATTTTCTCCATCTAAGTCTTCAGGAAGAGGCTTCTCAGAGTCCATTAGTGTGCTTGCCATTTTTGAATCAGAAAAGTTGAACTTCCTTAGTATCTCAGCAACATATTTATCTTGACTAATAAATATGCCTTCATATGACTGTTTAACTTGCAAACCCAAAAAGAATGTAAGTTCCCCCATGGAACTCATCTGAAACTTATCATGCATAAGCTTCTCAAACTTCAAACACATCTCCTTCCTTGTAGACCCAAAGATAATGTCATCCACATACACCTGCGCTAACAGAAGATCCTTCTTGTGTTGTTTGATGAAAAGTGTCTGATCAATCTTTCCTCTTTGAAATCCATTCTCTTTTAAATAGGAAGCCAATGTTTCATACCATGCTCTTGGTGCCTGATGCAGGCCATATAGAGCTTTTGCAACTTTTTACACTTTGTCTGGATTGTCAGGATCAATGAAACCTGGAGGTTGTGAGACATAAACCTCTTCTTCAATAGTACCATATAAAAATGCACTCTTGACATCCAATTAATAAACTGTGAAGCCTACAAATGAAGCATAAGCTAAGAAAAGCCTAATTGCCTCAAGTCTTGCTACTATAGCAAAGACCTCATCATAGTCTATACCTTCTTGTTGTGTGTACCCTTGGGCTACTAATCTAGCCTTATTCCTAATCACTATGCCCCTTTCATCCCTTTTATTCTTGAAAACCCATCTAGTGCCAATTACCTTTGCATCCTTTGGTAGATTAACTAGCACCCAAACCTTCTGAATCTTGAACTGAAGAAGCTCCTCTTGCATAACCTCTACCCAGCTTAAATCATCTAAGGCTTTCAGAATGTTCCTTGGTTCATCTTGTGTGAGAAAACATACAAACAAGCAAGAGTTTCAAAACTTATGCTGTTTTGAAGCATAAAGTGCATCAAGAAGCCCTTGTTGGTCTGAAGACATCAGTTGTTGCCTTGTCTTCACACCTGATTGTACATCTCCAATCACATTTTCTAGGGAGTGGACTTTGTGAATCCTTGTGTGTGGGGTTGAAGGAACTTGACAGTTAGGTGTGATATTGCTCAAATCCACCTCATTATCTGAGAAATCTGCTTCAGTTGAGACTGAAGGGCCAGCAGTAGAATCATTTGGCCTAGCAACAGAAAAATTAAGCCTAGCAGTAGAATGCTCTGTCTCAGCAGTAGAAACTTCTTTTGTACTGCTAACTTGACTGTCTAGTTTCTCAGTTTCATCTTCCTTGATTTCATCATCAACACCTTCTTTTGACGTACCAGAAGAAGATTCATCATTGGTTGAAGGAGAAACCACACTTGTACTTATTGGCATCCATACAGGATCTTGATTTGTCTCCTTGTCTAACCCTGCCTTATTTGTTGTTTGTGGACCTGAAAAATCATTAATTTCTGCAACAACAGGCACATAATTCATAGAATGGGTTAATGACTCAAGATCAAATAGCCAATTAGGACCTTCACCTACTACATTGGATTTATGCTCTAAAAATTCCACATGTAAGTTTTCCTCTACTTTCTTAGTTCTTAAGTTTTACACTCTAAATGCTTTACTATTGAGAGAATATCTAACTAAGAATCCTTCATCTGCTTTACCATCAAATTTTCCTAAATGGTCTAAGGTATTGAGAATTGTCACATGACATCCAAAAGGTCTAAAAAATCCTATTGCAGGAGTTCTACCTCTAAAAAGTTCATATGATGTCTTATTGTGAGGCTTGACAATTAAAACTCTATTTTGGACATAGCAAGCAGTGTTAACTGTTTCAGCCCAAAAAGTTATAGGTAGCTTAGAATCAGCTAACATAGTTCTAGCAGCTTCTATTAGTGTTCTAATTTTCCTTTCAGCAACTCCATTCTGTTGTGGAGTTCTAGCAACACTAAATTCCCTCCTTATACCTTTTTCTTTGCAGAATTCATCCATAACTCTACTTTTGAACTCTGTCCCATTATCACATCTAATGACTTTTAATTTCTTGTCTACTAGGTTTTCTATCTCTGTAATGAAAGGCTTAAGGATGCTAGGTGTCTCATCCTTAGTAGCTAAAAAGAAAACCCATGAAAATCTACTATAGTCATCAGTAATAACTAGACAATATCTCTTATGTTGCATACTTCTAACATTTGTAGGACCAAATAAGACCATATGAAGCATAAACAATGATTGATTGATAGAGTTAAAAATCTTGGGCTTACATGTGGCTTTGTGTTGTTTGCCTTTAAGACAAGCAATGCATGTTTGATCATTTTCAAATCATTTTTGAGGTAAACCTCTTACCAAACCATTCTTAACAATCTGATTTATGGTTTTGAAATTAATATGACCAAGCCTCCTATGCCATAACATTGATTCATCCAATGTGGCCTTTGCAACAAGACAAGTTAAAGCCTTTTTAGGAACAATGTTCTTCATGTCTACACTGTACATATTGCCCTTTCTAGGAATTTTAAGAAGTACTTGACTTTCATCAGGCATCTTAAAATCAGGAGAAAGTACAAGACATTCAGTGTCACAGAAAAAAACTTTTTTCTTTTAATCACACATTTGTGAGACACTAAAAAGATTATAATTTAGCTCTTGTACATAGTACACATCTTCAAAATCTAAATTTCCAGTTTTGATTGTACCTTTACCAAAAATTTTGCCACCAACACCTCCTCCAAAGGTAACATAGCCTCCATCTATTGATTGAAAATATGAGAGATAAGACTTGTTGCCTGTCATGTGCCTTGAACATCCACTATCTGAGTATCCTTATTCCTCTTGTTTATCAATTGAATGTTCCTGCACAGAAATGAGAAGTATTAGTTTCTTTTGGGGACCCAAGCCATTACTGACTTGGATCTGCCTCTTGCATCAATGAAATTTAATCTTTTAAGAATAGTTGATGCAACATTGGATTTAAGAATCCAACATACTGAGGCCTTAACAGCATTTGCCCTGTTTTTCCAAGCAGCAGTATTAACTACTTGCCTAGCAGTATTAACCGCTGGCTTTGCAGTTTTACCCTTTGGTTTCCAAACTTGTTTTTGGACCACTACTTTTGATTGAATGGGCCTTGTAACAGTTTTTGATGCATTTTTTAAAGTTTTTTTTGCATTTTTAACTGTTGGTCTTGGGTTAACAGTCATGAATGGTCTAGCAGTAGAAACTGCTTGCCTAGCAGTAGAAACTACTTTTGAAACTGCTATGGGTTTTATTCTATTAAAATTAGAACTAGAGTGAAAATGAGTGTGAGGAGTTTTCCTTTTGAAATTCACCCTATTGTTGTCATACCCAGATACCCATTTGTTAAAGAAAGCAGCAAGATGATCAAAACTACCACATGAGTAACAAGCTTTATTATAAAAGAAAAAGTCATCACCTAATTGGTTAGACTTGAGGCCATTCCAATTTCTTTGGTTACCTCTGGGCTTGCTAGTTGATCTATATTGTTCACAATATTTAACTGGTTGCCTAACATGTTTAATGTTTGTTCTAGGCTTAACAATATCCTTTTTGATCACTTTAGGAACCGTTGTTCCTGCTTTCTTAACTACTTCAGGTTTAGACATAACCTGTTCATCTTCATCATCATTAGATATCCAGTCTTCAATGACTACTCTATCTGATTTTCTATCGGAGGACACCTTGTCCTCAGAAAGTAATGTTTTACTTAAACTTTCAGTTACTTTCTTAGGTTCATCAACAACTAGCTTTGTTTTTGGCTGTACACCATATTGTAGCTCAAGTTGTTGAAATTCAGGGACACCTAAATTTTCTAGGTCAATCCCTGGGGGTTTAGGGATACCTCTGTATGGAGGTGGGATACTCTTATATCCTACTCCTGACTTAGCTCTATTTATCACTTGACATTCTATCATGTTGGTCACACCTCTAGAAGCATGTTCTATTGTTTGTGTAGTCAAGTGAATGTTTCCATTTTCCTTTTTGACCCTATCAAAAGCCTCTCTTAAAATCTTAATTTCAGCATCTCTAAAGAATATGTCTTGTCTAAGTAGAGCTTTGTCATCAGAAAAAGCAAGTTCATTTTCTTTGTAGTATAAGATCTGCTTTTCTGTTGATTCTAAACCACACTTATAATTAATGTAGTTTTGATGAGTTTTGCTTAGCTCTTTCTTTTGTTCATCATAATGTTTGATTAAAGTTTGTAATTCATTAAGAACAGTACAAGCATTTGAACAAGCTTTATGAGATTGTACCTCCGTAGTTTTAAAGGCCATGAGTGCCATCTGTGAAGAATCTTCTTCTTCATCAGCCATGAAACTCCAATCAAAACCTAGCCTATCAATAGCTATCATAGCTTTTGAGTTTGGCTCAGAAACCTCCCTTGTTTTGGATGTGCTTCCAAAACCTTTGTTCTTGCTATCCTGCTGCCTTGGCCTTCTACATTCTCTTGAGAAGTGCCCCATCATGTGGCAGTTATAGCACTCTATCTTTGACTTATCAAAACCAGCAGTATCAGTATTGCTGATTAAGAGCTTCTTCCCCGTCCTTTGATAGAACTATTTGGCTCTCATGTTAAGAAGAGAAATTTTCCATTTTAGGTCCATTTCCTCCAGATCATCATCATTGATCTCTTGGAGGTCTTCATAGGTGAGCATGGACCCATTATTTTGACTTGTAAGAAATGCACAACAAGTCTTTTCATCTAAAATACCCATGGTACTGCTTGATGAACTAGCAGTGCCAACACCATCAACAACTTTCACCTCTTCACTTGATTTTGAGGTACTAGGAGATGACATAAATGCCATGTTCCTAGTATTAGAACTAGTACCTCCATTCTTCTTCAAATCTTGCTCCACAATCTTAAAGTTGCTATACAAATCTATCAGCTCCATTGTATCAAGGTATGGCTTATTCTTCCAGACAACAACATGCATAGCCTATTCTTCTGGTAAGCTTCTCAGAAATTTTGAGTTCAAATCTTCTTGAGGTATTTCAACCCCAAGAATAGCAAGTTGACTCATAATATTCTGAAGCCTATTAAATATATGGTCAAGAGATTCATTGTTTGTAGAGGAGAAGTTTTCAAACTGCTGCTTGAGCAGTGTCTTGTGGGTTTTCTTGGTGGCTTCATTTCCACCATATCTGGCAACAATAGCTTCAAATAATGACTTGGCATCTTTGAACTTGCTGAAGTTTAGAAGTTGATCATTGGGAATGGTCATCATCAGCATGCTTCTTGCCTTTAAGTCATTTTTCTTCTTAATTCTGTCTTCTGCAGATGTTGGGTGTGTCTGCAGAGTTGTCACCACTTTTCCGTCCACTGTTGATGTAATGGTGGTAGGCTGGTAAGAGTTTCCATCTTCAATGATTTCCCAAAGTGCATAGTCTTGCACTTGGAAATATTGCTCTATCCTCAGCCTCCACATCTCAAACTCATTCTGTTTGAGCATGGATAGTTATGCAGCAACATTGGTCTGAATAGATTCAACGTCCATTTCTTCTTCTAAATCACCAATATTAGCCTGGCGCTCTGATACCAATTGCGAGGATTCGATACACTGTAAGGTGGTTAAACCTTTGTTGCTTTGTGTATGTGATAAGTTGAGTTAATATGATCAAGTACGCGGAATTTACTTAATCACACTTAGAAGGTTATTTGTGTTATGGAAATGGAACAGTTATGCTTGTGTATATTGAACAAAGAACATGCAATGTTATCACCAAAAATGATTCAATATTATTCAAGATAATACGAGTGATCTTCACTATCACTAGGGTTACAAAACCTTGAATCTTATGTTTTTTATGACTTGTGATATATGTGTTTGTTCTATGTTCTTAAGAGTTATTTTCTAAGCACTTAATTAGTCACTCTTAGTCACACATATATGTAGATTAAGATCTTTCTTTTATATAAAATAGGAAAGATCTTTACAATATTGTTAAGTCTTATCAAACTACTTGCTAACTTATCTTGAGTGTGTTAGTACATAAGATACAACATGTATCTGTGTACACAACTTGTTACTTTGTCCAAAGATATTATCTACCGTATATACTTGACTTTAGTACACAAATATCTTTTAATTACTTATCCAACCAGCAGTGGTATATGTGACACTTATCCACTCAGCAGTATAGACTAGCAGTACCTTCTTTGTACTAGCAGTACTAACTTCAGTTAGTACGGTTAGTTATAACTTGAACAGTCCTTAGATATACACTAGCAGTTGGAACGGTTAGAGTATTCTTTTCAGCAGTACTAACCTTCCACACTTGTAATTCTTGATACTTATTCTTCAGAACATTTAATTCCCAACACTAACACTATAACACTTTGTATCTTTGTGATACGATGTGTTCTTCTCTTGCACTAATAGAGGAATGAAGGTGATCACTTGAATGGACGATTGGATCACTCTAAAATAAACTAAAACTCACGAAATGATCAAAGAAAGTGATCTAAATAAGAGAGGATTAGACCAGAGAAAACTAACTGGAAAAATCAAGTTGGAAGTGTAAAATGGTCCACTATTTATAGGCAAAGAAAAAAACTAGCCATTACAGACAGACGGTACTACTAAATACCCAACGGTACCACTAAATTTAGTGGTACCGTGGTACCGTCGCAGACAGGGACGCTCCAAATTTTGTTCTTAGTGGTGAATGTTTATTTGGGGAAGTTTGGAGCTGATTTTGGGGGGGGGGGGGAATAACTATTGGTGATTTTAAACTTATTTTTCAAATTAAAACATTCCTTTTTAATTCAAAAATAATTTGTAAAATATATTTTTGAAATTTTTTTTTTGTCACATTAAAAATCTTAAGTTTAGAGAAAAATAAAATCATTTGATCATTTGTCAAGTTGTATATTTGTTTGTTCATACCTTGAGTGATTTACGTCGGGATGGAAATCTATGACATTGTTGAAGCATACTTGAGACGTCAAGAGGTGTTTATGTAAGTATGCATTGATGATTTATGTTTACAAGTAACTTGCGCATTTTACGTTATGCATTACAAGTTACATGTTTGTCATTATTAAAACCGAAGAAACCGTTTAGTTTAAATATCGTAATATTTGCACTAATAGATTTCTAGTTTTAAAAAGGTTGTTGATCCGGATAATACGGATAGTGATGATTAAGTGCTCGAGGTCAACAATAAAACTGCTACATATATGGCATGTATGAGTTCAAAAGTTAACGAATTCTCTAAAAGTGGTGGCGGAATAGGTAGGAAGAGTATATACGAGCCATGGAAGGATGAGACCTATGATGTAGACTGGTATGATGATGATGATTTTTATGATTTTGGTTTGACTAATGCCCAAGAAGTTTGCTAACGCTTTTAACATTAGTCTTCGTGGTCAACCTAAACATGGTTTTTTTTATGTCCTTTAAGTTTGACATTTCATTCTTATGCTAGATTAGGTGTTAAGCGCAGTAGGAGCATTTGTTTTGCCTATTTGGGCAGAGATGTGGGACTCACCCACATCCATTATACTTATTTGTTTTTTGGCATAATAAAATTTACCAGGGGTATTGAATCCCTTCACAAAAAAAATGTGTTTTTTAATGGTGATGACCATGTTGGGGTAACATTGTCTAGGTCTCTCTTATGTTTTAATAATAACAAATAAACCTTAGTAACACATAAAATCACAAACGTTTGCCAAAATCCAACCGATTTCGTAACTGGAACTGGCGCACTGGCGATGCGCCGGAGCGCCAGCAGCGCGCCAGCTTTCTGTATTGAAACGAATTGGTTTTTGAAAGTCGGTTTTCCCCTTACCCGATAAATGTGGCTCTTTCATTACAGGTATGAATATGATAATAAAGCTATTAGGAATACTCAAAACGAGTTTTAGACTTAGAGGGATACAAAATCATAACCTCCCGTTTTTTACAAAATGCCAACTCAACTATTTTACCAAATGCCTCTAGCTAAGGCTTTTCCAAACCGTGACTAAGTTGTGTAATACTGATAGTAGGCTGTTTGACGCTGATGGAAAACCTATGGAACCTAAAAGAGACTGTCGTGTGGATGATAGTTTTCATTTTGTAGCTACCGGTAACGACAAGGCTGGAGGTTCACCCTCGAATGTGCCTAATGATGAATAGACGGGTAATTATTCAGCAAAGGAAAGTAGTTCAAACACTTTGTGTGATATTATTGGAAAACCGAATGAAGTTGATGACACGAGTTCTCTTGCTGGTGGCGTAAGTAGTGCATCAACTTTTGGTAAGAATGTTTCTCTAATGAAGGACTTATGAAAGTTCCTACTGATTGTTCGAATGCTTTGAAATAGCCTCATGATTGCCCTACACATGTGGCTGCTACTACACACGTGATAGAATCACCTATTCCTTGGAGTCATAATAATGCGTGTACTGGACATAATGAGTATCTTAGGGACAAAGGTGGTGGGGTTTCTAACATGGTGAATAAAAGTGGAAGTGAGCCAACTTCTGATAAGATTAGTCCTAATACTTCTACTTCATCACCTCAGGTTGCTTCTCATAAGACGAGTTTTGATGTAGCTATCCAGTCACAAAACTTTGCTACACATAGGGACACGAGTAATTCTAGTGGTAGTGGTAATGTGGCTGCAAATTTTGTTAAAAACTCTTCTAGTACCATAAGTGTTTCGAATCAGCCCCAATCTACGAATGACCCTAATTTACATATGCGGGTGCTACGTCGATTGATCCTAAAAAGCATCAATCTAATTTTCGTAGGTTGGAATGCAATAATAAAACTAATGGAGTGGATCTTACCGTTCCTATGAAAGTTACTGAAGAGGTAAATGCAAGTTTTGATAATACTCTCTATGGTTACTTGGTAAACGGATTGCGTTTTCGGTTGTTGATTATTATGTGTGTAATGTGTGGGCTAAGTATGGTATTCAAAAGGTTATGATGAATGCTAAGGGCTTCTTTTTCTTCAAGTTTACCACTAGGAAAGGTGTAGAAGATGTACTTGAAAATGGACCGTGGATGATTAGGAATGTGCCTATTATTCTTAAAACTTGGACTATGAACACTAATCTGCTTAAAGAAGATTTGACTGATATTCTGGTGTGGGTTAAGCTTCATGATGTTCCACTTGCTATGTTCTCTGATGATGGTCTCAGTCTTCTTGCCACAGTGATTGGTACTCCAAAAATGCTAGATTCTTACAGTAGTCAAATGTGCATGGAATCATGGGGCAGAAGTAGTTTTGCTAGGTGTTTGATTGAAGTGAAGGCAGATGAGGTGCTTAAGGAAAGTCTCACTGTTGAGATACTCCTACTTGATGGGTCGGGTTCTACTATTGAAAAGGTTCAGGTTGAATACGAGTAGAAACTGCCTCGGTGTGATACGTGTAAGCTTTATGGCCATACTCTAGATAAATGTCCTGAGTTTGTTCCCCCTCCAACTCAACCTACGCGTAAGGATAGTGATGGTTTCTAACTGGTCAATAATAAACAAAAGGGTAAGAGTGGAAGCCAAAGTGCACTGGGTAAAGGAGGATTTACTAAACCGAATGTGGGTCCTAAGTTCCGTTATCAACCTAAAGCACCTCCTCCTAAGCCCAAGAATGTTGATGTTAAAAAGAAGAAGGCCAATAATAAACAATAAGAAAGTGGATGTTACAACCGGTCAATAATAAACAAAAGGGTAAGAGTGGAAGCCAAAGTGCACCGGGTAAAGGAGGATTTAATAAACAAAAGGATAAGAGTGGAAGCCCAAGAAAGTGGATGTTACAAAGAAGAAGGCCACTGAAGTGGCTAGTAAGAGTGGACAAAGATTGCTACATAGAATCCTTTTGATGCCCATAATATGATCGATACTGATGAATGTGGCATTCATACTGATGTCGTGGCTAAGGATGTGGCTGTGTTGGCACTATTACAAATATGGGATTTCGAACGGCCACACAGTAACTTTTTTATGTGACTAAATGTACCAGAATAAAATAAACAGCCACACTTGATCCGACTGGTGTGACCATTTCAGAATTACATCTGAGGCTACAGCCACACATTTGAATATTTTCGTGACTAGAGGTATCTGGTAAATTTTTTTTGATTATTTAGTCACTTATAATTTGGGACGTGTAACAGATACAAATAAGTTTGAAACATTAGTCACACTATATATATACATATGTGACAAATATATGTCACACAATTGAACAGTGTAACCAAAATCCATATATGGTCACATGAATTAATTGTGTATGTGGCTAAATCATATACTCAAGTTTGTCACACATTATTTAAAAGTGACTGCTAGTTTTTGTGGAAAATTTAGCTACTTATGAATTTGAAATGTGTGACAACTAAAAAGTAAATTTGAAGCATTAGTCATGATATGCATTTAAAAGTGACAAATATATGTCACACACTTGAACAGTGTGACCAAATGTCATATATGGTCACACTAAACCATAGGCATACATGATTAAATGTAACCAAAATTCGATACATATGGTCACGTAAGTTAATATTTGTTTCTAAAGTTTAGTGTGTGTTTGCCTGCCAAATCCTAATGTGTATGGTCACATTTAATTGTAGCACAATCATGTGACTATAGGCTATACAATAGTCACACCATATCACAAATGTGTATCTAAATTATGTTTATGGCCACATTATAAGGGTATTATATGTGACCAATACATTCAAAATAGTCACACTATGAAATATTCATGTGACTATTATTTATAGCAAAATGCGAACTCAGTTATCATTAACCTTGATATTAGTCACATTGAGTGTTTGTATGACTAAATTAAAGATATTACATATGGCCACATGAAGTATTTATTTAGGTGTCTAAATCATAGAGTCATATTTTGTCACACATTATTTAAGTGTAGTCACAATTCGATACATATGGTCACACATTTCTTATAACTTATGTAATTTTGAGGGGTTAGATATGGGATTTTATAGTCTATCTAGTTTGAGTCTAATTTTATATTCACTGAATTGAGTTCAGACTATTAGTCATGACTCTTCATTTGCCCCATTACAATGCTGGGATTTTATAGTCTATCTAGTTTAATGCAGTAGTATGTTACTTGCCCCTAGGAACTAGGTTACTTGACTTTCTAAAGTCAATTTTCAACTTTAATGAAGTAACATGTTACTAAAGTGCCTGCAAGTGCATATACATGATAAATGGAAACTGCAAATACAATAAAGCTTGACTGCAAGTGGATACATAATAGTGAAAACTGCAAATTTTTTCATTGCCATAGAAAAGCTTGACTTTTTGGAGTCAAAATCCATTACAACGGGCTAAATTACACAAACAACTATTTAATACTAAAACTGCTAATCATCTAACAGTACTAACTTAACAATACCAGCAGTAACCTTGCACTTAGCCTTGAGCAGCAGTCTTAACTTCAACCAGCAGTCTTAACTGTTACACTAGCAGTCTTAACTTGCAGCATGACATGCTTCACTTGGATTTTCGTATAACAATACCTTCACAGTCGGTTCGATAGTAGTTACTTCTTCATTGTGCTCGTGAATGACTGTACTAAACTCCTCATCGACTTCGTCATATGTATCTTTGTAATTCTTGGTAGGTGTTTTAAAGACAATAGACAATTTTTTATCTACCTGGTCTTTCACATAAAACACTTGTGTTGCTTGTGAGGCTAATATGAACGGATCATCCTTGTGGCCTAAACTATTCAGGTCTACCAACGTATAACCAAGAGTATCGTGTTTGACCCCACCAGTTTTGTGATTAACCCAATCACATTTGAAAAGAGGAATTTGCCTGAAACGGTAATCTAGTACCCATATCTCTTGTAAAACCCCATAGTAAAATGCTTTTCTTGTGGTTGCAACTTCTTTGGATATGTGAAGATCTTCTGCTTCAACACTAACCACACTGTTCTGGTAAACTATGCCATCATTACTTTTCGTACGAAATGTATACCCATTGATGTTATATGCCTCGTATTTCACTATGCTGGCGCATGGTCCAAATGATATCCACCTCACAGTTTCTGATACACTATCTTTGGATATCGCTAACTCTCTCTCAACCTGAATTTCCTTACAAGTATATATTACCTTTAAATTACAGGAACAACAAACAAACAATTAAAGAATAGGAGTGTTTGGGATAATGGAATGGTGTGCTTGTGGACCTCTATATAATTAATGGTTTATACAGCTTATCACAAACACCAGTTAAGCACTTATCAATAAAACACACTTCACATTTTATCTCAACTCACTTCTTTTTAGCAACAAACAAACAATTAGAAATGTGTATTTTGTGTGACCAACAGCACCATCGAAGCGCAAAAGTTATGTCTCTATTGAAGCCCTAAAGCAAGCTAGGACGGTGAAGAGACAAAAGTCTTTAAATTATGGTACTTGAGAATTTGATTATGTACGACATTAAAAATATATATTCTGTTCAGTTATATACATTCGAGTTTAATTCAATTTGAAATTTCTTTTTGTTTTTAATTATGTTTTATATATATATACTCGTTCCAGCAGCACTAGCATAGTACTAGCAGTAGTAACTCTGCTTCAGCAGGACTAACATAGTACTAGCAGTAAAAACTCTGCTCCAACAGTAATAACTTAGTAATAGCAGTAGTAACCCTGTGACTAAAAGACGAACTCACATAATATGGTCACGCTTATCAACATTATTGGTCACCCTTTGTTTAATTCGATGTGTGACTAAATATTAAAAAATGCCACACAAACTAAAAATTCATGTGACCATTGGATGAACAATAGTCACGCAAAATACACATTTCTTAACTTTAAACAGCATATGGTCACACTTTTTAACACTTTTGGCCACTTTATGCTTAATTGTATGTGACTAAATACCTAAAACAAACATGCTTTGTGTAGCTAAATATTACAAAAGGCCACACAAACATAAAATTCAAGTGGCCATTGGATGAACAATAGTCACACAAAATACACATTTCTTCACTATAAACAGCATATGGTCACACTTATTAACACTTTTTGCCACTTTTTGCTTAATTGTATGTGACTAAATACCCAAAACAAACATGCTTTGTGTGACTAAATACTACAAAAGGCCACACAAACATAAAATTCAAATGGCCATTGAATGAACAATAGTCACACAAAATACACATTTCTTCACTATAAACAGCATATGGTCACACTTATTAACACTTTTAGCCACTTTTTGCTTAATTGTATTTGACTAAATACCCAAAACAAACATGCTTTGTATGACTAAATATTACAAAAGGCCACACAAACATAAAATTCAAGTGGCCATTGGATGATCAATAGTCACTCAAAATACACATTTCTTCACTTTAAACAACATATGGTCACACTTATTAACACTTTTGGACACTTTATGCTTAATTGTATGTGACTAAATACCCAAAACAAACATGCTTTGTGTGACTAAATATTACAAAAGGCCACCCAAACATAAAATTCAAGTGGCCATTGGATGATCAATAGTCACACAAAATACACATTTCTTCACTTTAAACAGCATATGGTCCCACTTATTAACACTTTTGGACACTTTATGCTTAATTGTATGTGACTAAATACCCAAAACAAACATGCTTTGTGTGACTAAATATTACAAAAGCCCATAAAAAAAAATTCAAGTGGCCATTGGATGATCAATAGTCACACAAAATACATATTTCTTCAATTTGAACAGCATATGGTCACACTTATTAACACTTTTGGCCACTTTATGCTTAATTGTATGTGGCTAAATACCCAAAACAAACATGCTTTGTGTGACTAAATATTACAAAAGGCTACACAAACATAAAGGTCAAGTGGCCATTGGATGAACAATAGTCACACAAAATACACATTTCTTCACTTTAAACAGCATATGGTCACACTTATTAACACTTTTGGCCACTGTTTTTTAAATTGTATGTGACTAACTCCAAAAAAACAACACACGTTGTGTGACTAAATCATCACAAATGTCACATTTATTATATATTCATGTGGCCATAGGACGGGAAATAGTCACACAAAATACACATTTACTTGAATAAATCATCTCAAATGTCACATATATTATATATTTATATGGCCGAATGACGAACTATAGTTATTCTCAAAAAATATTTGTGTGACTATAAAGTGTTTACGGTCACACAAAACTGATTAATCCAACAAAACTTGTGCCTAATTTGTCACACATATTCGGGTTTTGGTCACTGTTTTTCAATGAAAACGGCTACAAACTAAACAATGTGACCATATGCCACCTACGGTGGCGCGACCATTGGTGACACACACAAAAAAAAAACGTGTGTGACTATATGCATATCGTCACACATTTTTGGTGTGACGAAATCCCATATCTATACCAGTGTGGATTCTGGCAGTACAATGGAAGCTAAGGAGGTTGGTCCTACTCCTATTGTTGAGAAAATTGGGAAGCTTGAAAAGCTAAGTATTGATGGGAAAGCTACTTATGTGGATGAAGATGGTCATCCTCTTAAAAAGGTTGATTATCTGGGTAATAAAAAGGAAGCTAAGGTGGATGGGTCTCAAAAGACTAGTAATGTATCACAAGAACCGCTTGTGAGTGTTGTAAAAGAGAAGGTGCAGGTTGCGGCTAGTAAGCCTATTTTTTTCTTTTTCTCTGTCTACTTCTTCTACTAAGAGGGTTAACCTATTTTCTAAGGTGGGAGAGATAGTTGATTCCGACAGTGATGAAGAGAAGGTTGTTAACACTTTTGATGAGTCAGTGAACTTGTTTGATAATCCTATGGCTAAATTTCCCTCATCGACAGGTGGTGGTTACGAGCTTGAAGGTGATTACGATGACTATGCGGATCAGATTTACGATCTTCCAGGGCAATGGGATGCTTTCTATGACATGTATGATATTAAGTTCCATGGTCTTGCTAGGAAGTAATTTTTGTTTTCATAGGAGTCTAATGTTATCTTATGAGTAGTGGTTTATTTTCTTGTTTGGAGAATAGAAGTGTCTTGTTATGTAAGTTTTTCCGCCTATGTAACGAGCTGAGATATAAGATTTCACCCATATCCGTTGTACTTAAACATTTTTTGGAGTAATATATTTACCGGGTTGTTGACCTTTTACCAAAAAAAAAAGGCTTTTCCAAACCTAGGACATTCATACTTTCCATTTAACATCAAATGAAAGTATTCATATGACCATAATCCATGCGTACATTTTCTTTACTCACGTAACGGGTTTACTCCCTTATTGGTCAAACAAAGTCAAAGGTCACTTTGCGTAAACGCATCTTTTGGCGTTATGGGATATGCTTTACTTGTGGTGCAAATCACTTAGCTTATTTGCATCAAGATGATTAGTGATCCTGTTAATTGGTTGATAATCATGGATTAAGTCCTAATGAATATTTGAGTTTGTGGTATTTGGAAGTATGACTATTCTTTGATTTATATCACTTCCCACACAATAAACGTTTTACAAACTCTCACACTTCTCACATCTAATTCCACTAATCATTTGTTCATTCCCACTTCTCCAAACAAATGATCAAACACACTATCCTAAACATTCCTACAAACATTCTTCTCTAATCAATAATGTTTAATTCTCTTTTTTCTTAAATGACAATATGATTATATCCATTTTCATCATTACCACTTAAACCTTAAACCATTTCACCACATACAACCTTCCCAATCTTATCCTCCCATGTGCCAACACACACCACCAACATTCTCTTTTATTCCCTTACAGATAGTACCTTTAATGTACCTTTTTGTCTCCCACATTCTCACACAATCTTTCTACACATTCACTGTTCTAAATTCTCATCCAACCACTACTAATTAACAACATCACCATCTTCCTCGTCCTCACCATTGATTTTGAATCAAATAAACCTTCTCTACATACCAGTTCCTTCTTCTTTCTCTAACATTTAAATTTGAAATTTGAAATTTGAATTTCACATATAGTCTCCCCATCATATCACTATTTTATCTCTATAACTCATTCTCTATTTCATCACATCCATGCCAACTCATACATAACCCTATCCCACTGAATTTGAAATTCAAATTATCCCCCTCTTTAACATCCACCCTTTCTCCTTAAGTTTGGCATATTGATTGGAATATTCTTTCTCTTTTAACCATGACAACTCAATTAATTCAACCATGGTTAGTTTCTAATCATTCTCCATAATTTTAATTTGAAATTCAAATCTTCCCTCTTTCAACATCCGCACTTACTCTCCAAGCAAAGGAGTATTCCCTTGGCATATTCTTCCCTTCTAACTATGTCAACTCACCATGGTTAGTTTCTAACTAAACCATTTACATGTGAGGAATTCCCCAATATATCCTTTGTCCAATTGTTCTTCTCTATCTCTTTGAAGTTGGACAAATATCCTCAAAACTTCTTTTAAACACTTCACCAATTATTCTTTCTAAAATGGCTATTTGAGTTGGTTGACCTTATCACACTACAAGTGTTAGAATGATAATGGAAAGGTCAATGTGAAGTGCACTTGGGGGTTTAACAAGTCGGGGTAAAAACAAAACCAAGCCACTTGCAACAGTGGCCTGGCGCGCCTCTGGGGCTTCAGCACACCAACAACGTGCCAAGAGACAGTTGTCCTTAGCTTGGTCTACAAATACCCCCACTTGTCTTGGTTATTTCTCACACCTTGCCATTTATTCTTTCCTCCTCATTTCCTTTCTCTCTACCCTCTAAGTCTATCATCTTGTGTTCTTTATTCTTCTCATCTCTTATCATTCTTGAAAGAATACATCTCCACAAGGGGAAGTTTCACAAGAACCTAATCCACTCTTGTGAATTGTGTCAAGGGTATTCTTATCTATACCTTTTCTATTAGAATCGAGTCTCTATGTTAGATTAGGGCTTTATTTGAACAATCAACATTCTATCATTCGATTTGATTATAAGGGAAGTCTTGTGTCTTGGTAACCAAGCCTAGATCGGTGGAGATCTAGTTGGGGTTTAATACTTTTGGGGGAAGTTCTTTTTGGTCTTAGTGGTTAAGTTGAATCACGAGATTTTTGTGGGTGGTTTTCGAGGACAGAATACTGTAGGGAGTAGCTCTTCTTTGTGAGCGCCGATCTCTGCGCATATCGGTGGAGTGAAGTTGTATACGGTTTATATTCCACTATAAGGATTATACTTATTGAATAGTATCGGTGTCGTGGATTCGCAACTAGACGCACGGATGGTATAAACCCCCTATCCCGAACCAGTATATACGTGGTGTCTCTTTACTTGCTTTGTATACTTTGGTTGTTATTATGGTTGTGATTATTGTTGTATAGTCACTTGTTGATCTTTGAGGCTTGAAGTCGATAAACTTTGAAGAAGCCAAAAAGATCTTATTCACACCCCCTCTACGGTTCTACAGACCATTAAAGCTGAAAGATGGTGATAGTGATGATGTGTTGAATGTTGATGTGACGCTAATGTGAAAGTGAGAGTAATGGTCACCATTGTGACTGGTCTTACGTTGATTTAAAAGCATCAATATTATCATTGTTTCAATACTTTACTTTGTCCAAAAAAAAATTAAAAATGACAATAAGTGAGTGTTTGGGAATTCTTTTTTCTGCTCTGCTTAACAATAAATATTTATAAAAAAAGTTTTTTGAACTAGTGTTTGGATTAGCTTATTTTATAAAAAAAAAAGTATTTGTAAGAAAAATAATTTTAATACAAAAATTTTCAATCAAGTTTATTAATACAAGGTTTTAAGTTAAATATGAGAGTAAAAATTTATTTTAATTTAATATCAAATAACTAACACGAACTAAGAAAACTATTTTTCATATTTTTTTTAAAACAGAAAAGCAGGTAATGTTTGAATGAAAAATGTGATTTTCTACTTAAAAAAGCAAATAAGCAAAAACGCATGAAAAACAAGCAATACCAAAAACCCTCTAAGAGCATAGGGTATGTTGACATGAGCTTAAAGTTTAACTCAGTGCCACGTCAGTGCCATATCAACTTTAACCTTTCACCCTTAAGTCACAAAAAAAACACCCCTTATCATAACTTACCCATAACTCAACCATAACTCAACTATTTTCAAAATCAACCCCTAAATTAAAATTAATACTTCGTTTAATAAATAACATAACATAACATTAAAACTTAAACATTACAATACGAATTAAAAAAAAATACAATGCGAAAAAAAAATACGAAACATAAGAAATTTAAAAAATTTCGAATTACAAATACTTATTCATCTTCTTTGGATTCTTCTTCTTCTTGTTGCTGTTATCATTCAAGACGTTTTTGCCAAATATGCTCCATAATGTCTAGTTGGAGTCGAGTATGCGTTTCTCTGTCGCGTATTTCTTTTGCCTTTCGCCGATGGGTATCACATCTTTCGACCCACATTTCTTGCCTCAAACGTGGTGACGGATCCACCCACATTTTTCCATACTCGTGTAGTGCAAACTTTTGATCTTTTAAAATTATGTTATGTAAAATAATGCAAGAATACATGATTCTACGTATCCTGGTAACTTCCCATTGACATGCCGGTTCTTGTAGTATACCCCATCGTCCTTGGAGCATACCAAAAGTACGTTCGATATCCTTTCGTGCACTTTCTTGTTTCCTTTTAAAATAACCATGTTTATCGTCAGTTGTTGCCGAGAATGATTTGACGAAAGTTGCCCACTGTGGGTAAATTCCGTCAGCTAAGTAATATCCCTTTTCATACATGGTTCCATTTATCATATATGATGCTCTAGGGGCGATGCCATCAAGAATGTCATCGAATAACGGAGAGTTATCTAAAATATTAATATCATTATTCACTCCCGCCACCCCAAAGAATGCATGTCAAATCCATAAATCTTGCGAAGCAACAGCTTCAAGCATTATTATTGGGTATTTTTTATGACCCTTAACAAATTGCCCTTGCCAACCCACCGGACAATTTTTCCACTCCCAATGCATGCAATCAATGCTACCAAGCATTCCCAAAAAATCATGATAAGACTCATGTCTTTCATAAATACTTTGAATGTCGGCCCATGTTGGTTTTCTTAAATACTCCGGCATAAACAAATCAAGAACGCACTTGTTAAAATTATTAAAGACAATCACGTGAAGTATGCTCACCCATTTGCAAATATTCATCAAACGCATCGGGTGCTGTGCCGTATGCCAATTGGCATATGACAGATGTACACTTTGATTCTAATAAGATTCAATACCTTTGACTATTTCCAGGAATAGTTTCCGCCTCATACGATATCTTCTTCGAAAATTCCAGTGCGGATACTTACACCCTGGATTGAAATAGTCGTTCATCAAACGTTCTTCGGCAACCTCACATTCACGATAGATCCGGTTACGGGTCAAGCGAGGTCGAGCTGCTTCTTGTTCCAACTGTTGCTGATACTCGTACGCGGCCATCATAAACTCTATGTCAGTTTTGTCATCTATATCAGACCAGTTCTTATGTTCTTCGTCACTTTGATTCGGATACATTGTGAATAAACAAGTTTTTTTTTTTTTTTTTTTTTTTTTTTTTTTTTTTTTTTTTTTTTAGAGAGAGGAAGTATATAAATTTAAGTGAGAGTTGTGGAAGTGTGAAAAAAGGTTGTGTGTTAATTGGGTATTTATAGTGGTAGAAAAAATGTTTTGATTTTTTTTTTGGAATCTGCCCGTTATTTTTTGAACGTTGGAGGGGGTTTGTGTAACTTTTTTTTTGAATTTGCAACGTTCATATTGCAGTTATAAGGGGGCGAAATGATTATTTATTTATTTATTTATTTATTTATTTTTATTGTCCACACCCTTAACGCAGCATTAAGGTGTTAACACGACCCTTAACGTGCAACCTTAACTCACCTAGCTGATAACATAACGTAGACGATAACGCGAGGGCGTTAAACCTTAACCCACCCCATTTTCAACATACCATATGCTCTAATAAGTTTACTAAAATAACATTCTAGCAAGTTGCTAGAGTCAAAAGAAAGATTTACAAGATAGTATCAAAAGCACTTTCTAGATCAAGTAACCAAATATTTCATATTAGACGAATATAATTCCCTGCTCCTATTGACTAGAGGTGTGAATTTGTGCCCAAAATAAAAAAAATGCGCTAATTTAGGCAAATTTATTAAAGATTTAGGCACATTTAGCCTTCTCTTTTTCTTGAAATAAGCATATATTGCCCATTTAAAAGTTAAATAGGCACAAACTGGCACACATTTTCTCTCAATTTGAAAACATTACAATTATTTTTAAAGAAAAACTTACGGATATAATATATTTAAATTTTTAAATATAAATGAGGTGTTACATTTGAGGAATCTATTTCGTTGTTTTGAAACTTTTCTAAAGCGATTCGTATGACACACGTCCGTTTGGTCTGTGCCTATTTAGCCCATGCCCGTTTAGCCCGTAGCCCATTTGAACCGTGGCCCGTGCCCGCCTGACCCGCCCGTTTTGCCACCTCTACTATTGACTATACCATCTTGTTTTTAGATCAATATCAAAGTAAATAAATAATGAATGCTAAACTAAATGTTGTGGTGTTGAAATTTCTTTTGGTGAGACGCTCCAAGGGACTTAATTGATGTGATGTTGCAGGAGTTTGAGTGTGCTCGAGGCCATATAAGTTTAACCTAACTTTGAACATGTATACGAATCTTGTTTTCTTGAAAACCTTATATTAACCCTAATGAGAAATTTCAAATTTGAAATTTCTTAATTTAGGTTGTGGACTATACTGAACAATGAATCTTATGTTCTTTAAATTCTTTAGTTTAATTACTTCGGCATTAATGATGTTAGTGGCTATTGGAGTGATCGTGTATCTACACGGGATTCATGTTTGAGTCAGGGCGAACAAAGGGTGAGCTCATTTATAAAAAAATGGTAAACGTCAGGACTGGTTCCACGACCGATAGAACCAACCAAAAAACCCAATTGAACACTTTCATCATCTAAAATTTTGTAATTGGGCAATAGACAATGGAGAAGGGTAAAAATAAGGGATAATTACTAATTTAGACCAAACACGAAATGGTATATACCATACTCCGGTTGCAAAAAAAATATCCCCAGTTGTCCAAAAAATGACGATTGTTGCCCAAAAAATACACTGAAAATCCTTCGGTTGCCCTAAAAATTGCCGGTTGCCCCGGGCAACAAAATTATTTTTGGATTTCGGGCTAGATAGGTAACCGCCCATTTGTGTTTGGTCTACTTTTAGAATTATCCCAAAAAATAATTGTGTTTGAAATGCTTTGTGAAAAAGAAAAAAAATATGTTTGAAAGGAGTTGTTGTTGCTAAGTGTGGAGGGTGTGTAGCGAAAAAAGCTACGGGGACCGGTTCCATGTCAGTAGTAAAATGCTAAACACCACTGCTTACATGATAGCAAAACAACTTCTTTTTTTTCTTTTTTTCGTTTTACGGGACTTGAGTACCAAAGCTAGAAGAGAGAGAGAAAAAGTGCTTTTGGGGAGAGATATTGTATTCTATTAGTCGTGGTGTGTGTGTATTTGTGTTTTCGGGGTATATCTAAATAATAAAAAAAATATAAAATAATTAATGAAAGAGTGAAAGATTGTTGTAATAGTTGAGGAAAAGTTGAGAGAAAAGATAAAGGAAGTTTTTTTGATTATATAGAGCTGATGTGGTGAGTGAAATCCTCAACCATACCCTCCACCCTAATTATGTAGAGTGGAGGAAAGCCATATCTATCTTTATGAAACTTCATTAATTGTGTTTCTCAATCAAGCCTCAGACAATGAGCACCCGTTCCAATGACTCTTTTAGCTAGGAGTTGGGATTGAACTCAAGACATATTATTTAGTCCGTCGCCAGATTCATCTTGGAGCTCTTGAAGTACGGGTGCAAGCTCTGTGGAAGCAGCACCTGGATGGCAAAAGAAACATGTTAAAAAAAAAAAAAAAAAAAAAAAAAAAAAAAAAAAAAAAAAACGCGTACGTACCAAATATAGAAGGGGGAATACCTGACCCACCCCGGTCTCCCCGGTTATAACCTTGAAGGGATCCGGCTGGCTGATAAAGGAAAACAAATCCATCTTTGCAAAAAACAAATACAAACGCTCAGACGCAGATACACGTAAAAATAAATAAATAATAAGGAGCGGTGACAAAAACAAAGCTATCCAACAACCCACCCGACTCATCCGACCACAAAAAGGTGGGGCGGCTGGTGTCATCATCCCAAGTTTGACTCAACCCTATCACGTTCAAGAAAATGTCGGGGTACTTTTTGAAGACAGCTCATCTGGTGTCAAGAAGCCGCAGAAGTTCTTGATCTATGTCCGCGTCAGAAGGGGGAGGATCACGATCTCTGGACACTTTCTCAAACCACGAAACGGAAATAGGAAAAATGGTTCGTTTTATGAAAAATAAATGGTCTTTCCAATTCTTCACTTAATCAAGAGCAGCGGTATAGCAGACGGAAACTACCAAAGACTTAGGACCTTTTCGTTTTTCCAAGGTCATCCAGTCATTATTGATACTGGCGTAGTAGAACTTCCTAAACAAAGGGACGGTGGGAATTCCACCATGAACGTGACAGAGGATCTCGAAATGAGTAATCCTACATGCAGCCAAAACAGACAACTTTGAAAGGTGGATTTCGAAATACCCCAAGACATGCAGCAGAAACAGAGAAAGGGGTATCCTAAAGTTACCTAATTCAAAAAACATAGTATAAACACCTATTTTCCCCTCCGGTGCATTCCTAATAGTGTCATGAACTCCGGGCAATTCCGGTAGGAGATGAGTGGGAATGTTATATTTCTTACAAAACTCATCTAAAGCGTCCTGGGAAAGTTTAGAAGTCACGGAATATATGTGGTCTAGTGCCATCCTAAGTTATATATATAATAGAAAATTTTTTGACCACGAAAAGAAGAAAACCTAACCTGAAAATCTAGGGCCGGAAACACAAGGTGGCTGGAAGAGTTAAAGGCGGCGAAAAACTTTTCTAGAGAGTGGTAAAAATAAAGAGTGTGTGTGAAAAAAGCTAGGTTTTCAAGATTGGGATCCTACCTAGGATCGTTTTCGTCTTTGCAAGATCGTGATCGTAAGATCGGATCGGATCGGGATCCTAAGATCCTACTACAATGCTATGTTTTTAATGATCTTTGTAATATTATTCAAATCTACAAATTATTATATATTATAAACATGAAAATTAAATTATATGAATATTTCATGAAAATGTTGTCATAAATTATGAATATGGAATATTTAATAAGAATCACCTATTGTTTTTTAAATTGTATAAAACCATAAACCATAAATTTGTAGTTTTTTAGTTTGCGGTTTGAGAAAAGTAAGATCGGATCGGAGTAGATCTTAAGATCCTATGGTCAAGATCGGGATCCTATAAGATCTTAAGCTTGTTAAGATCCTACGTAGGATCCGGATCGTTTTTGCTTCGTAGAATCGTAAAATCGTAAGATCCTAAGATCAGGATCGGGATCTTAACAACTATAGAAAAAAGTATTCCAAATGGGTAACCTATGGTATTTATAGTCATACACACATGTGCCATCAACTAGATCGAAGGGCCACAAAGCTGACACGTCCCTGGATACTTATTGAACGGTCGGAGATCAATCCAGATGAACGGTCGCGACGTTCGCAGAAGACGAACGGTCAGCCGTCAAAATGTAACGTCAGTCAATAAATGAGTGGGTAAAAACAATTCGCGAATACCAATGATAGGCTGTCACACGCAAAGCAAGCGGCTAGTGGAAAGTCCAGTCAGCAAGATAGGACACGCGGCATCATCAGCCGTGGAACTCTAAAAAAAGTCTAGAACACTTTTCCTCAAACCAAACAAGTATACTAGACTGTAGGGACTTGATCACGTATAGTACCCTGGACCCAACATGTTGGGCCGAGCATGCTTGTAATAGCCCCAACCCTCGGATAACCCAGACCATGTTCGACTCCGGTCTCACCAAGCCGGGCCGGACAATAACACCCCATCATAGGAGGCCGAGTCTCAACATCTGGGCCATGGAAGAACTTTATGTCCGGGGACAATCCAAAGGTCGGTACCACGGATTAACCCAAAAGAGTAAGGAATATTATCACCTATCATATAGCTGACCTGGGCAGACCCCAAACAGGGAAAGACCGCAGTCTCCTTCCGAAGGAACCGCCACTCAAGTCAAGAGGACAAGAACGAGAGTTGACCTGGGGGTTTGCCGCCTAAAAACGCCGCCATCAGGGTACGTGATCCCAGAAAACCGACAAGAACGACTATGGTATAAATAGAGGGCATTCGCGACTCTCAACGGTAACATCATTACTCTCTCACAACCTATAGTTTATCTCTCTAAACAAATAACTTACTCTCACACCGGAGGTTGACCGCGGAACCCCCCTTCCGCTGTGTGGCTGACGGTGTTTTCTTTCTTAGCAGCTTTTCATACAGATCCTTAGTGCAAAATTCGCCCCATCAAGAGCTAGCCTAAACTAGGTCTTGCATTGAGCCCAAGTTTTGTACTAACAAGTGGCGCCATCCGTGGGATGCTAACATAAATGTGTTTCCAAAGATACTCTTACCAAATGAGTAATCCGGCGAATGGCTCTTCTCCCACCCAAGACCGCTCTGTGGTACGGAACACCTTGGAGAAGGAAAAGAGCCAAGGAATGGGGGAGCACCATTCTTGCCCGCTGCCACATGAGGCAATAAGGGAGTTTTGCGATAATCATTATGACCAAATTTTGCCCTTGATGGCCGAAAAGGTTCATCAAGAGAAGTTAAGGCAAGTGCAAACTCGCCTTGATTTCGATAATGAAGAACCAAAAAGTTCGCGTTCTGGAGAACATTGAAACTCTTAGTCAAGATCCTTGGGAGAGAAAAAAGCTAAAAAGAAGCGAAAGGCCAGTCCTAGTGTTAGGTCCGGACCTTCCGAGTATTCTTACTCCCAAATTGCTTTTTCCAGACTTAGCATCGGAGAGATGAAACCTACCCAAGAAGATTGTGAGAGAATTAAATACCCTCGGTCAGCTGTCTTTATCCGCCTAGGGGAAAGACGAGGAGACGTCAGGTCACGTCTAGGGGAGAAAAGGCCGAAGGTATTTTCCCGGCTCAAGTCCTAAAGCCGCGCTCGGAGAGAACGAAGAGCTGAAGCCAGACGCAACAGGCGGGATAGGCTGTACTCAACTAAAAGGAGTTCGAAAAGGCGTGGGAGGAGAACACCTAGCCCAACCCAAAGCCACACCCCCCACTCAAGGGAGAAAGGTACTAGAAACAGAGCCGCATACTCTGACCCCGGCCGGCGAAGGGAACTGACACCGCTGGAAAGCGTGGACAGTGCTGGGGGAAACTGGAAGTCCAAATCTAGAAAGTACGAAGGTGATGCGGATGACCTTTATTGTCCATACGATATTGAGGATACAGACACCTTCACACAACGGATCAGGAACTTTGAATTCCCAAAGAGAACCCGGATGCCTTCGAATGTCAAAACTTATGACGGGACCGGGGACCCAGAAGATCACCTGAAGAATTTTTGTACTGCAGCTAAGGTAGAGTGGTGGGCCATGCCTACCTGGTGTCACATGTTTAACTCTACTCTTATGGGTCATGCACGCAAGTGGTTTGATGAACTGCCGTTAGAAAGCATTGACAACTTTGAGGACCTGCGGAAGAGCTTCCTATCTTACTTCCTCCAGCAAAAGAAGTACATTAAGGATCCGGTGGAATTGCACCACATCAAGAAAAGAGAAGGGGAGCCAACAGGAGCATTTGTTGACTGTTTTAAGGCTAGGAGCATACATGTAAAAGGCGCTCCAGAGTGTATGAGGATCTCGGCCATCATGAACGAAATCAATAATCTGGAGCTGATCAAAAGACTCAACAACAATATTCCAAAAACTATCGATGAAATGTGGAAGGTAACCGCAACCTTTCTCCGCGATGAAACAGCCGTAGCAAACCAGTCAAGGAAGAAGCAAGACCGCTCCTCTTGGAAACCCCATGAAGGTGGATCCAAGATAGCCAACAGCCAGATATTTCAACGGAAGACGGAGTTTAAAGGACGCTCCAGGTCCGACCGGAGGTAGAGTGATCAATTCACACCCCTCACAAAAACACCAAAGGAAATCTTGGCAATGAACTCTATCAAGTTCACGGCTCTACCCCCCATGGCAAGTCTGGTAGAATCAAGGAATAAGGACACATACTGCGACTTCCACAGAGAAAGGGGACACCACACAGATGAGTGTTTCCAGCTGAGAAAGCAAATTGAGGAAGCAGTCAGATCCAACTAGTTAGCACATCTGGTGAAGGAAATAAAGAATGGCAGCCAAAAGGGTGGAGCTGCCAAGGGCGGCAAGAAGGAAGTCGCGCCCAAGGATAAGGCCCCGGCCATATTCATGGTGCATACTTGGCAGCGGAATGTGAAGCAAAGAGTATCCCATCATGCAGAACAAAACTTGGAGATATCTTTCCCCCCCCCCCAATAGCAAGGGATAACTGGGATGACCATCCGCTAGTGATAAAGGCAGAGGTGGGCGGACACCACTTGCACAAGATGTATGTTGACAGCGGAAGTGCCTCAGAGGTACTATATGAGCACTGCTTTAACCATCTTAGCCCGGAAATCAAAAAGAAAATGATCCCCGCCACAGCAACACTCCTCGGTTTCAGTGGTGAGATATCATGGAGGGCAAATCCTCTTGGAAGTTACATTGGGGAATGAGAAAATTCAGCTAGTGCATGGATCAATTTCATGGTTGTCAGGTCGACGTCCTAGTACAATGGGATTATCAGCAGGCTGGGGATACGATTGCTCAAAACTATCCCATCCACGGCCCATGGCATGCTGAAATTCCCCACCCAATGTGGAGTAGTGACCTTGCATAGTGACAAAGTTGTCCTTCTAGAATGTCGAATGGTCACGGAACTTCAACCGAAGCAAAATTCCGAAGAAGTCCAGGGGAAGGAGGGTGTAAAGGAAGCAATACACCCGGAGTTTCAAGACCAAACTATCACTATAAAGGGAAGCCTAACTGAGCGGGGAAAGAAGGATTTGCGTGAGCTGTTAATGAGCAAGCTAGACATCTTCGCTTGGCAGCCATCAGATATGACTGGAGTGCCGCGGAGCATAGCAGGGCACAGGCTAAACGTCGGGGAAGGGTATGCCCCGGTAAGACAGAAGAAACGAGGGCAAGCCCCGGAAAGAAACAAAGCAATCAATGATGATGTAGCAAAGCTGGTGGAAGTCAGAATAATAAGGGAATTTCATTTCCATGACTGGCTGTGAAACCCGGTTCTCTTCAAGTAAAGTGTCGGGAGCTGGAAAATGTGTGTTAACTTTAAAGACTTGAACAAAGCATGTCCCAAGGATTGCTATCCCCTTATAGAGATAGAATGGAAAGTTGAATCTCTTTGCAGTATAGGGGGGGGGGTGAATACGTTTCTGTTTCAAACTTAAAAACTTTTGTATCAAATATAGTATGAATCAAGTTTCACCATTATTAGTCCGACTTATATTTCTTTTCTAAAAACATCCTTATGAAAAATTGCCAATCAAGCTTGACATAATATGTAAAGTGTCAACACAAAGACAATTAACAATATAAAGCAAGAATAAAAGTAAATCGATAAGTAAGAAGGATACGTAAACCAACACGAGGATTTATAGTGATTCGGTTACGAAGCTCCTCTTCGCCTTACTCCACTCCCCGAGTATCCAACTCGAGAGTTACTTCACTAGATCAACAAGTTCTATTCTCGGTGGAGAAACCTTACACAACATATCTTACACTTTATCCGGTACAAAGATAAATACCGTGTCCTTAACACGGTGGACCAAACCAACACGACGTCGCCTACACTTTATCCAGTAAAAGGCTAGATACCAGGTTCCATTACAAAGGAGGAGCCACTACCCGATCAACATAACACATCATGAAGGACCAATGCCCTACTACACCAATCTAGACAACACATCTATGACACCCGTTATGTTTTGTGGCCGAACATAAAAAACCTTGTGTTTTATGGCACAAACACATACATCATCTAATCTATTTAGAGATACAAGAAGAAGATACAAGAGAAGATCCAAGACACTGTGTCTAATGGATATGAATGACTAAACTAAATGAACTTCCTTTAATAGAAAGCCTTCAATGAAGATTACAAGTTCCCTAAGCTTGTTGTGATAGATCTTCATGTATGTATGGTTGTGGTGGATGAGGATGCAAGATCTCTAAGCTTGCTTTGCAGGATTACTTCAGTAGGTAAGGATGCAAGATCGGCTTGCTTTGGAGGATCACTTCGGGAGTATTCTTACAACAAAATGAAAGTTAGACGCATTATGATCATATGAGAAAGAAGGTGTTTACATGTGTTCCTACTGATCTAAATGTGTTAGAAATGGTGGAGAGAAAGTGTGTGAAAGGTGTGATTGAATGAAGAGAAATGGTTTGCTATTTATAGGCAAAAAGAAGAAGTTGTTTACTGTTCACCCAGATCCCTTTGAAAGGGATCTGGCCCTTATAAACCAAGGGATCCGGCGACGCTCCTCTTCATATGGGTTATGGGTCATGGGTTATGGGTTATGGTCCATGGGTCATGTGATGTCATGCACGATGTCAAAGACATCTTGGGTCACGGGTTTTGGACTTTGGGTCATGGGTTATGGACTTTGGGTCTTAGGTAATGGGTTTTACCCATTTTGATGTCATGCATGATGTAATGCACATTAATACACATGGTTCATGGGTCATGGGTTTTGGGTTATGGATAGTCCAAGTCATTTTACTAGTATATTACATTTAACTAGTTGATTCTAAAGAATGTATTTTATGAAAATGTAAGTAATAAATATTACTTGTAAGTGTTTCACAAAAATGCTTTTGGTTTTATATAAACTATTTTACTAGATGTGTTTAATGGTTTATTTGGATTTTGATCATAACGCAACATAACAAACATGTATGAACCTGTGTTGTAGCATACAATGACTTGAGGCGTCGAGAGTTGTTGAAAGTTTATTGAGAGAAAATATGATTACGAGTAACTTGTATATTTTAGGTTATGTATTACAAGATATATGGTTTTTCATCAATCAAAACAAACGAGACAGTATAGATTAAATATCGTAATATTTGCATTAATAATTTCCCCTTTTTGATGATGATAAAATATATGTAAACGTAATAGATAGGTAAAATATTAAAGTTACTTGTGTCCGTACTTCCTTTAAATTACCTTCTCCGTTTACACTCTTCTCCCCCTTTTGTGGAAAAAAAAAGGTGTGTGTTTGGAATTAGATTTTAGTTCTGAAAAGAATGGCGAGCTTGCATCATCCCTAATGAAGTTAAATTGAAAACCCCTTATTGTTCCACTAAGCCTAGCAACACTTCTCTTGAAGCTTGGAAGACTTGTATGAAAGAAACGTAATCTCATCTTGAAGAAACCTAGAGAATCACAAAGAAAAACAACATAAAAAGATCCTTAGATATGAGGTTAAAGAGTTTAGAACACAAAGAGAAGATATGTCTAAAAAGGGTGAGGGTTAAAGAAGAATTAGAATGATAGAGATTAGAAGGATCAATGAGATGTAAAATGATGCGTCTTTGCTCCCCCTTGACGAGTGCTCCCCCTAAGTGAGGGCATCAAGTGTTTTAGGAAGGCTAAGGTGAAAGTATTACAAATTTTTGCAATGATTTGGCTTTGACGAAAGCTCCCCCTTATTGAGGGGGTCAAGTACTCCAAATGTGTTTTTGAAAATCTGTAAAACAAAACTTAGTGCAAAACTATATTCGTCCTTGGACGATGCACTCTATAGATGATTGATGGGAGTTCCCCCTTGCTCGAGGGTGTCAAGAATAACCTACAAAGAAAAGATTAGGGTCAAAAAGAAAATAATCCTACTACTTGCGTCATCGTGGTTGGTTTAGAGGTTGTAAGGTTGTAGAAAGAATATATTTGAGACACATTTCATTACGAAATTCAATTGGCTTTTGACAACATAGATGTTTGAGGAAGATGGTTCAACGACCACGGATTGTAGTGGTAGTGAAATACTAGTAGGATGTGGTTGACACAAGTAGGTTGTGTAGATATGGGAGTGTTTTAGGGTGTAGGTTTAGAATAATTTGGTTGAATAGAAGAAAGTGTTAGAATGGAGTTGTGGTGGTAGACATGATGATGACTTTGTAGTAGTGTAAGAAGTGAAGGAAGATGGTTAGGATGATGCAAGATGAGGAATATGATAAATGTGCGAATGAGCACAACTTTACTTGATAATGAAATCGACCATTGTCAACCTACATAAATCCAAATGAGTTAGTACAAAAGGAAAACGATTATATCAATTAGTACAAACAAGAGAAATTGTTCACATAATATCATGGAAAAGAGAACACATAAATAGTTACATGTACGAAACACATTTATAAACCTAAAAGTTTCTTCTACCATGAATGTTCCAACTAGCTTTAAGACTAAGAACAAGGCCTTAAAAGAGACGGATAATCATGTGTGTTGAGCTAGCGTTGAGTGGAGAAAGGAAGATAATAAGAGTTATTTTTTTTTTAATTTTTTTTTTCTTTTTTTTTTATTTTTTATTTTTTTATTTTTTAACTATTATGTTTGCCCGGATCCTTCTCAAAAGGGATCCAGCTAGCACTAGCTAAGGGATCCAGATAACTGAGACAAGGAAATCTAGGATGGGTGTATATTTGAGTGCTCCTAGCCTATGTAAGTTGGATTTATGAGTGAAAGGGACTATCTTAAATGGTGAAGAGTCCTAAGAGCATAAAACTCATGATGAGAGGAGACTAATGATGGGCTTTATAGAGAACTAGAAAATAAATGAGACTAATCGAAGATGAAGTAAGAGTTTAGATGACTCAAGAAGTTTTCTTTAGATATGAGGATCAGTAGGTGAGGAGAGAAAATAAATAGAGAAAATCTAAAAATTTATGAAAAAAAAATTGATTTTGGAGCATTTTGAGAGGAAAGTGGGTAGAGAAAATTAAAAATAAATGTAATAAAAGTGAGAATAAGTGAAGTAAGGTGAGGAGAGAAAGGTGTAAGCATTGGAGTGGAAGAATGGTGAGTATTTGAGGAATGATAATTCATAAACATCTTAGAAGATTCCTAAGTCATCTACAAGAATATGTGTTGATCCCAGTTAAACACCTGATTGAATTCCCTTAGCTTGTAAAGGTTAAGTAGTATTGAATAAATCCAATACAACTTATGTAGAAACTGTCTTTGAGTATATTAAAATTTATGTGGAATCTAAACTTTAATCTTAAGAAGAACTTAACAATCAATATCAAACAAATCACTTCAATATTATTAATAATAATACGAATACTCAACAGTATTAGGGTTTACAACCTTGAAGTTTTCTAAAGAATCGTATGAATCAATCGCGTAATCGTGTCTCTATCTCTATGCCCTAGGACCTCCTTTTATAGACTAAGGAGTCCTAGTCAGCTTACAATTACTTTCTATACAAGATAACTCTTAAAAGAATCTTTTCTATATTTATCTAACCGACTATACATGTTTATATCATAGGCAGTACTAACTAAACATGCTAGCAGTTGTATCTTTAACTCTAGCAGTCTTAACTCTTCAGCGGTAGTAAGTTTGTACTAGCAATACTAACTTTTCTTCTAGAAGCACTAACTACTTAGAGTATTTTCCATCAAGTTCGGCAGCAGTTGTAACACTGAAAGCCGTTGTAACTCTGAACTGGCAGCAGTAACTTTAAGTCTAGCAGTAGTAACCACTTGGTGTATTTTCTTGAACATCTTCAGCAACAATAGCATTAGTAAAATACACAAGCAGTTGTAATCTTTTTAACCATTAGCTGCAATGACTTAGAGCATTTCCCATTAGCAGCCTTAATCATGCAAGCAGCTGCAACTCTAAAACCCAATAATCCTCCCCTAAACTTGATAGTTTCTCCTAAAATCATCAAGTTTCAATCTAAGCTCAAACAAACACTAAGAGGATGCTTCCAAACAATTAAATCTTTTTCTTGTCCTTGGGTCCTAGATACTTTTCCGTCTTCTTGAGCAACTGATATGCTGTTTCATCATAAGGATATTGAAGTTTCATTTTAATTTCTCCATACAGCATTTGATATACAATGGCCTTATGATATTGTAAAGGATAGTCCTTTTCTACAAGCATGTAGATAGTCATACCATGTACATTCAAAGCATGAACTCCACAACTCTGATAAATCTTCCATTGTAGAAATGTGTTATGCTTTAAAGTCCTCCACTTCTCATCCTCATGATGTGGTTTAAACATCACTTTCAAATAATTCTAGATGACTCTATCATAGATTTGTTCTGGTCTATCATAACCAAACCTTTTTTTATACAGCTTCCATAAAGTCACCATATCTGTTCTATCAAAGTGATGAACCATTTGTAGAAAACTAACAAACCTCACAGATGAACCATCAGCCCTCTTGATATCCCAATATGCTGTCATCCCATGTAATCCTGAACTAAAAGCAATAATTGGTTGTTTGACACTTAGAGGAACTGCATCCATGACTTCTTCTTCAGTTACTAATGCAAGTTCTTTATAATCTTGCATCTTTTCTACATCATCATCAACTTCAGCTTGCTCACTTTGCTCTTGCTCTTCACTCTGCTCTTGCTCTGCCTTATGCTCAGAGTTCTACTTTTTACTGCTTTTCTTGACCAGCTTTTCTCCTTTTCTTTTGGAACTATGGCTTTCTTCTTTCTTTTCATCAGTGCCCTTCACCACTTCAGTATTTACAAAGCTCTCAATCTTTCTTTTAGCAATGCCGTATAATTCTTCAATTCTGCTATCAACAAACTATGATAACTTCTTTTGTTGCCAATGATCAATATTCTTGAGATATGCACACATGAAAGATCTTATTTGTGCTTTTGTGGGTAGCTTGTTCTTCTTTGATGCTAATCTTTGTGCTGCATAGAACTTTTTCCTTTCATCTATAAGTTCTTTCAACATTCTAGCTCTTTCATCAATTGAATACTGATCTTGCTCTTCTTGTTGAAGTTTCTGAGTAAGTTACCAATCAGCATCACATTGAGCTCTTTCTTCATCCCGTGCAGCAATCAATTCTAAATTTTTAGCTTCCTTCTCACCATCAATTCTTCTCTGTTACAAAATTTTCTTATTCTACTCTTCAAACTCTTTGGCCAACTTCTTTGCAACCTAAGCATCAAGTTGCATTCGCTTTTCTTTTGAAAGTGGTTTCTCCACAGGCTCTTCAACAAGTACAACTTTGCCTTTGCCTTTGGCTTGTGGAGGTGGCTGTGTAGCTTTAGGTGTAGAAGATGGTTAATAAATTGAGTCTTTTTTTAGTAAAACTTGAAAAAGAAATACACCTAAACTTTAAAACTCGAATGAGACTAGTAAAAAATCTGTTAAAGGGTATGTAGTTTGATAAAAAAGGATCTCAGTCATTTTTTATCCTTGCTCGATAAAAAGTTCATTTTAGAGCTATAATCTTATAAACTTTCAAAATATTCCTAATAAATTGTTTTGATTGAAATGGAAAACAATAAATCCCATAATGAATTAGTTAATGAGTTTAAATAAACTAACTAAAATCAAGAGGTTTTATTTCATTAGACCAAGTACTCTTTTTAGCCTAAAATTTTATCCTTGCTCTATGAATATTAATAATATTTTTTATTTTCCTACTTTCCTATTATAAGTATTCGTTTTTATATGTCACTTGGTTATATCATTTGACCAATTGTAACTTCTTGTTTTGCATATTTGAACAATTTTGAAAAGACTCAGAATAAATACTAATATAAATATAAATTATTAAATAAGTTAGTGCATATCTTTATTTTTTATTTACTTTTTCGAAAGAGCTAAGATCCGGTGAATCGGAAACAATTAATTAAGAAAAAAAAAACTTTTTTTTATGGAACAGACATATCAATATGCGTGTTTAATACCTTTTCTTCCACTTCCAGTTCCTATGTTAATAGGGTTGGGACTTCTTATTTTTTCGACGGCAACAAAAAGTCTTCGTCGTATGTGGGCTTTTCAGAGCATTTTATTGTTAAGTATAGTCATGCTTTTTTCCATAAATCTGTCTATTCAGCAAATAAATAGCAGTTTTGTCTATCAATATGTATGGTCTTGGATTATCAATAATGATTTTTCTTTAGAATTTGGATACTTGATTACCTTTGGTTGATGGTTTGGATGTCTTTAATTATATTAGTGCATGAGTCAAAATGCTCTCATCATCCATAAACTCAGCAGTAGAAACTCCATCTTTATCAGCAGTAGTAACTCCTAGTGTAGCAGTAGTATCTTTTGCCCTAGCAGCAGTAAGTTGCTCACTAGCAGAACTTTCATCTTTACCAGCAGTACTATCCACCTTAGCAACATAACTATCAATAACCACTTCTTTCCCTTGATTATCAGCAACCACAAATTCCATTTCTTCACTCTCTGCACTAGCACCCTCAGCATCCTTAGCCTCCCCTGAAGCTTGGCTTTCATTTCTCCCCTGTTTGGGAGCATCGTTACCCAAACTTATAGCTTCAGGAGATCTAACCTTTTGAGTTGTGCCCACTTTATGTTCTCTCTTAAGTTTTGGAGTTCTTGACCTTTTGATGCCTTCTAAGTATCTAACCCTTCTCTTCAAAGCTTTGATTTCTCCACCTGGAGAAGCAGTTAGGTTTTGTAGATCAAGAACCTGTGCAGACAGTTTATGACAATTTTCCATTAATTCATTAAGAGTTCAATTATATCCTCACCACTTCGGCTTACATTACCTAGCCCGAGAGGTGGATCATTGGAAATGTTAAGCTCAGTCTCAACCCTAGGTTGAGCATCTGAACCCCCCATATTTTGCATGTGACTGGGTCCTTCACCTGAATCAGGTCCATGGGAACCTGACTCATTAGAAGTTGTCTTGGTTTGGGTCTTATTTATGGTATCACTAACCTGTGCTGCTTTTAAGCTAGTCACAGTTGTAGCAGCCCTTACCAACATGTCACTCTCCACACCAGTGACAACATCATCTGCAACATTGTGAGTAGAACCACTAGCCTGAGGTAGCTCAGTGTTCTTTGAGTGAGTCCTACGTTTATATGTCTTTTTAGGTTGTTGTGAGGATGATGTTGCCAAAAGTGTGGGTGTGTGATGGGTAACAGCTGGGATTGCTGAACCTTCACCCTGAGTTTGTTGAGCAAGTTCCAACATTGTAGGAAACAATGGTGTAACTGTCCTAGAAAAATCTTTTCCATCCCTCCTCATATTAGTAAAAACCTTTTAAGTAAGAGAGGGAGTGGGATAAAATCTTTTATGACTTTTCTTATTAACATACTAATTTTCCAAAAAGAGTTGTAAAAACCTTGGATAGATAAAATATTTGCTTGAATAACTATCCAAGTTCTTAACCAAACTGTCAAAAATTAATTCAGAAAAATTAAATCTTTGATCATTTTCAGCCAAACAAATAATAGCATATGCTAAATTACTACTAAATTCATTCCAACCAGTGGTCTTTGGACTTAGACACACAAAGACAGTATGGATTAAGAATTTCCACTGATGAGAGAAGTTTTCTTTGTAAAATTTTAAAGCATCATTTTTTTCTCTCATATCCCATCAGTGAAAGTTTTTCAAAAATTGTAGTATTTGAAGATTCTCAATACCATTAGCATCTCCTAGATGAAGATCTCGTCTAGCAGATGCCTCAGTAATGAGTATCTTCTGCCCATCTACAAGGGCATGAATTTTTACTTCCCCATTATGAGGTTCGACCTTAGCAGATGACCAAAACTATATAATGTTGGAAATATATATAGTAGGTTTTACTGTTAATGCAAACCGAATATAGCTTGCATTAAGGAAATAAATGATTTTTGTAAAATCTACAGACTCATTAGACTTTTCTAAAAATGCAACATTATTTTATGGTTTGTGATTGGTGCTAAACCGTCTGCTTAAATCAACCACTGATGTGGTCAAACAAAGTCAAACTATCAAGGACACAATGCAATAATCCAAGGAGTATAGTTTTATCCCCGGGTCGTTTAAGTCCCAGCGAGATGCGAAATTGTGTTTGAAAACGGATTGTGATCAAGTGTTTATGAACAGAAACGGGATTATGATTTTGATTACACTAATGAGATAATAAAATAGCTTTAACCAAGCTATATAAACAAGAACAGGAAACCAAATTAACTAAAAACGTATAAAAACCTAAAACCGTACGTTTAAATTTAAATAAACGTAAACGTACCAAATAAAAAGTGAGTTTTAAGAAATACACAGCCTACGGATATGAAATTTATATTTTTACAATCCTAATAATAAAAGAAAATTATTGGAAAAAGAAAATTATTTATTTGACTTATTAATTAATTATTATTAATTAAAAACTATTTAATTATTATTTAAACTAATTAAAATTCTAATAAATACTAAAATATCAAACAAAAATCTGAAAATTTTTATATAAATACTTTAAGGTAATAAAAAGATAAGAAAATTATAAAAATGAAAATTACTTAATTAAAATTTAAAAAGATAAATTCTATTAAATAGAAGCTATCACTATATTTCTAATTCGTTTGATTTTAAGTCCTAAAAATATTTTTATATTTTTCCTAGATTAAAAATGACAAAAGAAAATTATGAAAATTGGTTTTATATTTATCTGATTATTTTTCTATTTATTATGATTAAATTACTATTAAAAACTACTTAAATTGATTAAAAATATTAAAACTGATCAAAAAATTATGAAAAATTACAGATAATACTAAAATATTATAAGGAAGATGGGAAAAATAAAATGAAAAGCTGACAAGGCCAAATAAGCAGATTTGGGGTAATGGGCAATAAGCTAATAAGCCAAAAATAAGCAAATAAGCAGTAAACTTGGCCAAATGAACAGGATAAGCTAAATACACTTAAATAAGCCTAAAACAACTTAAAACTACAAATTATCACAAGAGCTTAATCAGATTTGATCCAAGGCTGCAATGGAACTTGATTCAGACAACTCAGGAAACAGCCCAACTTTCAGACCAAATTAAGCCAAGCAATAAGCAACTGAGATCCAATATTAGGGGGGCAAAAGTAAGGTGGTTCTACTGGGAATCTAAAAAGCACAAAAGCCCCATCAAACAACTTCCAATTGAAGTCCAATTGATGCAAAGATCAGCAACCAACACAATAAGGTCTGCTGATCTTGTCTGTTTGTGCAGACTTGCACAATTTTGTGCACAGACCAATTTGAACCTAAGCAGCTGATATGGAACAATTATATGGACTATATTGACTACAAAGCAACCAAGAAAATGGCTAAAACAAGCTTATAGCTGAAAAATGGCTTATATAGCCATTTGACTGCCCAAAATTCACACAGTCAACAAGAAAAGTGATTATCTATCTAATAGGCTTAAGAGATTCTAAAAACAGCTTATATTGGCTTCTTAAAGCTGAATCAAAGCTGAGACCATGACCACTCTACAGTAACCAAAGGTTTTACCTCTTGACTGCACAATAACCAAACACCCCTTATGGGTCAACTGCCTTGGATTTTTCAAAGGAAAATCAAATTTTTGAACTAAAAGTCTATAGATTATTGATCTAATAACTTATATAAACACTAAAAAACAACTTTTAATTTAGACTTAAGCTTATTATTAAGCTAAACTAGATATTGCTATTTTTGGTCTTTTCTAAGATTTTTGAGCAAATTAACTAAAAACTATTGTACTACTAACAAATCTGATCACATGCACTAAGAAACTAACAATAAGCTTAAAAGAACACAGATCAGCAGAAAATAAGCACTTAAACAGTACTTAATGAAATAAGCTAAAACTTGTGAAAATTTCTTACAATCGAATTGGATGAAAATCAAAGAACCAAGGACCAAGATCAATCCTATGGGTTCTCCACAGAACCTCTAAACCAATTCCTTCCAATGTTTCAGCTTATTGACTCCATAACAGCTTATTATAGCTTATTTGACTTTCATTGACCATAATCCAAAATTCGAAATTTAGAACTGAGTACTACTAAATAAGCTTGCAAAAAGCTATAAGAAGCTTATGTAAGCTTATTACAAGGGTATTGAGAGCTTTTTATGATAATGTGAGAGAGCTTAAGCTTATACGATCACCACAATTCAACTTGAAATTAACTTTTAACTTAAACTGAGTACAAACAACTTAAAAATGAACAAAGATACTTGAAATAACTTATATTGATAATCTTAACTGAGAATTACAATACAGAAATACTGAATTGAAAAATACGATTAATTAAAACTTAACTACTTTTTTTTTTTTCTAGTCTATTACATGTTTATATATACTAAAAACTACTGGGATATTGCTAGTCGACATCCTTGATCTCATTCCCACCTTTGGATTGCTTCAATTCATCTTGTTCATCCACTTGGCACTTTTGGCGGGAAAGGTGGCTTTTGACTATTTCTCTGATTAGGTTATTGGGGAGTGGGAGAGAAGCATTTATTAGTTTTGGCATGTTAGGTGGAGTGTTTGAGGAGGGAGATGAGGTGGATGGTGGTTTTGGTGAGGTGTGGTGGTGACTGGGTGGTATTTGGCGGGATGGGTGGTTTAGGAAGAAGGGTCAAAGGTGGGTTTGACTGAGTTTTTTAAACTCAGTTAAGCAGTTGGGCTTGTTTTGATTTTGGGCTTGAGGGTTTAGGTATTGGGTTTAGGTAATAGCTGGGTTGGGTAAATGGGTAATGGAATGGGTTGTTTTAATTTTGGGTTAAGGGTTTAGTAATGGGATCCGGTTTGGTTTATGAAATAAGAACAAGGACCATTTATGTAATTCTCTGAAAGTTGAGGGACTGATCTTGCACTTTTCCAAAATTACTCCAAAGGACCAATCCTGCCATAAAATAATTACACAAGGACCATATTTATTTTTCTCAAAGTTTTTTAAATCCCAGGGACCATTTTTGTACATTTTCAAACTTCAGGGACTAAACTTGTAATTTTCCCAAACAATCATTCAAGGACCAAATTTGACAATTAAGATTATTTTAGGGACCTTGAATGATAAATTTCACTTTTTTTTAGATTCTAGGGACTAGATTTGACATTTTATGAAAGTTCAGGGACTAAAATGCAAATTATGCCATTTATTGTTTATTTTTCCCTGAAACTTATAAAAACACAGTCAGATGATATTTTTATTCATTTTTAGACTTTTTAAAGTATTTTTGACTGTTTCTGTAGCTCAAATGTGAAAGAAATGATGAGTATTTACACACTCATCAATCCCCCACACTAAACTATTGCTAGTCCCTAGCAATCTTTTATGAAGTTTTTAATGGATGTATCTCTTTACCAGAAGCCATCACCTCTGGAGTAGCCGAATGTTTCAGTTCAAGTAAGAACTATGGTACACTGATAACCATGTGATTTTGAGCAAATCACCAGCTGTCAACGGTTTTGGTTTGTCTTTACCAGAAGCCGTTTGCTTCTGGACTAGCCATTGTTTTAGTATGTGATACTTTGGCACAATGATAACCAAATGATTTTAAGCAAACCATAAGCTATAAACGGATTTGATTTGTCTTTACCAGAAGCCGTTTGCTTCTGGACTAGCCAACTCTTAGATAAATTATGAATATTATCTTTGGTGAGCTGATTACCAATTATGGTATTCCAAAGCCTTTACCACAAGCCATAACCTTGCGGGCTAGCCAACTCTTAATCTTTTTAAGATATGGTGAGTCGAGAACCATACAATTTTTGGCAAATTGCAAGCCATAAACGGATTTGATACATCTTTACCCAGAGCCGTTTGCTCCGGGATTAGCCAATCCTTATGTGGGTTAGACATGGCGGACTGATTACCATTTTCTGAGTTCTAAGTGAGAAAAAATTTTTAAAATTTTGGCTAAAATGGGGGTTCTAGATGATACATTTGATAAAATTCGCTAGAATTTCCCCCCACACTTAGAACTGAATATTGCCCTCAATATTCAAAGAACCGGCTGTTAAACCAACACTTAGAACGTAAAAGGGAAATACTGAATAGCCATTATTTTTATATACATATCTATTTTATTTTTATTTAATTTGCATTTAAGCCGTTAAGGCATGCAAATTCCCTCTATTTTTTTTTTTTTTTTTTTTTTTTTTTTTTTTTTTTTTTTTTTTTTTACTTGAAATACTTACATATATACAACCTGTGGGGCATTCCTTCTGGCTTGGGTGGTAGAAAATAGAAAGAAATCAGAAATATGGGTGAAAACCCATATGGTGCGGGCTAATGTTTTTTTATCACCGAGTCACTAGCCTGACTCGACCCGAATTAAGTTGATTCCTCCCGAACAGTCAGGTTTATCACGCTAGCTAACCGCTTGTGAACGGCTAACTGTAATAAAGTGTTCCTGAACAGCCCGGGAGAAAAAGCAATTTAAAAGTCTACGGGGAAGTAAGTGGAAGGGAGCATCTTCCCCACACCAGGTAGAAGAAAATAGAAAGAAAACAGAGACACGGGTGAGAACCCATGTTTTGCTAATGTTTTTGATCACCGAGTCACTAGCTTGACTCGATCCCCGCATTTATTGGTTCATGGGGAAAGTTTGAAGATCCGGGACAACCATAAATGGTATGTCCTCTCCAAAGTAGTGTTTTAACCGATGACCATTCACTTTGAAATTTGGTCCGTCATTTTGAGATAACTCAACGGTACCATATGGATAAACTTTTGTAACAGTGAATGGACCAGACCAACGGGATTTAAGTTTTCCCGAGAAAATCTTCAATCTTGAATTGAAAAGAAGGACTCGATCACCAACGTTGAAAACGCGGTTCTTGATTTTAGAGTCATGAATCTTCTTTGTCTTTTCTTTATAAATCAAAGAGTTCTCGTAAGATTGATCACGCAGTTCATTTAATTCATTCATTTGAACTTTTCGGTGATCACCCGCAGTTTGAAGATCAAAGTTTGCATGTTTCAAGGCCCAGTAGGCTTTGTGCTCTAATTCGATCGGTAGATGACATGCCTTTCCGTACACAAGCTTGTAAGGTGTACACCCGATGGGTGTTTTGTAAGCTGTACGAAATGCCCATAGTGCATCATCCAACTTATCCGACCAGGATGCACGATTTTCTCCTACAGTCCTTTCTAAGATTCTTTTAATACCTCGATTTGAAACTTCAACTTGCCCACTTGTTTGTGGGTGATACGCAGTGGAAAGACGGTGAGTTACACCATACTTTTGCATGACTTTGTCAAATTTGTCATTACAGAAATGCGTACCACGATCACTGATTATAGCACGTGGGGTTCCAAAACGGGCAAAAAGAGCTTTAAGGAATTTTACAACAACTCGGGCATCATTAGTGGGTAAAGCTTTTGCTTCAACCCATTTTGACAAATAGTCAACAGCCACGAGAATGTATTTGTTTCCTCTGGATGATGGAAATGGCCCCATAAAGTCGATGCCCCAGACATCAAAGATTTCACAGACTTGAATTGCATTTTGTGGCATTTCATTCCGTTGTGAAATATTTCCGTGACGCTGACAAGCTTCACAAGTTTTTATGAGTTCTTGGGCATCCTTATAGATTGTGGGCCAATAAAAGCCGGAATCAAACACCTTTTTGGCGGTGTAGTTTGGACTATGATGGCCCCCCGTGGGTCCAGCATGGCAAGCTTTGAGAATGTCAATAGCTTCCTGACCATAAACACACCGTCGGATGACTTGATCCGCACAGATTTTGAACAAGTAGGGGTCGTCCCAGAAATAATGTTTAACATCTTTGAAGAATTTATTCTTCTGCTGGGTCGACATCCCTTTCACTATGAAGCTACCCGCATGGTAATTTGCGAAGTCAGCAAACCATGGGGTAGTAGAATCTCCTCGAAAAGTAACCGCATTGAGTGTCTCGAGAGGAAATGTTTCATTTATTTCCTTTCTCTCGAAAACATCTTGGTGTGGGTTCTCTAATCGGGATAGATGATCAGCAGCAAGGTTCTCAGCTCCTTTTTTATCACGTATAATGATATCAAATTCTTGCAGGAGGAGAACCCAACGGAGTAATCTCGGCTTTGCATCTTGTTTTGCAAAGAGATATTTGAGAGCCGAGTGATCCGTGTACACTACACATTTTGTCAAGATCAAATATGGCCGAAACTTCTCAAAGGCATACACCACAGCCAACAATTCTTTTTCTGTAGTGGTGTAATGGGTTTGAGCTTCAGTCATTGTTTTACTTGCGTAGTGGATAGGCTGAAAATGTTTGGCTTTTCGTTGCCCCAGGACTGCACCGATTGCAAAATCACTTGCATCGCACATGAGTTCAAAGGGAAAATCCCAGTCGGGGGCAACTAGAATGGGTGCCTCAGTAAGCTTTTTCTTTAATATGTCAAAAGCTTTGATGCACTCTGGTGAGAAGATAAAAGGAGCATCTTTTTCAAGAAGATGAGTCATAGGCCGGGCAATTTTGGAAAAATCTTGTATGAATCTACGATAGAAACCGGCATGACCCAGAAAACTCCTAATACCTTTGACGGTAGTGGGATGAGGTAATTTACCAATGACATCAACTTTAGCTTTGTCAACCTCAATCCCGTTCTTTGATATCTTATGGCCGAGGACAATGCCCTCTTTGACCATAAAATGACTCTTCTCCCAATTTAGACAAAGATTGGTGTCTTTACACCTTTTCAACATATTTTCTAAATTGGAGAGACATGCTTGGAATGAATCCCCAATGACCGAAAAGTCATCCATAAAGACCTCCATTGTTTTACCGATCATGTCGGTAAATATAGCCATCATACACCTCTGGAACGTTCCTGGAGCATTACATAAGCCGAAAGGCATACGTTTATAAGCAAAGGTTCCATAGGGGCATGTGAAGGTAGTCTTTTCTTGATCCTGTGGATCAATGGGAATTTGAAAATAACCCGAGAAACCATCAAGGAAACAATAGTATTCGTTCCCTGCTAATCTTTCAAGCATCTGATCCATAAAAGGCAGAGGAAAATGGTCTTTGCGGGTGGCATCATTTAACTTACGATAGTCAATGCAAACACGCCACCCCGTAACCAATCGAGTTGGAATCAACTCATTTTCATCATTCGTGACAACAGTCATGCCACCCTTTTTTGGAACACAGTGAATGGGACTAACCCAAGGACTATCAGAGATGGGATAAATCAATCCTGCATCAAGAAGTTTGAGAACTTCTTGTTTGATAACATCGTGGATTTTGGGATTTACCCTTCGCTGGTGTTGGACTGCTGGTTTGAAGTCATCCTCCATTAATATTTTGTGAGTACAAAATTCAGGGTCAATACCCTTTATGTCGGAGAGTTTCCAAGCAATTGCTTGCTTGTGTGACTTCAAGACCTTTATTAGAGCAGTCTTTTCCTCATCACTTAAGTCTTTAGCAATAATGACGGGTAATTTATCATCACCCTCCAAGAATGCGTACTCAAGATGAGGCGGTAAGTCTTTGAGTTCGACCTCAGAAAATTCATCAGTTTTCTCAACTGATCTGATTTCCTCTTTATGAAGTTCAACGGGAGGGAGTGGAGGAGAATTGTCCTGATTTAACAATGTCTCAAGAAGAAGAATATCTCCCTCCAGATCAATCTCAGCGTCATCAATCCCTTCTAGGAATGAATCACACTTGAGAAAATCATCGATCTCTTCCAAATTGAAATCACCTCCCTCAAACGGAGTGAGAGAAGGGGAAGAGTCGGAAATGCCAGGTAAAGAAGATGTGGTGGTATCCCCACTCACAGAATTATCAGAATAACCAAGAAACTCTTGAGAATACTCCTCTGAAACAATATCAATGACATCGATTCGGTTAACCGATTCAGAATCATAATTTGAGGAGTACCTCGAAGTTTGATCGAGGTTAAAGGTAATAGCTTCATGACCCACACGTAATGTGATTTCATGCTCAAATACATCTATGAGAGCACGGCCCGTTCTAAGGAATCCTCTTCCAAGAATGAGAGGAACCCTGGAATCAGCATCGAAATCCACAACCACAAAGTCAGCTGGAAAATGGAACTTTCCTACTTTCACAAACACATCTTCAGCAATGCCGCGTGGATGAGATGTGGTTCGATCTGCAAGCTCAAGAGTCATGCAGGTAGGAGTGAGTTCAGGAAGAGAAAGTTTCTCCCATACTGAGTAAGGCATCAGGTTGATGCTTGCACCAAGATCGGCCAAGGCATAGCATTCAACCATTCCTGGAAAGACACAAGGTAGTAGAAACCTTCCAGGATCTCCAAGCTTCTCGGGAAGCTTTTTCAAGATAACTGCTGAGCAGTTCTCATTCAATGGAGTCTTTGCCATTTCAAACAGCTTTTCCTTGTTGCTTAACAAGTGTTTGATTGTAGATGCAAACTTGGGCATCAGAATGATAGCGTCCGCAAAGCTTATGTCAAAGTGTAATTCTTGGAAAATTTGGAAGAATTTATCCATTTGTTGACTAGCTTTTTCACGGAGCTTTTGCTCATTTAAACGTGATGGGTAGGGAATAGAAGTTTTGGATTTAGGGTCTTTAACCGGGGTTTCAGGATGTTCAAAGACAACTTGAGGTTTAGTCTTGGGTTTCGGGACAACTGGAGGCTGGACGTTGTTGGTACCTCCGTTATTAGTAGGAAGTACCTGGTCCTTAGTCACCTCAGGCTCACTTCTCACTACCTTGGGAGAAGAAGAAGAAGTGGTAGTGGAAATAGTGGGTCCCTCATATGAAACACCACTTCGGGTTGTGATCGCTTTAGCATCGCCCTTCGGGTTAGCGATCGTGTTGCTCGGAAGTTTTCCTGAGCCCGAAGGTTGATCATTTAAAGATTTTTTAATCTCAGAGATCTGGCTGACCAACAACCTGTTTGTGTCCTCTTGAGCTTTCATGAACTGCCTCAACAACTCATCAGATGATGGATGTTGGGCTGGAATGGCTTGATGTTGATTAGGGAAATTTTGCATTCGGTTATTTTGATTATAACCTTGATGTTGAAAATTCCCTTGGTTTGGATTACCATTTCCCTGAAAATGATTTCCCTGGTTGGAATTGTTCCGATTAAAGTTTCCTTGATGTTGGAAACCTTGATTTTGTCCAGAATTGAAATTCCCTTGGTTTTGATAACCTTGGTTCATTCGAGGTTGATTTTGGTTCCGGTTTTGCAAATTCTGGTTTTGATTAAATCCGGGTGGTCCTTGGTAACTACTAGCTCGGTATGGTTCCATTTGAGGACGGTATTGATTACCTCCTTGATTTGAAGTACCGGCTATAGCATTAACTTCAAAAGGACTACCATCGGTGGCAGTACAGTCGTAGTATGCATGAGGGCCACCACAAGTAACACAGACTTCCACTTTCTTCACTTCAGCATGTGAAGGAGTTTGTGTGAAAGTGACTTTCTTTTGGCTTGAGAGAACCAAAGCTTGAATAGCATCCGTGAGTTTGTCAATCTTAGCATCGGTGCTAGAAGTACTCACGGGAGATGAAGTAGAAGGACCGGCACTAGCCTGAGAATGATATGGCTTTGTTCGTGCAGTACGGACCTTAGACTTATTTTCAATAATTGCTAAAGCTTCTTTGACAGTTCTGCTCAAAAAGTTCCCTCCTGAGGAGGCATTGAGAGAATCTTGGTCAGATTGGCTCACTCCATTATAGAAAGTGTCGATTTGCATCAACTCGGTAAAACCATGATGAGGACATTTACGAAGCAATTCTTTGTAACGATCCCACGCGTCACTAAACGATTCATCAAATCTTTGTGTAAATTTGATGATTTCATTTTTAAGACTTGTCGTTCTAGACGGTGGAAAAAATTCGTTTACAAACTTTGTAACTAAGTCCTCCCATGTCTCAATTGAACGAGGGGGTTGTTTTTCAAGCCATATCCGGGCTTGTCCCTCGAGAGAAAAGGGGAATAGAAGAAGTTTGATTGAGCTAGCAGGGATGTTCTTGTATTTGATGGTAGATGTAATTTTGTTAAACCATCGAATGTGAGCATGAGGATCATCCCTCTCAAAACCATAGAATTGGCTTGAGGTTACAAGATTCAGTAACCCGGTTTTGAGCTCAAAACTCTCAGCTACAATAGCTGGAACAACAATGGCATCTCCATAACCCTCGATGGGTGCCTGGAGAAGCTCATTCATGGGCAATTCTGCCATGACGACAGGATCAGTACGTTCCTCAGATACGCCTGATGGGGCAGAACGTCTACGACGCCTTCGAGGTATCTTTCCAAGCTCACGGAGAGGGCTTGATGACCTAGAAGAACGAGTGCGCATGCACTAAGACGAGTCTGAGAATCCTTTATAGTGGAGGAAACTCAGAAAAGGGGTAAGAAGATTCTTTTTGGATTTTTATTTAAACAAAAATTTTTTTTTTCTATTAAAAATCAAGATCGAGAAAAAACACAAGTGAACTTAAACCAATAATCAACAGGCGTACGGTAGCTCTCTAACTGACAAACGCACAGAGTGGCGGAGAAGCAAAGGTGGGCAGTTACGCTCCTTAAAAACCCGCTTCTTTCAGTCCGACAATTTAATGTCAGACTATCCTAGAACCTCCGTTAGAGTTTGTTTATCAATTAAAGGTGAGCCGATATTCGCAAGTGATACAAAGGCAAGTTTTTATCTTAGGTTTGGGAACTTATTATGGCCGCACCCCCAGTTAGGTAGTGCTCAGTCTTGGTTCTCGATGGTTAATTTTTATTTATTGTTTATTATTTAACACAGAAAATGGAAAATATTTTTGATGTTTTTATTTTTTAGATGATAGTATATATAGAAAAGAAAAGAAAATATTTTTGTTTTTTTATATGGTTTTATGGGGAATGGAAATACGATATTTTTGGTGCTTGATCAGTTAAATGAGTTAACTTCACAAGCGTTTTGCTTTATATATGATAAATATACAAGAGAGAGAAGATATTCACAGATTGGGGTTCAAAGACACGATACTGCAAAACGTTTACAACACGCTGCACACCTCCCCGGCAGCGGCGCCAAAATTTGATTGGTGCTAAACCGTCTGCTTAAATCAACCACTGATGTGGTCAAACAAAGTCAAACTATCAAGGACACAATGCAATAATCCAAGGAGTATAGTTTTATCCCCGGGTCGTTTAAGTCCCAGCGAGATGCGAAATTGTGTTTGAAAACGGATTGTGATCAAGTGTTTATGAACAGAAACGGGATTATGATTTTGATTACACTAATGAGATAATAAAATAGCTTTAACCAAGCTATATAAACAAGAACAGGAAACCAAATTAACTAAAAACGTATAAAAACCTAAAACCGTACGTTTAAATTTAAATAAACGTAAACGTACCAAATAAAAAGTGAGTTTTAAGAAATAAACAGCCTACGGATATGAAATTTATATTTTTACAATCCTAATAATAAAAGAAAATTATTGGAAAAAGAAAATTATTTATTTGACTTATTAATTAATTATTATTAATTAAAAACTATTTAATTATTATTTAAACTAATTAAAATTCTAATAAATACTAAAATATCAAACAAAAATCTGAAAATTTTTATATAAATACTTTAAGGTAATAAAAAGATAAGAAAATTATAAAAATGAAAATTACTTAATTAAAATTTAAAAAGATAAATTCTATTAAATAGAAGCTATCACTATATTTCTAATTCGTTTGATTTTAAGTCCTAAAAATATTTTTATATTTTTCCTAGATTAAAAATGACAAAAGAAAATTATGAAAATTGGTTTTATATTTATCTGATTATTTTTCTATTTATTATGATTAAATTACTATTAAAAAACTACTTAAATTGATTAAAAATATTAAAACTGATCAAAAAATTATGAAAAATTACAGATAATACTAAAATATTATAAGGAAGATGGGAAAAATAAAATGAAAAGCTGACAAGGCCAAATAAGCAGATTTGGGCTAATGGGCAATAAGCTAATAAGCCAAAAATAAGCAAATAAGCAGTAAACTTGGCCAAATGAACAGGATAAGCTAAATACACTTAAATAAGCCTAAAACAACTTAAAACTACAAATTATCACAAGAGCTTAATCAGATTTGATCCAAGGCTGCAATGGAACTTGATTCAGACAACTCAGGAAACAGCCCAACTTTCAGACCAAATTAAGCCAAGCAATAAGCAACTGAGATCCAATATTAGGGGGGCAAAAGTAAGGTGGTTCTACTGGGAATCTAAAAAGCACAAAAGCCCCATCAAACAACTTCCAATTGAAGTCCAATTGATGCAAAGATCAGCAACCAACACAATAAGGTCTGCTGATCTTGTCTGTTTGTGCAGACTTGCACAATTTTGTGCACAGACCAATTTGAACCTAAGCAGCTGATATGGAACAATTATATGGACTATATTGACTACAAAGCAACCAAGAAAATGGCTAAAACAAGCTTATAGCTGAAAAATGGCTTATATAGCCATTTGACTGCCCAAAATTCACACAGTCAACAAGAAAAGTGATTATCTATCTAATAGGCTTAAGAGATTCTAAAAACAGCTTATATTGGCTTCTTAAAGCTGAATCAAAGCTGAGACCATGACCACTCTACAGTAACCAAAGGTTTTACCTCTTGACTGCACAATAACCAAACACCCCTTATGGGTCAACTGCCTTGGATTTTTCAAAGGAAAATCAAATTTTTGAACTAAAAGTCTATAGATTATTGATCTAATAACTTATATAAACACTAAAAAACAACTTTTAATTTAGACTTAAGCTTATTATTAAGCTAAACTAGATATTGCTATTTTTGGTCTTTTCTAAGATTTTTGAGCAAATTAACTAAAAACTATTGTACTACTAACAAATCTGATCACATGCACTAAGAAACTAACAATAAGCTTAAAAGAACACAGATCAGCAGAAAATAAGCACTTAAACAGTACTTAATGAAATAAGCTAAAACTTGTGAAAATTTCTTACAATCGAATTGGATGAAAATCAAAGAACCAAGGACCAAGATCAATCCTATGGGTTCTCCACAGAACCTCTAAACCAATTCCTTCCAATGTTTCAGCTTATTGACTCCATAACAGCTTATTATAGCTTATTTGACTTTCATTGACCATAATCCAAAATTCGAAATTTAGAACTGAGTACTACTAAATAAGCTTGCAAAAAGCTATAAGAAGCTTATGTAAGCTTATTACAAGGGTATTGAGAGCTTTTTATGATAATGTGAGAGAGCTTAAGCTTATACGATCACCACAATTCAACTTGAAATTAACTTTTAACTTAAACTGAGTACAAACAACTTAAAAATGAACAAAGATACTTGAAATAACTTATATTGATAATCTTAACTGAGAATTACAATACAGAAATACTGAATTGAAAAATACGATTAATTAAAACTTAACTACTTTTTTTTTTTTCTAGTCTATTACATGTTTATATATACTAAAAACTACTGGGATATTGCTAGTCGACATCCTTGATCTCATTCCCACCTTTGGATTGCTTCAATTCATCTTGTTCATCCACTTGGCACTTTTGGCGGGAAAGGTGGCTTTTGACTATTTCTCTGATTAGGTTATTGGGGAGTGGGAGAGAAGCATTTATTAGTTTTGGCATGTTAGGTGGAGTGTTTGAGGAGGGAGATGAGGTGGATGGTGGTTTTGGTGAGGTGTGGTGGTGACTGGGTGGTATTTGGCGGGATGGGTGGTTTAGGAAGAAGGGTCAAAGGTGGGTTTGACTGAGTTTTTTAAACTCAGTTAAGCAGTTGGGCTTGTTTTGATTTTGGGCTTGAGGGTTTAGGTATTGGGTTTAGGTAATAGCTGGGTTGGGTAAATGGGTAATGGAATGGGTTGTTTTAATTTTGGGTTAAGGGTTTAGTAATGGGATCCGGTTTGGTTTATGAAATAAGAACAAGGACCATTTATGTAATTCTCTGAAAGTTGAGGGACTGATCTTGCACTTTTCCAAAATTACTCCAAAGGACCAATCCTGCCATAAAATAATTACACAAGGACCATATTTATTTTTCTCAAAGTTTTTTAAATCCCAGGGACCATTTTTGTACATTTTCAAACTTCAGGGACTAAACTTGTAATTTTCCCAAACAATCATTCAAGGACCAAATTTGACAATTAAGATTATTTTAGGGACCTTGAATGATAAATTTCACTTTTTTTAGATTCTAGGGACTAGATTTGACATTTTATGAAAGTTCAGGGACTAAAATGCAAATTATGCCATTTATTGTTTATTTTTCCCTGAAACTTATAAAAACACAGTCAGATGATATTTTTATTCATTTTTAGACTTTTTAAAGTATTTTTGACTGTTTCTGTAGCTCAAATGTGAAAGAAATGATGAGTATTTACACACTCATCAGTTTGGTAAAAGTTAGGTGCGACATGATGATTTAATTTGGGGATTGTGCAATTTGACGATAGAAACTTAATTAGGGCTTGGATGAGAGTGAATTATGTGGGCGTGAAACTGATTGTGCGAAACAATTGGGAATTTATACCCTTTAAGTAAAAAGTTACATAAACTTACCCTGCACTCTCAACCCTAGCAGCAAAAACCTAGCAGTACTAAGTTAGACTTAGCAGCACTAAGTTTATGCGTAGCAGCACTAACTTTTAACAAAAGCAATTTATCCCAGTAGTAGTTTCCCATTATCTTTAAAAACAATATTGCACTCAGATATTTTGAAGGGATTAAGTGAAAAGGAAGATACTTAATCTTTTTCGGTTGCATTTAACCTCTGGTTGTGTGAGAACCATTAATGTCAGTATAAATATTGCCTGTGATCAGATAAACTCATTAAAAGAGCCTTCTTGACAGGGTTTCCAGCTCGTGGCAGGTGTTGCCTCTAACACAAATGCATTAGATTCACTTTTGCTCGCTGTTCTCAATACCAGATGTCCTTAGACTAACTCATTATACTAATGAAAGTATAAAATGGTAAAGAGTGAGTTAGTTCAGTTACTATCTGACTAACTATGCCATCAATTCATGTTCAAATATTCCACCAAATAAGCATAAATTGATTTCAAGAAAAAGATTTTAAAGAACTTCCTAACTCAGGTGTAATCCTTTGTCAAGAGATTCCCAAATCCATTCTATCATTAATTAAATGCACCACAGCAAACAAATCACCACTTTGCTTCTCACACACCATCAACACCAATCATATTGCTTGCTTAACCTGCAAATGTTAGTCCAAAACCAAGAAAAATACAAGCAATAACACTTTACATAATCTAATTATACTCAGCAGTTTTTCAGAAAAACTAGGAGCATTAACTAGCAATTCTAAATATAACTAGCAGTTCTAAGTATAATTAGCAGCATTAACACAGCAGTTTTAAATACACTAGCAACACTAAGTATACTTAGCAGCAGAAACAAGTTATTGACCTAATAATAGTACTAATCCTTTCAAAACATTACAAAAACATAAAGAGATAAGAGTTTTCAAAGATTTATCATTCCAATACTGATACCCAAAAATTGAAATCTACCCACATCAAAAGCTTTTGTGAGCAAATCTGCTACATTATGATCAGTATGGATTTTAATAATTTGAATTAACTTCTTTTCATAACAATCTCTTATAAAATGATGTCTTATCTCAATATGTTTTGTTTTTGAGTGATAAACATAATTTTTCATAATGCACATAGTACTGCTATTATCAATATATATTTTAGTATGCATAAAATTATACCCATAATCCAGCAATTGATTATGAATCCAGAGCACTTGTCCACAACAACTTGAAGCAGCTACATACTCAGCTTCTGTTGTGGAATTTGCAACCACGGTTTGTTTCAAGCACTACCATGAAATCAACATGCTCCCCAAAAACTGACAACCTCCTGTTGTTGATTTTCTATCCAAGCTAGCTCCAACATAGTCACTATTAGTGTATGCAACCAAGTCAAAAGGTGAATCTTTTGGATACCAAATGCCTAATTTGGGTTGACCTTTCAAATATCTAAAAATTCATTTCTGATAACGCTCATTTTGTACATGTTTTAGTCGCGTTATTTCTATGTTTATGCATTGTATTTGGTTGTATTTATGAACATATTATGCTTAAAAAGGTACAAAATATGTATTCAGTTTTAGGTACAATCAAGTGCAAGTAAATGGCTAAAAAGATGAAGAAAAGATGTTAAATCAAGAGCTTTTGCACAAACGTAAGATTCTTCTCACAATTAGGGCTTTGGAAGGATTGTTAAAGATAAAGAATCAAGATTGCAATGATTTCCAAGTTCAAGAAAAGATCAAGAATTGATGAAATGAATGAAAAGTTATATATAAAGAATTATGGCTTGCTTCTCCAACCAAAGGTTCAAGAAATACATTGAAGGTTTAAGTTTAACCCAAGGTTCAACAAAGTCATGCCATCCTTACTCCAAACCTTGGGCTGGAATCTGAACCTTAGGTTGAGACTTTCAACCTTGGCTTGATACAATTGCTACCACATTTAATGGTTATCTTTAATGAACTAACTCTTCATGTGGGATGTCATTACTCCATAATTACTCCAAGTGCAGAATTTTTATGACACTTTGGGTTCAAGTATTTTGCTTGGTGACCAAGGGGTGTCATCTTATTAATAGAGAGGCTTGGCCAAGAGAAAGACACCAACAATTATCTAAAGATAACTAATCAATAATCAACAACTACTACAACTCATCTTCACACTCTCAAGGGGCGACAAGGGAAGAAAAACGCAGGAAAAGAAGAAGTGTACATTCACCAATCATCAATTTAATCATTCAAGGAATCTTTGTTGATCATCTCACAAGTGTTCCTAATTCTTGTAATCATCATTACAACTTTTGTAAGACTTTTTAATTATGTTTTCAAGTGATAAATTTCTTGTGATTATTTCTTTGTTTGCCATGAGTGGCTATGTGCCTTGTGCACTTGCCTAGATGATGTTTGTGACATAATTCTTGGTTGATTATGACTCCATGGTTCTAGTTAAACGAAAAGCTAATACTAAGATCAAATTGTACTATTAAGAGTTTTCTCCACCAAAGAGTTATCAAGTTTGGTTAATTACTAATAGTGTAATGGGTTGAAAAAGACATTGTTAGTCAATTAGTTGTAAACCTTTGTCTATGAGGGTGTTACCTTATGTATTGACCATTTCATAAGTAACTTGGTTAAACTTGGAAAACTAAAATAGTGTGATTGTCAATTGCTTGTGAAACGAAAGCGAATCAAGTGATTGAGTTGTGTTAGTCTTGGTTGATCAAATCTTAAATATTGTTTTTGTCATCTTAAAATCTTGACGAGGATTGAAAGTGTTGGAAGCAATAGGATTAGTATACCCACTAGTCGAATTAGAACACCACCTAATTCATTGATGATAATCAAATGGAATCATTGTCATAATCATATCAAGATAATTGTGCAAAACTAGTCTAGGCAAGTGTAGTTTTTATATATATTGAATTTAAAACATCATTATTTGCTTGCTATTAGAATCGTTGAACAAGATTGATATTATATTCAAAACTCACATCCCAAAAACCAAACAAATCCCTGTGAACGACCTCGACTTACCATTTCACCTCTTACTACACACGGACGAGTATACTTGCTCATATGTGTTTCGTTCGAATTATTGGTAGATCGTGTTATAAATTTAAAACTTGCACTCGAAACGGGCACATCAAGTTTTTGGCGCCGCTGCAGAGGATTTAATCGCATTCTTCGTGAAGTTTTAGTTTATAATTTTCATGTTTAATTCGTATTCGTTTAATTCGTATTCGTAATCGTATTCATTAAGCTCTAATTTTTTTTTTCTTTTAAATTCTCTGCAAAACGCCGGTTCACTCCCAAACTGCGGCGGTCCTACTCTCGGTAAACTTAAAAATCGGACCAAACCGCCGGTCTGAATCTCGACTGTCCGGTTCATCCTCTCGGTAAACCTTTAAAGTCTCCAAACCGCCGGTTCATTTCTCTCAACCGCCGGTTCACTTGCCACTATTCATCAAAAAAAAAAAATTGTTTTCGATAGGTCTCGTTTTTCTCGTGCATGACCACTCTTTCTTCAAACGAAGAATTAAGTACACCATTGTCTAATCCCGAAAAATTATTTCGCAAAAAGAGAACACCGTTTGTTCCACCCGATCAAAGAATACCAAAAACCGTTAACCCACCATTTGAAAACCTTTTCGAAGTTCATCCAATCGTTAATCTTTTTCTTGAGTTACCATTTCCAATGGCCGACAATCAACCCATGTGGGATACCAATAGGGTTGTAGCTCCTATACCCACAGCCGCCATTGTTCCCGTTAATCTTGGAGATAATTTTACTATCAAAGGCCATAATCTTTCGATGATTAAAGACAGCCAATTTGATGGTCGAGTTAAATCTGATCCACACAAACATATCGCCGAATTTCTTGAAATTTGTGACATGTTTCGTTATGAAAATACCAATGCAGATGTAATCCGACTCAAACTCTTTCCATTGTCTCTCACCGGAGAAGCGAAAATTTGGTATAATGAATTAAGCCCCGGAGTGATCACAACTTGGGACCAAATGAGAGAAGCATTTGTTGGACGTTTCTTTCCACCAGCCATGTTTGATCATGTAAATCTATACTAATCGAACCTTAAACAACAAACTAAAGCTATATTATTGACTACTCTAACAACTATAACGTGACACTCTAATAATAAAGAAGAATAGTAGAAGATGAATAAGAAATGATGCGTATGAATAAAACTCTAGTCGAATGATTCATAAGCCATAAGTGAACAAATACAAAAGTAATAAACACACACACACACACACACACACACACTCTCACCTATACTAGACTTAGAGGCACACAAAATGAGTGGAGAGTGTGTGTATTTATAGTGGAGTGGGAAGCCTTTGTTGCCCTAAAAGGCTTGGTGGTGGGCTTGTGTTGGACTTGGGCTTTGTTATCTTTCTTGAACATTCTTAAACAAAGTCCAACATAAGCCCTCACATGTTTTTAAATAAACCTACACGACACACTACTTTAAACACATAGATGACCATCACTTTCTAAAGTATAAATGCTAGCAATCTCCCCCTAAGGGATGGTCATTTCAATGATGCACTGGTGAATGGTCTTTTGTTTTCAACGTCTTTATCTTTGTGTGTCATTGTTGAATAATCTTTAATCAATGTTCTTTCATGCACTGTGATCTTCAAAGTAATCATCCTTTGATGGATATTTCTTGCCTTTATCAAAGTAATTGTTAGCTTTTATATTTTATAGAAAAGTGATGGTCATTTGTATGTGTATTTAAGTGTGTGTCGTGTAGTATAAACAACCATATGTAAGACTTGTGTTGGACTTTGATTAGTAAAGTTCAAGAAATATGATAAAAGCCCAAGTCCAACACAAGCCTAACCAAAGCCTTTTAGGGCAACAAAGGCTTCCATTCTCAACTATAAATACACACACTCTCCACCATATTTTGTGTGCCTCTAAGTCTAGTATAGGTGAGAGTGTGTGTGTGTGTGTGTGTGTGTGTGTGTGTTTATTACTTTTGTATTTGTTCACTTATGGCTTATGAATCATTCGACTAGAGTTTTATTCACACGCATCATTTCTTATTCATCTTCTACTATTCTTCTTTATTATTAGAGTGTCACGTATAGTCATTAGTAGTATTTATATAGCTTTAGTTTGTTAGTTAAGGTTGGTTCAATTTAGTGTATTACAAGTGGTATCAATCGCCAAACATAGATTTAGGTACTAGTTGTGTTTGCTTTTGTGTTTAACGTGGGTTTTAAAGAAAAAGTTTGTAGCTTTTTGTTGTTTTACGTGGGTTTAAACGATAAAGCTTGAAGATGTTATGGTTTTATATGCGTTGTTGATAAAAATTCATAGCTTTTTTGGTTTAACGAGATTTTAAGCGGAAAAGTTGATAGCTTTCTTGGTTAAACGTGCGTTGAATAGAAAAAGGTTAAAGTTTTTTGTGTTGATCATAAGTTTAAGGGTAAAAACGTGGATTTTTGTGACTTTTACATGGCTTTGTGAAGAGTTGCTCGTGAAAAGTTCATCACCAAAGGTCCTTGGTTCGAATCTGCTTGCTACACGTTAATTTTTATCATTTCTTGTACAAGAAATTTGATAAAAAGGGTCCCACATCGTCATTGGAAAATCCACTTTCTTGTATAAGAAAGTTGATTCAAAAGCGACAAGTTAGGGTTTGTCGGAATTCAAATTGCGATAAGTAAGGGTTTATCGCATTTGGATCCTGGACTTGTTATCGCAAATCAACAAGCTGTCTTTATCGCAATTGGAACTGAGCTTTTATCGCAATTCAACACAACCAGTGTTATCGCAATTGACCTTGGCTGATTATTGCAAATCATTCACAAGTTCATCCGATATCTTTATCGCTAATTGGATCTCGGACAACAAAGGATTATCGCTAATCAGATCTCGGACAGTGTGGAACTTTCAGAACTTGGCAGATTCAGCCCCTCGCATTTGCGACAGCTTTTGTGAACTTCCGGATTTGGTAGAATTAACCCTTGCACTTTACATAAACATTGTTCAACTTAAATAACTTTTATAAATTTGCTTCGATCGTGATTTCTTCAACAACAAAAGTGAACTCGGTATTTTTGCGCTTGTATAAGTGTAGAAAATACTTCGACAATCGGATATCTACTCTCTTGTATAAGAGTGTAAGATCGTTTTATATATATTATCAATTTATATAAATTAGATATTTCTATCTAAATTGAAATTTTACCATAATTTGTATAAATTCTGGTCAAATTGAAATTTCTATAGAAATTGACATTTTATCTAAATTATAATTTACATAACCTTTGTCGAATTGTAATCTTTTGCTTTTGTCTAAATTATAGTCTAGTCAAATTTAGTAACTTTACTTAAATTGTTTTGTTTATCTAAATTGTAAACTCAAAGATCATCAACAACATCATCAAAGCTTTACCTTCAACAATCACAACACCTATTTCTTTGCAACGATCCTGAATCAATCAACCTTATCATACAACAACAACAATGACTACTCAACAAGACATCCATGTAGCTGGTGCTGAAATCCGTCCTCCCATGCTAGAGAAAGGTAGTTATCTTCCATGGACAAGCCGTATGCTTCGTTACTTGAAAACGAAACCTAATGGACAAGGCAAACTCCTGATCAACTCCATCAAGAATGGTCCATTCAAACCTCGTCAGATTCAAGAAGCTGGTGATTCGAATCAAACACCTCCTGTTCCACCATCCTTTTGTACTCAGAAAGAAGAAGAGTACACAGAAGAGGATTGGAAACAGATTGAAGCAGATGACTTAGCCATGCACCTAATTCAACTTGGTTTACCACAAGAGATCTTTTGTGCTGTTGACAGCTGTGAAACTGCTTACGACATGTGGGAACGAGTTAGGAGGCCATGTCATGGAACTGAAATTGGTCAACAATACATTGAAAACAAGCTTCTAACTGAATGGGAGAAGTTTTCATCCACTCCAGCTGAACCAATTGAAATCTACTACACAAGGTTTTGCACTCTCATGAATGAGCTCATCAAGACTAATTTAACACCAAAACAGATTGTCCAGAACATCAAGTTTCTTAACAACCTTCCAGAGGAATGGGGACGATATGTTATGATTGTTAATCAGAAAAAGAACCTTCATGAAGTGAACTATGATCAACTGTATGATTTATTGAAACAAAACCAGAAAGAGGCAGATGAGGTTAGGAAAGAAATGCTTGCCAAAAAACATGATCCTTTAGCATTGATTGCTCAGTCACCATCACCTTCAACAGTGAACACACCATCATCATCAACTCCCACTCAGAACTACATGCCACATGAATACACTCCACAAACTGCTATCTTCCCACAACAACAATTCTATCCTCAAGAACAACAAGTCATTCCATAACAACTTTACCCAGAATCACCATACAATCCTAATGATGACATGTCTGCACTGTCTCAAGCATTCACCCTTCTATCAAAAGTTGTTCAAGGACGCTATTCCACACCTACCAACAACAATCAAAGGATTTCGTCGAACACTCGCTACAGACAATTTGCTCAACCGGGTTTCAACATGGGTCAACAAGGACAAATGGTTGGAGGATATGGGAATCAACAAGGATATGCTCCTCAGATGGGTAATCAAAATACAGGGCAGTATATGGGAAATCAGATGGGTCAGTTTATGGGTAATCAGAATCAGATGGGTCAAGTTGTTGGAAACAGAAGAGGTCAGAATATGGGAAATCAGGTTGGGAATGTTGCTGCTCCAGTTGCTGGGTGATGAGGCGAAAAGTGTACCGCTTTTAAGGGGTCATTTAAGCCCGAAATCGTATTTATTTGATCAAATATTGCCCTAAATCGTTCCTTTTGTCATTTTAGGTACTTTTGAGGAGAAATCTGGAAAAGGAGGCATTTTGGACGTTTTTGGAGCATTAAAGTGAAGAAAACGGCAAAGTCTCAAGAATCGGCTAAAAGTTACTCTTGACGGCGTCACAATTAACATGGGACGGCGTCATGCCTTGGCAAGAAAAGTTGGATGTGAAATTTACTCATGACGGGCCAGTGAGTTTGCATGAGAATTCTGACGGCGTCACGCTTTAACTAAATCAAGGGCGTCACGGCTTAAATCATAAGGGGACGGCGTCACGTTCAGGATCCGACGGCGTCAAGCCTTGATAAGCCAGAATGGATTTTTGAAGAGCTAAAGAGGGACGGCGTCAAGATGGTCATCCGGGAACCCTAAAAGCGGCGAGGTGACGGCGTCACAATGCATAAGGTGACGCCGTCAGATGTCAAAGTCTATATATAGTTTTCTAATTTTTTGTCATTAGGAGAGAGCTTAGTGTGTGGAATTTTGGGATAAAACCCTAAGACGATTTTAGCTACTTTTTCAGGGCTTTTTGCCTTGAGATCTTCCATGTTTCATTGAAAGATAAGTTATCAATTAATCATTCAATATGTCTATGTGTTGTTTGATTCTATCTTATGCTTGTCTTTTGTTTAACATGTTAGGCTAATTTTATCTTGTGTTTGCTTAGATCTAATGAAACCTAGCTATTGATTATTGGTTGTTAGTGTGTTGTTAGTTGTATTGGATGATTGTTTATTTATGTTAGGCTTAAGAAAACTGGCTAACTTCCTATTCGGTAACTTGCTTGAACGTCTTAAGAAACATGAACCAAACGCGTACTAAAGGTTTTTATGGTTGTATTTAATGCACAAGCGAATTCTAGTGATCCCATGTTAGGAGCTTCCTAGCCGGCTCGACATAGGAGTGAAGTAGGAGCTTGTAGAGTTTGGGGAAGTAAGTACGCCACCCCACGAATGGTATTAAGGAATACACCCGTCATCCACGCGACTAATACACACTAATTAACCGGTAAAAGATAGTTAGGGAGTAAGGAAATCTAAGTAAACACATTTCCCTACACATAAGTTTCTCACCACTTTTCATTTTTGTTATTTTATTTTATTTGCATTTGTAGTAATTTGGGTTAGTTGACTAGCAACTAATTCCGCCCACTCCTTCAAAACCCGAGATTTTACTTGCTTTTATAAAATATAAAAACATAAAAAGAATCTTCCTCAACCCTTAGACCTAATTAGAGTAGCCTTTCACACCTAACGAACACTATTCCCTGTGGAGAACGATCAATCCCCCGTACTTACCACTACACTATACTACATCGGTCAGGTACACTGCCTGGTGGGGTTGTAAGCCTCTTGAGATCCCTCGAGAGGTAAAACCTGTTGTAAGGTTGCAAAACCCACGCATCAAGTTTTTGGCGCCGCTGCCGGGGAATAGTTATTGTTTAGGTTGAATTTTTATTTCTATTAGGTCTACTCACTAGATTCCTTTCTAGTGAGATTTTTTTTTTTTTATTTTTCTAGGTTTTCTTTAGTCTATCTATTTTCTTTGTGCTTTTGTTCGTAACAAATTCTCATTGACTATTCAGTTTGCCATTATGGAAAACGCGAATCCACCCCTTACACCTGGCGAAGTAGCTTTGTTGCGTAGCCAACTTAGAAACGAGATTAGTGAGCTCAGGGAGCTCAGTAGAGTGATTGATATTGAGCTTGATTATGCCTTGAACAACTTAGGGACCGCCATATACTCAGATAATTACTTAGTACGTAATAATCTTACGGTTGATAAGTTGGTTGAGAAAATTGAGGAAGTAAAGGTAGATCCTAGGTTGGATGATTGTTTCAACGAATACCCCACTAAGGAGGAGATTGCTTACTATAACAACCTAGTTGATAACCCTCGACCACCTTTTGTTAGAATTGACCCAAAGATTAAGAGAGGTGATCCCGGGAATGTGAAGATACCATGTATGATTGGGTACCAATACGTTGAGCATGCTTACATTGACTGTGAATCCCCAATCAACGTTATGTCCTCAGGCCTTTATAGCCAAATCATAAATACACCACTTGAGCCTAGGATGGACCCCAAATGTCCAGGCGGAGTTTGCAACTTCGTTGGAAGGATTAAGGATATACATATCCTTGTTGGGAACTTTACCTTTATCACCAACTTCATGATTTTAGAAGATATGGCAAGTGTTGTTGACTGCCGCCTATCTCGCGTTGTGTTAGGTAAGCCATTTATCGAAGCATCCAATTTAAGGTATGACCGTTCGAAAGGCACGGTTCAGTTTTCTAATCACATAGATAGGATCACATATAGGATGCCTTATCGGGTTAAAGAATTTCGTTTTGTGCCTCGATTTGACATGGACAACATTGGTGCGATTGAGGACATCAATGAAGAGGATAAAGAAAAAGGCATGGACCATGTTTGGAATAAGAGAAGCCTTTATTATAAAGATTGCTTAAACCTTGGACCTAAATACAAAATTGATATGGAGGTTGTTAGGATGATTAGAGGGGCAATTGAGAAGCAAAACGGAAAAACGTAGACCCCGTGACTTAGAGTCTAGCTACAAGACTCGTTAATAAAGAAAGGCGCTTCTTGGGAGGCAACCCAAGCTTTATTTATTTTATTTGCTTTGTGTGTTCATTTGTTTGTGTGTTTATTTTATTTGTTTCGTATGTGTGTGTAATTTTTATTCTTATTGATTCATGTTAAAAACTAAATTGTGAAAATGCTTTATTTTGTTTTTAACTTCGTCTTAACTACATATAAAGGTATTTTGCAAAAGATAAGTGTAAGGGAAATCTAAATCGGTTTATTAGAACACAAATGAACATGAATCATAATAATAATAAGTTAGCATACATATTCGTATTTGTTTGAGTCAAATGCTTGTATCGAGTCATAATGATGTTTTGCAGAATTTCCAGGAAGTAAGGTAAAGGTTTTTCCAGAAATTTTCTGGAAACTTAAAATGAAAATTTTTGTCAGGTCATTTCTGACGGCGTCAGGGGTTATAACCTGACGGCGTCAGATTTAATTTCCAGAAATTTTTGAAAATTTTGTTTTCATAAAAAGTTTTTATTAAAATCTCCAACTTATAATCTCCAGGAATCTGCAAAGTTATCATTCCACAAGCATTATATCCTTATATATAGATTTTATCCCGCCGATGTTATGCAGGTTTTCGTGTTTGTTTTCTCAGGTTCAACAGGTTATTTTGGACAAGGAAATGTTTTGAATCAAGCTTATGGCGATGCATTAGTCATGGAGCTTCAACATTCTCTTTGGAGGAAGATTTAACCGTGTAATTTCATTATCCAACGAGCGAATCAGGGGAGTATTTGATTTCATTCTTTTACTTTATGCTTTTACATTTGTCATTTGAACATTGGGGACAATGTTCATCTTAAGTGTAAGGGGAGGGTAAAAGTACGATTTTTGAGAATACAATTGCGCTTGATTTTTGTTTGTTTGATGGTAGATGTGTAATAAAACTGAGAGAAATACTTGTTAAGGTAATTTTAGTGCCAAATTTAAAATTTTTTACAACATATAGGAGTGAAACTTTGATCCTAATGAGCGTCTTATGGATAGGAGTTATATGACTAGCACAAAAACCGTACCACAAAAAAATTTTCCACCCCCAAATATGTGAGGTTCGCCCCTAGAATTGGTAGGAAAAGCATTTATGCTATGATGTGTGTACCGGTAGCACTTAGATTCTAGAACTTGCGTTAGGACCATTCCAAGGCCACAAGTGAGACTACATTCGTGTAGTTAGATTTACTACATGATAAGAGGCATTAGGATTAACCCATTGTTTTACACCTGTGTTTTTGTTATAATTACATTGGCTACATTGGTCAAGTAATTCTCCCACACCCTTTGCGTTGTACTCATTTTTAGTACACGATACCCCTAGTACACCCCTCAGAGCCTATCTTTTCGTTTCGACCTTTAAGCATTTTACTTAAAGGAAGAATTTGTTACACCCCACTTAAATGTACACCCAAATCGCCTTAGCCTACCTTGTATGCACTCATTTTTAGTGCATTATTGTTACAACATTTGTTTAAACCCAAGTTAATTATCTAGTTGATTACATGGTTGCTAAGTCGAGTCATATCCTTGTACATATTGTTTTGGGACGATTGGGACTCGTGGGTAAAGTACTAGTGTAATGGAGTAATGGGGAAGAACATCATTTATTACCCCCATATGTGCTAAATGTTTTAAAAGTACTCCAAGTTTTTCAATTATCTTAATTCGAGTCATTAGAATAGTTATTTGTAAAGTTATGTAAAAGTTCAAGTGTAAGGGGATGCAACGCCCCTATGATGTATTATTTTGGATGGTAGGGTAAAAGTGTATGCAAAAAAAAAAAAAAAAAAAAAAAAAAAAAAAAAAAAAAAAAAAAAAAAAAAGAGAAAAATAGAAAAAACATACGGACTACCATCCCGTTTCATTTTATGTTTATTTTATGTTTATGTTTTGTTATTTTCTTTCATTAGCTTAAGATCGAGTCTAGTCTTGGCTTAGCAACATTGTATAGTACATGTAATTGATCAAGATCTTTAACTCGCCACCAGTAAAATATCCTTTATCCAACAAAACCGTGTTTTCCTTTTCCCTACACCTAACGTTATAACCCATTTAAAAGCCCTCTTTGATAGTTTATCTTAGGTGCTTACGCCTAGTGGAGGAGGTTTTCGATCCTTTCCCAAGCCTATGGTAATCTATTTGCTATGACAGGTAGTGAGAGATATTTTCCGTTTTCATTTATGAGATTTATTTTGATGACACTTGAGAGATGTGAGTATCTAAACACTACTTGTGAGGTGCTAGTATGTAATCTCCGTGCTTATTATGATTGAAGTGGAACGATTATTTGTTGTAATTACTTTTATGTTTGCATTAAATGACCCCTAACTTGTATTTTGATTAGAATAAAAGCGCATTTGCTTGAGGACAAGCAAATCTCAAGTGTAAGGGTATTTGATGAGGCGAAAAGTGTACCGCTTTTAAGGGGTCATTTAAGCCCGAAATCGTATTTATTTGATCAAATATTGCCCTAAATCGTTCCTTTTGTCATTTTAGGTACTTTTGAGGAGAAATCTGGAAAAGGAGGCATTTTGGACGTTTTTGGAGCATTAAAGTGAAGAAAACGGCAAAGTCTCAAGAATCGGCTAAAAGTTACTCTTGACGGCGTCACAATTAACATGGGACGGCGTCATGCCTTGGCAAGAAAAGTTGGATGTGAAATTTACTCATGACGGGCCAGTGAGTTTGCATGAGAATTCTGACGGCGTCACGCTTTAACTAAATCAAGGGCGTCACGGCTTAAATCATAAGGGGACGGCGTCACGTTCAGGATCCGACGGCGTCAAGCCTTGATAAGCCAGAATGGATTTTTGAAGAGCTAAAGAGGGACGGCGTCAAGATGGTCATCCGGGAACCCTAAAAGCGGCGAGGTGACGGCGTCACAATGCATAAGGTGACGCCGTCAGATGTCAAAGTCTATATATAGTTTTCTAATTTTTTGTCATTAGGAGAGAGCTTAGTGTGTGGAATTTTGGGATAAAACCCTAAGACGATTTTAGCTACTTTTTCAGGGCTTTTTGCCTTGAGATCTTCCATGTTTCATTGAAAGATAAGTTATCAATTAATCATTCAATATGTCTATGTTGTTGTTTGATTCTATCTTATGCTTGTCTTTTGTTTAACATGTTAGGCTAATTTTATCTTGTGTTTGCTTAGATCTAATGAAACCTAGCTATTGATTATTGGTTGTTAGTGTGTTGTTAGTTGTATTGGATGATTGTTTATCTATGTTAGGCTTAAGAAAACTGGCTAACTTCCTATTCGGTAACTTGCTTGAACGTCTTAAGAAACATGAACCAAACGCGTACTAAAGGTTTTTATGGTTGTATTTAATGCACAAGCGAATTCTAGTGATCCCATGTTAGGAGCTTCCTAGCCGGCTCGACATAGGAGTGAAGTAGGAGCTTGTAGAGTTTGGGGAAGTAAGTACGCCACCCCACGAATGGTATTAAGGAATACACCCGTCATCCACGCGACTAATACACACTAATTAACCGGTAAAAGATAGTTAGGGAGTAAGGAAATCTAAGTAAACACATTTCCCTACACATAAGTTTCTCACCACTTTTCATTTTTGTTATTTTATTTTATTTGCATTTGTAGTAATTTGGGTTAGTTGACTAGCAACTAATTCCGCCCACTCCTTCAAAACCCGAGATTTTACTTGCTTTTATAAAATATAAAAACATAAAAAGAATCTTCCTCAACCCTTAGACCTAATTAGAGTAGCCTTTCACACCTAACGAACACTATTCCCTGTGGAGAACGATCAATCCCCCGTACTTACCACTACACTATACTACATCGGTCAGGTACACTGCCTGGTGGGGTTGTAAGCCTCTTGAGATCCCTCGAGAGGTAAAACCTGTTGTAAGGTTGCAAAACCCACGCATCACTGGGAATGTTGGGAATATGAATCAAGAAAATGTGCTGAAATGTTTTAACTGTCAGGGTACTGGTCATATGGCAAGAAACTGTCCCTCCAAGCCAAAAAAGAAAGATCCCGAGTATCTTTAGAAAGCTTTGCTCTTAGCTCAGAAGGACAAGGCAGGGTTTCAGTTGAGTGCTGAGGAACATGATTTCATGGCACTGATGGATGACTCAGAGGATTTGGAGGATATCGATGCCAACTGAATCCTCATGGCAAATCTTCAGGAGGTTAAATATGACACGGATTCTGAAGCACCTCCTGCTTATGATGCTAATGTGATATCTGAGGTACCTACATATGCTACATGTCACAATAATGAAATGTTTGATATGTCACCTCAACAAGAACAGCATCATGTGACTCCTACTCTCACTTATGATACATATATGGACTCCCCAAGTTGTAGTAATACTAATTTGGCTACTCCAGATATGAATCCTAATGGTGGCTTCGAGTCACAGCATACTGAGACTGAAGAGGAAACACATGCTTTATTTGAATCCTTATTGCAAAATTATGGTATTGAAATTGAAAAGGTCAAAAAGATCAATAGCGATGTTAAGGCCGCTAATGAAAAATTGACCACTGAGCTTGAGAGATACAAGGTGAACGAAAAAGCTTTTGAATTTCACCACAAACGACTGTCAGAACTTGAAACTGGTTACAGTGCTTCTGTTTCAAGGGAGAAACATTTGCAAATCAAATACGACACTCTTGATGTTAAATTGAACATACAAATCAATTCCTTAAAAGCAGAAATTTCTGATCTAACCAACCAACTTTCTAAACAAAAATCAACTTGTTCTGATCTTGAAAAAGAAAAGAAAGAGTTGCATACAAAGTTTTCAAAATGAGAAGATGAACTTCTTGATGAAGTTCTTGACAAACAGGAAACTATTAAAAAGTTGGAAGAAATGCTTGTAAAAACGGGTCATTCTACACAAACGATTAACATGATAATTAACGATCCAAACCCGATTTTACATACAAGAAAGAAAATGGCTCTTGGATGTGAAAACCCTTGTTATCTCAAGAAAGCTCAGAAAGAACAGAATGTGCTATATAATGGTAATATTATAAATGATGTACATGATCCACCTGCTTGTTATGATTCGCATTAAACGATTGAGCTTACGAAAGAGAGTTGAAACAAAATGAGACAATTGAACAGAGAAATCCAACCAATCGATTATAATGAAGCTAACAAACTTGCTGGAGTTCATCTTGTTAAAAAAGAGTCACCATTGTTTTTCAAAAAACCAGTGGCTGCCTCAAAATTTAAAGTTGTTTCAAAACATCTTTCTAACATCGAACAAATGTACACTAACAACACTTGTCACACAAGTGAAGCTAGAATACTTTTGGCCGATCTTAAAAGGAGAGTTGAAATGCTTCAAACTGTTGTGGCAACCAAAACTGATGCTAAAATAAACGATTGGTTTTCAAGTTTTCAAACTGAACAGAAAAAGATGTTCAAAACAGAGATTACTCCCATTGTATCTGGCATACATGCAAGAGCAATTCATGTTGAGAACGCAATTATCAAAGAAGTAACTGAATTTGTCAAGGACCACACATCCTTGGTACTTGAAGCTAATGAAAACTTTGAAAAAATCAAAGTTTTGGAAAAACAAAATGACGCACTCTCTGAAGAAGCTCTTTCAACTGATATTATGTCCATTATTTATCAAATGTATTCTGTTGAAGATGATGAAAGAATTCGAGCCGAGACTTCCGAAATTGTTTCAAAATATGAAAATGCATTTGCAAAGCTTGAAAAAGAAAATGTTACGTATTTTAAACAATTGGATCGAAAAAAGGAAGAATGCAAGTATGATAAACTGTTGTATGAACGTTCTTACAAAGAAATGCAAAAACAAATTGATCTTTTGAAGTCTCAGCTTGAATGTCAAAAAGGGAAGGGTGAAGAAATTAATGGAAAACCAAAAATGTCAATTTCACAATGTGCTCCTTCACTCTTGCCCAAAGAAAAAGGAAAAGAGAAAGAAGTTGTCGAAACACCAAATGTGATAGCACCTGGACTTTATAGGATTAGTACCACTATTGCATCTACCTCTACATCTAAAACATATAAGGCGATAGACAAAAGTGTTAAGGAAAATCCAAAAGAGACTAGGAAAGCTAACACTGATTCAAAGGACAACAAGATAAATCCTAATGAGTGTGCCTTACCTTCTACAGGAGTAGAAAGTACCTCTAAGAGCAGCAGACCAAAGCCTAGGAGCAATACAAGGAATAGAGTCGCGCCTGCTTCTAAGAGTGAAACCATGAATAAAACGAAAGAAGTAGAAGAACACCCTAGGATTTTATCGCTTTCCAAGAAGAAACATTTGTCATCTGAATGTAATATTAAAGACAATATTTCTAGTGCATGTAATGAACCAGTTTGTTTAATGAACAAAAAATCTTTGTCTAAAAATGTGTGTGATGATATTGTTTCTAATGTTGTGAATGAAAATGATAAGCCTGCTAAGAAAGATGTTCCTTCAGGAAGTACTGCTAAGACTAGATACATTCAAAGACTTATTGCAAAGTCTAGGAAAACAACTAGTAGTCTGCTGCCAAGGAACTATCTTAAGATGTACGTATGGATTCCAACGGGTAGAGAATTCAGTCTAGAAAATGGTAGAATAAAAATGGCTAAGGAAGAACCAGTAAAAACCATCTATGATTGTATTTCGTCTGTTATCCCTAACCCATGGAACCAAATGATAAACGGTTTCCAAATGCACAATCATCTGTTATTGGCAGGTTATCAAAATATGTCTTTGGATCGTCGACTCGGGTTGCTCCAAGCACATGACCGGGAATTTGAAGCTGCTGATCAACTTTGTATGGAAGTTCATGGGAACAGTTCGGTTTGGAAATGATCATGTAGCAGCTATTCTGGGTTATGGAGATCTACAGTTTGGGAATTTTTTAATCACACGAGTTTACTATGTCGAAGGATTGGGACACAACCTGTTTTCAGTCGAACAATTTTGTGATGCGGATTTAGAGGTTGCATTCAGAAGAAATACATGTTTCGTTAGGAACTTGGTTGTTGATGATCTCTTAACCGGAAATCGTGAAACCAATCTATATGCTATCGACATAAACCAAATGGCCTCGTCATCACCAATTTGTCTTATGACAAGAGCTGACGACACTAAGTCCTGGTTGTGGCACATACGCCTTTCCCATCTCAACTTCGACACCATCACCAAACTTGCGAAAGATAACATCGTCACCGGTCTCCCTAAATTCAAATACACCAAAGAACACTTATGTCCATCCTGTAAGCTAGGCAAGAGCAAAAGGGAAACTTATAAACCTAAAACCGTTCCCAGTTCAGTTGATAAGTTACATCTATTACACATGGACTTATGTGGCCCAATGAGAGTTGAGAGTATCAATGGGAAGAAGTATATTCTTGTGATTGTCGATGATTACTCAAGATATACATGGGTAAGGTTTTTGAGATCAAAAGACAAAGCACCAGGAATCATCATCACCTTTCTGAAGCGAATTCAAGTCTTACTTCAAGCTCTAGTTAGGATTGTAAGAACTGACAATGGCACGGAATTTACTTATCAGGAGTTACGAACATATTTTGAAGAAACTGGAATTACTCACCAGACATCAGCAGTCAGAACTCCACAGCAGAATGGAGTAGTTGAAAGAAGAAATAGAACGCTTGTGGAAGCTGCTCGCACTATGCTGATTTATTCCAGTTCACCGTTGTTTTTATGGGCTGATGCTGTTTCCACTGCCTGTTTTACTCAAAACCGATCCCTAATCCATCCAAGATTCAATAAAACCTCATACGAACTAGTGAACAACAGAAAACCCGATATCTCTTATCTTCATGTATTTGGCGCTTTGTGCTATCCTACAAATGACAGAGAGGATCTGGGGAAGCTGAAGGCTAAGGGTGATATTGGTATCTTTATTGGTTATTCAGATAACTCGAGGGCATTTAGGGTGTATAATAGAAGAACGAAAAGAGTAATGGAGACGATGAATGTGAATTTTGATGAGATTTCACAAATGGCTTCTGAGAGACTCGCTCTAGAACCCGCGCTTAACCCAATGGCTTCTAATCATATCGGATTAGGACCCGCACCACAAAGTCAAACTTCTGGACACATCAGTTCAGGACTCACACACCCAAGGAGCTCAGTCAACTAACACTGATAAACCTACAAATCAAGAACTGGATAATTTCTTCGAGTTTATGTATGATGAGTACTGTGGTGGAGCTTCGATAGATACATCACAACAACGTTCCGCTGCACCCGCTCAACAACAACCACCACCACCACCACAAGATGCATCTACTACAATTGAAGCTGAAGCACCAACTCCCTCCACGTCAACATCATCTACATCTACTCCTGCCACTCCAGTAATTGAGATTGTTTTACCAAGAGTTGATGAGCAAACCCAAACAACACCAAATCAAGAAGAACCATACCAAAACGATGCTGTGTTAGAAGAAGAAGAACCATTTGAAAACCCATTTGCTATGGAATCTGCTGAATCTTCTTCTCGGTTACATGAACCATCAAACACGCATTCGTTAGATCCAAGGTACCCTTCAACGTTAAAGTGGACTAAAGACCATCCAATAGAACATGTCATTGGTGAACCTTCAAGTCCAGTACAGACGAGAAAACAACTTGCCACCGATTGTGATATGTGCATCTTTGCCTGCTCAGTCAGTTTAAAAGAGCCAAAGAACATTCGGGAAGCAATGTCAGACGATGCATGGATTGAAGCAATGCAGGAAGAACTTCTCCAATATCAACTTCATGACACTTGGGATTTAGTACCGAGACCCATTGATAAACTCGTCATTGATCTTAAGTGGATATGGAAGAACAAAAAGGATGAAGAGATGACTGTAATTCGCAACAAAGCTCGTCTCGTGGCCACGGGATTTAGACAGGAAGAGGGAATTGATTTTGATGAGTCATTCGCGCCAGTAGCTAGACTTGAAGCGTTCAGGATTTTCTTAGCATACGCTGCTCACAAGAACATCACGGTCTATCAGATGGATATCAAGACGGCTTTCTTAAATGGAACTCTGAAGGAAGAAGTGTACGTAAGTCAGCCAAATGGATTCGTTGACAAAGATCATCCCGACAACGTCTACAAGCTCAAAAAGGCTATCTATGGTTTGAAACAAGCCCCAAGGGCGTGGTACGATGAACTCTCATCTTTCTTGCTGTTAAATCATTTCACCAAAGGAACAATTGACCCGACCTTGTTTACCAAAAAGTTTAATGATGACATTTTGATTGTTCAGATTTATGTGGACGACATAATCTTTGGGTCCACTAATCCGAAACATTCAAAACTTTTTGCAAATCTCATGAAAAGTAAATTTGAAATGTCTATGATGGGCGAATTAAAATTCTTCCTTGGACTTCAAATCCATCAATCGCATCATGGTATTTTCATTAATCAAGCGAAATATACAATTGAGATTTTAAAGAAACATGGAATGGAAAATTGTGACTCTGTTGGTACTCCAATGGTCACTTCACCCAAAATTGGTGCTGACTTATATGGGAAACCCATTGATCCGAAGAAATATCGGAGCATGATTGGGTCTCTCATGTACTTAACTGCTAGCCGAACCGATATACATTTTGCTATATGTTTATTAGCACGGTTTCAGGCAAGGCCTACCGAACTTCACCTCAAAGAGGTTAAACGGATCTTCCGGTACCTTCGAAGAACCATTAACATGGGACTTTGGTATCCGAAGGATTCGGAGTTCAATCTAACAGCCTTTGCAGATGCCGATCATGCTGGTTGCCAAGTCACTGCAAAAAGTACATCCGGAGGAGCACAATTTCTGGGAGAGAAGCTAGTAGGCTGGTCATAGGAAACAAGACTGCACAGCGCTTTCAACCGCAGAAGCCGAGTATGTGTCTCTATCTGCGTGTTGTGCCCAAGTTCTATGGATGAGGATACAACTCATAGATTATGGCTACTCTTTCGACCACATACCTATGTATTGTGACTCGAAAAGTGCCATAGCCATCTCGTGCAATCCAGTTCAGCACTCCAAGACCAAGCATTTTAGAGTCTGCTACCACTTTATCAAGGAACACGTCGAAGAGGGTACTGTTGAATTATTTTTCGTGAAGACTGAATACCAACTCGCCGATCTATTTACTAAAGCCCTCCCAAAAGAGCGGTTTGAATACTTAGTTCGTCGAATTGGAATGCGAAGCCTAACTCCCGATGAGTTAGAAAGTCTTCTCAAATCTTCTTGAATCATCTCATTGAAGCTTCGCATGTAAATATTTTTTGAAAAAAAAATACAAAATTTGAAAAACCAAAAAAAAAAATATATATATAAAAATATAAAATTTCAAAAAGACATAAAAAAAATATAAAATACAAAAATCAAAAATACTCTTCTCACGACATGTCTCTTGTATAAATCAATATTCTGTACGTACCTAGAAATGTCATTCAACAATGATACGGGCATGTACAGATGCTTGAGCGAGTGATGAGTGGTTTTGCGACCTTACAACAGGTTTTACCTCTCGAGGGATCTCAAGAGGCTTACAACCCCACCAGGCAGTGTACCTGACCGATGTAGTATAGTGTAGTGGTAAGTACGGGGGATTGATCGTTCTCCACAGGGAATAGTGTTCGTTAGGTATGAAAAATTACTCTAATAGGTCTAAGGGTTGAGAGAAGATTCTTTTTATGTTTTTATATTTTTATGAAAGCAAGTAAAATCTCGGTTTTGAAAGAGTGGGCGGAATTAGTTGCTAGTCAACTAACCCAAATAACTACAAATGCAAATAAAATAAATAACTGAAAATAAAAAGTTGGTGAGAAACTTATGTGTAGAGAAATGTGTTTACTTAGATTTCCTTACTCCCTAACTATCTTTTACCGGTTGATTAGTGTGTATTAGTCGCGCGGATGACGGGTGTATTCCTTAATACCAATCGTGGGGTGGCGTACGTACTTCCCCAACTCTACAAGCTCCTACTCCACTCCTATGTCGAGCCGGATAGGAAGCTCCTAACATGGGATCACTAGAATTCGCTTGTGCATTAAATACAACCATAAAAACCTTTAGTACGCATTTGGTTCATGTTTCTTAAGACGTTCAAGCAAGTTACCGAATAGGAAGTTAGCCAGTTTTCTTAAGCCTAACATAGATAAACAATCATCCAATACAACTAATAACACACTAATAACCAATAATCAATAGCTAGGTTTCATTAGATCTAAGCAAACACAAGATAAATCTAGCCTAACATGTTAAACAAAAGACAAGAACAAGATAAAATCAAACAACACATAGACATATTGAATGATTAATTGATAACTTATCTTTCAATGTAACATGGAAGATCTCAAGGCAAAAAGCCTTGAAAAAGAAGCTAAATTCGTCTTAGGGTTTTCTCCCAAAAATTCCACACTAAGCTCTCTCCTTAATGACAAAAAATTAGAAAACTATATATAGACTTTTGGATCTGACGGCGTCACCTTATGGAGTGTGACGCCGTCACCTCGCCGCTTTTAGGGTTCCCGGATGACCTTCTTGACGCCGTCCCGCTTTAGCTCTCCAAAATCCGTTCTGGCTTATCAAGGCTTGACGCCGTCAGACCTTGAACGTGACGCCGTCCCTCTTTGAATTAAGCCGTGACGCCCTTGATCAGGTTAAAGCGTGACGCCGTCAGAATTTACATGCAATTTTCACTGGCTTATCATGAGTAAATTTCACGTCCACCTTTTCTTGCCAAGCCATGACGCCGTCCAGAGTAAAATCTGACGCCGTCAAGGGTAACTTTTAGCCGATTTTTGAGACTTTGTCGTTTTCTTCACTTTTATGCTCCAAAAACGTCCAAAATGCCTCCTTTTCCAGATTTCTCCTCAAAAGTACTTAAAATGACAAAAGGAACGATTTAGGGCAATATTTGATCAAATAAATACGATTTAGGGCTTAAATGACCCCTTAAAAGCGGTACACTTTTCGCTTCATCAAATACCCTTACACTTGAGATTTGCTTGTCCTCAAGCAAATGCGCTTTTATTCTAATCAAAATACAAGTTAGGGGTCATTTAATGCTAATATAAAAGTAATTACAACAAATAATCGTTCCACTTCAATCATAATAAACACGGAGATTACATACTAGCACCTCACAAGTAGTGTTTAGATACTCACATCTCTCAGGTGTCATCAAAATAAATCTCATAAATGAAAACGGATAATATCTCTCACTACCTGTCATAGCAAATAGATTACCATAGGCTTGGGAAAGGATCGAAAACCTCCTCCACTAGGCGTAAGTACCTAAGATAAACTATCAAAGAGGGCTTTTACATGGGTTATAACGTGAGGTGTAGGGAAAAGGAAAACACGGTTTTGTTGGATAAAGGATATTTTACTGGTGGCGAGTTAAAGATCTTGATTAATTACATGTACTATACAATGTTGCTAAGCCAAGACTCGACTCAATCTAAGCTAATGAAAGAAAATAACAAAAACATAAAATAAAACGGGATGGTAGTCCGTATGTTTTTTTCTACTTTTCTTTTTCTCATTTTTTTTGGATTTTTCTTGATTTTTCGATTTTTTTTTTTTTTTTTTTTTTTTTTTTTTTTTTTTCATACACTCTTGCCCTACCATCCAAAATAATACATCATAGGGGCGTTGCATTCCCCTTACACTTGAACTTTTACATAACTTTACAATTAACTAATCTAATGACTCGAATTAAGATAATTGAAAAACTTGGAGTACTTTTAAAATATTTAGCACATATGGGGGTAATGAATGATGTTCTTCCCCATTACTCCATTACACTAGTACTTTACCCATGAGTCCCAATCGTCCCAAAACAATATGTACAAGGATATGACTCGACTTAGCAACCATGTAATCAATTAGATAATTAACTTGGGTTTAAACAAATGTTGTAACAATAATGCACTAAAAATGAGTGCATACAAGGTAGGCTAAGGCGATTTGGGTGTACATTTAAGTGGGGTGTAACCAAATTCTTCCTTTAAGTAAAATGCTTAAAGGTTGAAATGAAAAGATAGGCTCTGAGGGGTGTACTAGGGGTATCGTGTACTAAAAATGAGTACAACGCATAGGGTGTGGGAGAATTACTTGACCAATGTAGCCAAAGTAATTATAACAAAAACACAGGTGTAAAACAATGGGTTAATCCTAATGACTCTTATCATGTAGTAAATCTAACTACACGAATGTAGTCTCACTTGTGGCCTCGGAATGGTCCTAACGCAAGTTCTAGAATCTAAGTGCTACCGGTACACACATCATAGCATAAATGCTTTTCCTACCAATTCTAGGGGCGAACCTCACATATTTGGGGGTGGAAAATTTTTTAGTGGTACGGTTTTTTTGTGCTAGTCATATAACTCCTATCCGTGAGACGCTCATTAAGAATCAAAGTTTCACTCCTATATGTTGTAAAAAATTTTAAATTTGGCACTAAAATTACCTTAACAAGTATTTCTCTCAGTTTTATTACACATCTACTATTAAACAAACAAAAATCAAGCACAATTGTATTCTCTAAAATCGTACTTCTACCCTCCCCTTACACTTAAGATGAACATTGTCCCCAATGTTCAAATAACAAGATGTAAAAGCATAAAGTAAAAGAATGAAATCAAATACTCCCCTGATTCGCTCGGTGGATAATGAAATAATACGGTTAAATCTTCTTCCAAAGTAATGTTGAAGCTCCATGACTAATGCATCGCCAAAAGCTTGATCCAAAAACATTTCCTTGTCCAAAATAACCTGTTAAACCTGAGAAAACAAACACGAAAACCTGCATAACATCGGCGGGATAAATCTATATATAAGGATATAATGCTTGTGGAATGATAACTTTGCAGATTCCTGGAGATTATAAGTTGGAGATTTTAATAAAAACTTTTTTTAAAAACAAAACTTTCAAAAATTTCTGAAAATTAAATCTGACGCCGTCAGGTTATAAACCCTGACGCCGTCAGAAATGACCTGACAAAAATTTTCATTTTAAGTTTCCGGAAAATTTCTGGAAAAACCTTTACCTTACTTCCTGGAAATCCTGCAAAACATCATTATGACTCGATACAAGCATTTGACTCAAACACATACGAATATGTATGTTAATTTATTATTATTATGATTCATGTTCATATGTGTTCTAATAAACCAATTTAGATTTCCCTTACACTTATCTTTTGCAAAATACCTTTATATGTAGTTAAGACGAAGTTAAAAACAAAATAAAGCATTTTCACAATTTTAGTTTTGAACATGAATCAATAATAATAAAATTAAACACACATACGGAAACAAATAAAAACAAACAAACAAACAAATAAACACACAAAGCAAATAAATAAAATAAAGCTTGGGTTGCCTCCCAAGAAGCGCTTTTCTTTATTAACGAGTCTTGTAGCTAGACTCAAAGTCTCGTACATTACGTGACTCCATCATCGGTCACGGTTCCTAGGCCATTTTCATTCCCGGTTTTATATTCCGGTCCTAATTTCAAACAATCCTTGTAGAAACCGAATATCCTTTCCATAACATAGTCTACTCCTTTATTTCTATCCTCATCATTCCTATAGTAGACCGCTTGCTTGAGCTCCTTCTCAACATTTGACAAGTGTTGGAATTGTTCTATCTTATATGGCATTTGGTAGTTTACTTCATCGGTCTCATCCTTAAATCTAACTATCCCTAAGGAGGGTTCATAAGTCATTCTAGAGACCTCAACAAATGGTTTTCCAAAAACCACTTGAGTTAAGGACGCATCGACTATTGGGCGGATATCTTCTACAATTACAAAGTCGGTGACATAGGCGAAGTTTCCTACATAAACCGGTAATCCCTTAACTCTTCCTGTGAAGTTACTCATCCAACCCTTGTCAGGGAGCATCCTATACCCAAGTTGATTTTTCATTATCAAGTTGTAGTGGGCTCTAGTCATGATGTTTATGGGTGATCTAAGGTCGATGTAGGCTTTCCACACATGCAAATGTCCGATGTTGCATGGTATGTTGAGATTAGAAGGGTCGCCTATTTCAATGATTGGTCTACCCAGGAGGTATGGTGTCTCGGGGTCATCGAATAAGTTTGTATGATATGCGCGCTCTTCCTTAGTGGGTAGCCTATTGAAGTAGTCCTCATCATTATCTACTTCCTCTACTTCACTTTTCTTAACTTCCTTATCAACCTCGACTTTCTTAACCTCATCCTTAGGTTCCATTTCTATCCTACCCTCATTCTTGTCACTTTCTTCCATGCTCCTATCGATTGGTTTAATAGTGACAACGTTGACGAAGTGGACATGTTTGGATGAAGAAGGGTCTTTGACTTGGGGTCCGCTATTTGTGTTCCTAGCGTCCTTATGTGGAGGTGATAGCACTTGGTTATTGAGGGCTTTCAACAAGTTGTCAATTTTATTGGTCATCTCAGTTTGTTGCTGATTGAATTCGGATTCGAATCTAGCTATCCGAGCTTCTTGAGATGCCATAAATTGGGATATCAATCCTTCAAAGTTATTGGTACTACCATTGCCGGAAGGATTTTTGTTGAAAGTACGGTTCGAGTTGGAACCGCTTGATTGGAAACGATTAGGTGGGTTGGAAGAATTGGTTTGTTGTGCGTTTTGGTTTTGTTTCCACCTAAGGTTCGGGTGATTTTTCCATGAGGAGTTGTATGAATCACCATAAGGGTTTGGCTCGGGTTTGAAAGTGTACCACTTGTCTCCCGCTCCATCGGTACGCGAGGATGCGTAGTCCACAAAAGCTTGTTCGGGGAGTTCCATGCAATCACGAGTGTCGTGGGGACCACTACATAATTCACATGAAGAAGTGATTTTGTTCACTTGGCTTGAAAGTTTAGGAGCCTCGTAGGATTTCATGAGAAACTTGACTTGGTCTTCAAGTTCTATGATCCTACGGTTGGAAGTGCTTGAATTGTTCGAAGGCAAAGATATTGCCTTGACCGTTTTATTCAAATCACGGGGATCACTCCAACTTTCGTTGTCATAAAGAGCAAGATCCTCTAGGAGAGCCCATGATTGTTCCGCACTTAGATCACGTAGCTTGCCACCGGCCGATTGGTCAATGGTTTGCCTCATGTAGAGATTGATATGGTCATAGAAGATTTGGACTTGGAGCCAAAGTTCTATGCCATGGTGAGGGACTTTTTGGAGTAAGTCCTTGAATCGAGTCCATGCCTCGTAGAGAGTTTCGCCTTGACGTTGTTGGAACATCAAGATATCATTCCTTAGCTTGGTAGTTCTTCCCGGTGGGAAAAACTGAGCAAGGAAACGAGTAGTGAGATCATCCCAAGAGGTGATGGATCCTGCGGGTTGACGTTCTAGCCACTGACTAGCTTGATCCCGTAGAGAGAATTGAAAGAGACGCAATCGGGTCGTCTATCGAGTGGCAACATCAAGGTCTATAGAATCAACGATTTTAAGAAAGTCCTTGAGGTGTTGATTAGGATCTTCAGATCGAAGTCCATGGAATGCGCATCCGCTTTGCACCAACCGGATGGTGTCGGATCGCAAGGGTGTGACATTGGCTCCTTGAGTGAGCTCAATGGTGTTTCGATAGCCATGGTGGCTAGGACGGGAATACTCTCCTAAAGTACGGGCTCTAGGAGGTGGTGGTTGTTGTGGTGGTGGGTTGTTGGGATTAAGGATATTACCATCTTCCATGATGTCGGATGGTATGGTTACGAACAAAGACACGAAGAAAATAGATAGACTAAAGAAAACCTAGAAAAATAAAACAAAAAATCTCACTAGAAAGGAATCTAGTGAGTAGACCTATAAAATAAAAATTCAACCTAAACAATAACTATTCCCCGGCAGCGGCGCCAAAAACTTGATGCGTGGTTTTGCGACCTTACAACAGGTTTTACCTCTCGAGGGATCTCAAGAGGCTTACAACCCCACCAGGCAGTGTACCTGACCGATGTAGTATAGTGTAGTGGTAAGTACGGGGGATTGATCGTTCTCCACAGGGAATAGTGTTCGTTAGGTATGAAAAACTACTCTAATAGGTCTAAAGGTTGAGGAAGATTCTTTTTATGTTTTTATATTTTTTATGAAAGCAAGTAAAATCTCGGGTTTGAAAGAGTGGGCGGAATTAGTTTCTAGTCAACTAACCCAAATAACTACAAATGCAAATAAAATAAATAACTGAAAATAAAAAGTTGGTGAGAAACTTATATGTAGAGAAATGTGTTTACTTAGATTTCCTTACTCCCTAACTATCTTTTACCGGTTGATTAGTGTGTATTAGTCGCGCGGATGACGGGTGTATTCCTTAATACCAATCGTGGGGTGGCGTACGTACTTCCCCAACTCTACAAGCTCCTACTCCACTCCTATGTCGAGCCGGCTAGGAAGCTCCTAACATGGGATCACTAGAATTCGCTTGTGCATTAAATACAACCATAAAAACCTTTAGTACGCATTTGGTTCATGTTTCTTAAGACGTTCAAGCAAGTTACCGAATAGGAAGTTAGCCAGTTTTCTTAAGCCTAACATAGATAAACAATCATCCAATACAACTAATAACACACTAATAACCAATAATCAATAGCTAGGTTTCATTAGATCTAAGCAAACACAAGATAAATCTAGCCTAACATGTTAAACAAAAGACAAGAACAAGATAAAATCAAACAACACATAGACATATTGAATGATTAATTGATAACTTATCTTTCAATGTAACATGGAAGATCTCAAGGCAAAAAGCCTTGAAAAAGAAGCTAAATTCGTCTTAGGGTTTTCTCCCAAAAATTCCACACTAAGCTCTCTCCTTAATGACAAAAAATTAGAAAACTATATATAGACTTTTGGATCTGACGGCGTCACCTTATGGAGTGTGACGCCGTCACCTCGCCGCTTTTAGGGTTCCCGGATGACCTTCTTGACGCCGTCCCGCTTTAGCTCTCCAAAATCCGTTCTGGCTTATCAAGGCTTGACGCCGTCAGACCTTGAACGTGACGCCGTCCCTCTTTGAATTAAGCCGTGACGCCCTTGATCAGGTTAAAGCGTGACACCGTCAGAATTTACATGCAATTTTCACTGGCTTATCATGAGTAAATTTCACGTCCACCTTTTCTTGCCAAGCCATGACGCCGTCCAGAGTAAAATCTGACGCCGTCAAGGGTAACTTTTAGCCGATTTTTGAGACTTTGTCGTTTTCTTCACTTTTATGCTCCAAAAACGTCCAAAATGCCTCCTTTTCCAGATTTCTCCTCAAAAGTACCTAAAATGACAAAAGGAACGATTTAGGGCAATATTTGATCAAATAAATACGATTTAGGGCTTAAATGACCCCTTAAAAGCGGTACACTTTTCGCTTCATCAGCGAGAGTTCATTTAAACATTTTCTAAAACATGTCATTCTCAAAACTTTCTTCTTTACGGCTTTCGTGCATTTCAGTACGAAACCCGCTCTACAATGATGACTACTGATTATATCTGATCAGGACTCGCATTGTTAATGGCAAACAAAATCAAAGAATCCTTGAGCACATGATCAAGATTTTTCAATACTATTTTTCAAAATCTTTCTCCAAATTCTGTGCTCAAGATTCTTCAAAAGTGCAAACTCCCTCTATACCCTTAAATGATTGTTAAACTCAAATGTCTAAAGAATATGCTTTATTTAAGGGGGAGTATAAAAATTAAAAATGCAAAATGTTCCATTTTCATACTAAAATCCGTCTCTCTCCAAAACACTTTCATTTTAATCAGTTCATATCAAAAATATCAATGCTATTTTTTAGGGGGAGAGGACGTGATTAAAATGTGATCAAAGTTCGGGGAATCTCAAAGTATGCTCACCAGACAGACTCAGCATGAACCCTCGAATTGACGAAACCAAATGTCCGTTCTCGAAAAGACTTGTCCGGGACGGGTAATAATTTCAAGCTGGTTTCCAGTGATGTAAGCGTGTCTCGCAAAGGACTTGTCTGAGTAGAATGTACCAATTCGAGAGATGATCATTGAATATGACCAGGACGGGTAATAATTTCAAGCTAGTCTAACTAGTGATGTAAGCGTGTCTCGCGAAGGTCATGTTCATTGAAAATCGATCAATTCAAAAATGTGCAAACTCTACCCAACATGTGCAATTTTAGTTAAAAATGCATGAGCACATGTGAAGGGGGAGTATTTCAAAAATGTAAAACTCTCAAAGTGCTAACTAAATGTGTTTATTCATAAACACTTTGAGAGATTTTCAAAAGGTTTTATGGCAAATATAGGATAGTCATGGAGTTATAAGGTGACTAAGGTTAGGAAAAACCGTCCTATGATCCGCCAGAGCCGGAGGGATCTACCCAAGGACAATTCCAATAGATTAGAATTAGAAGTCCTTAGGAAAGATTGAAAAAAGGAGTAAATGAGAAAGGGAAAGAAGAGGTTGAAGAATTAAAAAGAAAAGTTGAATGAAAGGGTGAAAAGAAATAGCCCTCCATGAAAACTTAGGGCAGAACCCGGGTCAATACATCTGCTATCGGTACTCACTAAGGTGATACTGATATTGAAGACTAGACGTCATGGACCCAGTGATGCGCTGCACCACCCCTCCTAGCCACTCAGATATCTCTTAAAAGATATTTGTTTCATTCTCACGGAGAACACTACATAATCTATCGGTCTCTAATTCCGAGATTTGTTGATATTGAAAAGGTGGCACTCTGCTCCATGCCTCCGACTACTAAAACGAAAACGCACAATAGAGTCTAGAGCCATGAGATTCATCAAAAATCTCTTAGGAACACTTTCCGGATAATACACTTGTGTTAACCAATAAGGACACATGGTGTACATGAGTCTTAATGAGATCCAAGGATCTTGCCACTTATATCATGAGGGTTACTATGCTTCAAACGGTCTACAGTCGTTGGGTGATCTCCAGCGACTCACTGAATCGTGGGTGCACTTCGCTGTGTCCGTGTAAGCCCTCTCGGGGGTATCCGGTTCAGAACGGCCTGGGGTAGATTAGAGAAAGTCTTCACACTATGCTGTTGACGATCTCGAAGTCCTAACCCATAAGCGCTGGATGATTATTACTAACGGTTTTATGCAGCTATCCTTAAACATCCATTAACCATCATCCCATTCATCAAGCATCTTCACCTCAGTATACTCATACTTATGAAGAACATTCCTCATCAAAGCTCAAGTGTTAAAAGTTCAAGACAAGGAGATCAAGTTAACGACCAAGTATAACAACAAAGTCAAGAGGCTAATCAAGATGTCAAGAACAAGTTCATATGTCAAACGATGAAAGATTAAGAGGAGATTGTTAGCAAGGGAATATTGTTAGCAGAAGTTTACAGTCCAAGATGTATAAGTATGTGGGAGGACACGACGCATCGTCACGAGAAGATTTTGATCAAGGCAAGAACATCCATCAAAGGACGATTACTTTGAAGATCACAGTGCATGAAAGAAAATTGATTGAAGATTATTCTACAACGACACACATAGATAAAGACGTTGAAGAAAAAAGACCACTCACTGGAGCATCATGGAAATGACCATCCCTTAGGGGGAGATTGGTAGCTTTTATATTTTATAGAAAAGTGATGGTCATTTGTATGTGTATTTAAGTGTGTGTCGTGTAGTATAAACAACCATATGTAAGACTTGTGTTGGACTTTGATTAGTAAAGTTCAAGAAATATGATAAAAGCCCAAGTCCAACACAAGCCCAACCAAATCCTTTTAGGGCAACAAAGGCTTCCATTCTCAACTATAAATACACACACTCTCCACCATATTTTGTGTGCCTCTAAGTCTAGTATAGGTGAGAGTGTGTGTCTATTTTTATTACTTTTGTATTTGTTCACTTATGGCTTATGAATCATTCGACTAGAGTTTTATTCACACGCATCATTTCTTATTCATCTTCTACTATTCTTCTTTATTATTAGAGTGTCACGTATAGTCATTAGTAGTATTTATATAGCTTTAGTTTGTTAGTTAAGGTTGGTTCGATTTAGTGTATTACAAATCGTCTCTTTGGTGAAAGTCGTAGCTTTACTCAAAAGGAAGGAGAAAATCTTGTCGAAGCTTGGCTTCGAATGAAAAACATGCTCCGAAGTTTTCATGGGCATGATTGTCTCGTAGTAATATCATTCAAATCTTTTACCATGGTCTTGATGACACAACTCAAGGAATACTTGATGCCGGAGGAATTTTCCTTTATAAGACCCCTAACGAAGCTTACACTTTATTGGAAGACAGTGTACTTCTTAAGCTCAATTGGTCTAAGGATTCTAAAACCAAACCTCAACGAAAATCCGTTGCGTTCGCGGAAGGAACGAATGAAAATTCCAAAATCATGGATATGATGAAAGATCTCACCACCAAAATCGATTCTAAATTCCAAAGTATCCAAAAAGAAATCAAAGAAATGCATGTACCCATTGTGGTGGAAATCACTCATCATCCAAGTGTGATGATAAACCCATGGGAGGTCCCAAAGCTGAAGCCAATTATGTTTATGGAGGATATCGAGGAGGAGGATATCGTGGAAACTTCTATGGTAGAAATTCTCGAGGTTGGCATGATCGTCCACCAAGGGATGATACCCGAAATTCCCAAACTCTTGAAGAAAATCGTCAGACATCTTCTCGTGATGATAACCGTTCACAATCACGTGAAACAAAAAATGAAGAATCTGAATTTGAAAACACCATGCGTGAGTTCGTGCATGCTCAAAAGCAAACGAATGAATTCATGAAAAATCAATTCTTTATGCTCAAAAGCAAAGTCGAACAAGGGTAAAAGAATCATCAAGCTTCTGTCCAAGACCTTGAAACCAAATTTGGTCGTATTTCCGATCAACTTGCTGCAAGACCATCTGGTACCTTGCCAAGCAATACTCAAACCAACCCGAAACCATCATCATCTAGATCTTATCGTCCACCTCAAACGAGGAATGAGCATGCAAATGCTGTATATACTCGTAGTGGTTTATCTTTTGATCCACCACCCAACCCAACCCAAACAACCATTATCGTTCATGATGATAATGAGGATGAAGTAGAAGAAGAACCAAAAGATAATGAACAAATTCCTACACCAGTTGTAAAACCTACTCCACCACACAAACATATCGCCAATTTTCTTGAAATTTGTGACATGTTTCGTTATGGAAATACCAATGCAGATGCAATCCGACTCAAACTCTTTCCATCGTCTCTCACCGGAGAAGCGAAAATTTGGTATAATGAATTAAGCCCCGGAGTGATCACAACTTGGGACCAAATGAGAGAAGCATTTGTTGGACGTTTCTTTCCACCAGCCATGTTTGATCGTCTCTTAGGTGAAAGTCGTAGCTTTACTCAAAAGGAAGGAGAAAATCTTGTCGAAGCTTGACTTCGAATGAAAAACATGCTCCGAAGTTGTCATGGGCATGGATTGTCTCGTGGTAATATCATTCGAATCTTTTACCATGGTCTCGATGACACAACTCAAGGAATACTTGATGCCGGAGGAATTTTCCTTTATATGACCCCTAACGAAGCTTACACTTTATTGGAAGACTGTGTACTTCTTAAACTCGATTGGTCTAAGGATTCCAAAACCAAACCTCAACGAAAATTCGCTGCATTCGCGGAAGGAACGAATGAAAATTCCAAAATCATGGATATGATGAAAGATCTCACCTCCAAAATCGATTCTAAGTTCCAAAGTATCCAAAAAGAAATCAAAGAAATGCGTGAGGGATGTACCCATTGTGGTGGAAATTACTCATCATCCGAGTGTGATGATAAACCCATGGGAGGTCCCGAAGCTAAAGCCAATTATGTTTATGGAGGATATCGAGGAGGAGGATATCGTGGAAACTTCTACGGTAGAAATTCTCGAGGTTGGCATGATCGTCCACCAAGGGATGATATCCAAAATTCCCAAACTCTTGAAGAAAATCGTCAGACATCTTCTCGTGATGATAACCATTCACAATCACGTGAAACAAAAAACGAAGAATCTGAATTCGAAAAAACCATGCGTGAGTTCGTGCATGCTCAAAAGCAAATGAATGAATTCATGAAAAATCAATTCTTTATGCTCAAAAGCAAAGTCAAACAAGGGCAAAAGAGTCATCAAGCTTCTATCCAAGACCTTGAAACCAAATTTGGTCGTCTTTCCGATCAACTTGCTGCAAGACCATCTGGTACCTTGCCAAGCATTACTCAAACCAACCCGAAACCATCATCATCTGGATCTTATCGTCCACCTCAAACGAGGAATGAGCATGTAAATGCTGTATATACTCGTAGTGGTTTATCTTATGATCCACCACCCAACCCAACCTAACCCAAACAACCACTATTGTTCATGATGATAGTGAGGATGAAGTAGAAGAAGAACCAAAAGATAATGAACAAATTCCTACACCAGTTGTAAAACCTACTCCACCACTCAAACCATATAAACAAACAATTCCATATCCTCAATGTTTGAGGAAAGAAAAGATGGAAGAGCAATATGGCAAGTTCATTAACTTACTCAAAGAAGTTAGGATCAACGTTCCTCTTGTTGATGTCCTAGCTGGAATGCCCAATTATGGGAAGTTTTTGAAAGAACTTGTGAGCAATAAAAGTAAAATGGAAAACATTTCCGCTACCTTCTTGAATGAAGATTGCTCAGCCATTATTGAAAATAAACTACCGATAAAACTCGATGATCCTGGAAGTTTTCTTATCCCATGTACTCTGGGAAATTCAATCACTTGTGATGCTTTAGCCGATCTCCGTGTTAGTATCAATCTTATGCCATAGTCATTGCATGCGAAGCTTTCGATCGATACATTGAAACCAACAAGAATGAGTATACATTTAGCAAATCATACTATCCAATATCCTGTTGGAGTAGTTGAAAACATGCTTGATCATGTTGGGCAATTCGTTTTTCCTGTTGATTTTGTGATCCTCAAAATGGAGGAAGATAGAAAAGTTCCATTGATTATAGGAAGACCTTTCCTAAACACAGCAGATGCTATCATTCGAGTAAAAAATAAAGAACTCAACCTTGGAGTTGGGGACGAAAGAATTTCTTTTTCGATTAATCAAGCCATGAAATATTCTCATGGAAATGATGACACTTGTTATAGCATTGATGTTATCGATGAAATAACAGAAGAAACATTTGATGAGTTACTTAACGAAAGAATTAAGACTCATAAAACATCTGGACAAATCATTGATGAAGATCTCGACAGAGAATTCGCTGAATTTATGCAGATAGACACCGAAGAAATTTCTGAGGAAGAAAATACCAACTTTGAGGAGTTGGAATTCAATGATGATATGAGAATCAAAACTTCAATTGAAGATCCGCCAGTGGATCTCGTCTTGAAACCACTTCCTGATCATCTGGAATATGCATTATTGGAAGAAAATTCTCTTCTTCCAGTTGTCATATCTTCCGCACTCAAACCCGATGAAAAGGAACGTCTTGTTTCTATACTTAAAAAGCATAAAGAAGCTTTCGCTTGCAAAACTTCTGACATTCATGGAATAAGTCCAAACTTTTGCAAACACAAAATTAATATTGAAAACGATTCAAAACCCGTTGTTCAAAGACAACGAAGACTCAACCCAAATCATGAAAGAAGTTGTTAAGAACGAAATAATCAAACTTCTTGACGCTGGAATTATTTATCCCATTGAGGATAGTTCATGGGTGAGTCCTGTTCACTGTGTTCCTAAAAAAGGAGGAACCACTGTTGTGACCAATGAACGTAATGAACTTGTTCCTACTAGAACAATAACTGGTTGGCGAGTGTGCATTGATTATCGCAAATTAAATGACGCCATCAGAAAAGATCATTTTCCTTTACCGTTCATGGATCAGATGTTAGAAAGTCTTGCGAGGAACAAATTCTTTTGTTTTCTCGATGGATTTTCTGGCTATTTCCAAATTCCAATTGATCCAGCTGATGAAGAAAAGGCCACATTCACATGTCCTTTTGGTACATATGCGTATAGGCGTATGCCTTTTGGTCTTTGTAACGCCACTAGCAACATTTCAAAGATGCATGATTGCTATTTTTCAAGATATGCTTGAAACCTCCATGGAAGTTTTCATGGACGATTTCTCGGTATTTGGAGACTCATTCGAGTCATGCCTTTCCAATCTTGACAAAATGCTTGAAAGATGCAAAACTTCTCATCTAGTGCTTAATTGGGAAAAATGCCACTTTATGGTGACAAAAGGCATTATGCTTGGTCACAAGATTTCAAGCAAGGGAATTGAAGTTGACAAAGCAAAAATTGATGCTATTGCTAAATTACCACCCCCGACTAACGTCAAAGGCGTTAGGAGTTTCTTGGGTCATGCGTGATTTTACCATAGATTCATCAAAGATTTTTAGAAAATATCTCGTCCTATGACGAAGCTTCTAGAGAAAGATTCAGTTTTTGATTTTAATGAAGAATGCATCAAGGCATTCGAAACACTCAAAAATAAGGTAACAAATGCACTAATTATGGTTTCACCAAATTGGTCTCTAAAATTTGAACTTAAGTGCGATGCAAGCGATTTTGCTGTTGGGGTAGTATTAGGATAACGAGAAGGAAAACATTTTTGTCCTATTTACTTTGCTAGCAAAACCTTGAATAGTGCCTAACAAAACTACACAGTAACTGAGAAAAAACTATTGGCTGTAGTTTTTGCATTTGACAAATTTCGTTCTTATCTCGTTTTGTCAAAGACAATTGTATTCACCGATCATTCAGCTCTTAAATATCTGTTTGCCAAACAAGATGCAAAACCCCGTCTTATCAGATGGATTTTATTGCTTCAAGAATTTGACATAGAAATCCAGAATAAGAAAGGTGCAGAAAATGTGGCAGCAGATCATTTATCTAGATTAGAAAATCCTAATTTAGAGGAACTCGGTGAAGACGAGATTGATGATAATTATCCCGATGAAACCCTTATGGGAATTGATGAAGAAGAAGTCCCATGGTTTGCAGATTATGCAAATTATTTAGTAAATTCTTCGCAAACCTGAAACACTATTTTTGGGATGAACCGTATCTATTTAAAATATGTCCCGATGGGATAATTAGAAGATGCGTGTATGGTTCAGAGACCCAAAAAATTCTTGATGAATGTCATCACGGCCCAACTGGAGGACATTATGGTCCATCTACAACCGCTAAAAAAGTTTATGATGCGGGATTTTATTGGCCAACAATTTTTAAAGAAGCTCATACGCTTGTGCAGAATTGTGATGCTTGCCAGAAGTCTGGTAGTCTTTCTCGTAGAGACGAAATGCCACAAAAAAGCATACAAGTTTCTGAAATATTTGATATTTGGGGAATTGATTTCATGGGTCCTTTTCCTAAATCTCATAAATTTGAATATATCCTCGTTGCAATCGACTATGTCTCTAAATGGGCAGAAGCAGAGGCTTTACCCACAAATGATGCACGAGTAGTTGTGAATTTTCTAAAAAAACTTTTCTCTTGATTCGGAATTCCAAAAGCTTTAATAAGTGACAGAGGAACTCACTTCCGTAACCATCAAATGGAAAAAGCTGTGAGACGATATGGAGTCCACCATCGTTTCGCAACAGCATACCATCCACAAACCAGTGGTCAAGTTGAAAACACCAATAGAGCTGTGAAAAGAATACTTTAAATGATCATTAAAACAAAGAAAGTGAAGGAAGATGTGGTTTATATTCCCATGAAGTCGGGAATGAATCTCAAACATAAACCACGAAAGTAAGAAAATGTAAGATAAAACCATATTGATTGTGTGGATCGGGTGGTCTTGGATTGTGGAAGATTATGATGTTCATGATGGAGTTAGAGAGAAAACAAGAGGGAGAGAGTTGAGGGAAAACTTGTATCAATTACATTAGATGTGTGTGTAAAGTGACAAGAGTTCCAACCCTTCCCAAGTGTGGGAAGGGGTTTATATAGTACTAACATATGGTGCCCCTAGTGGGCTGTGGAGTGAGCTGGCAGTGGGTAAAGACCCGACCCACTCCACAAATATATATAACTAAGCTAATAAAACTAATAATACTAATAATACTAAGCTAATAATAATTAGCCTACGAGCTATATAAATGCTAAGTAGATACTCGGGGTGACCGAACCTTCATCTGAATATTTATATTCCTAACAATCTCCCCCTAAGGGAGGTCACCCCGGAAATAATATTTCAAATTCTAGCATTCTATCATTTGATCTTGACTTCATAGCTCGTAGTCTTTGATTCTTCAACATCTTGTATCTTTGTGCCTTTAGCAGTGATCTTTTGATGACTGTTCTTCTATCTTGGATGATCTTTGAGTATTCTCCGAATTATCACCCAACATGTGTCTCCAAGTCATCTTTCTGTAGTATGTCTCCATGTGAAGTTGTGATCTTTGAGCCTTCTTTGAGATCATCAGCCACCGTAAATCTCTGAGCTCATCCATTGTAGTAATGCCACCATATGATTTGTTGTGACCATTGGGCTCGCATGCTCACACTTTTCTGGATCATGATAATTATCATCAGAGTTGCGGAAGCTGTGTCGTAGGTCTTTCATCTATCATGATGTCTTTGATAATGAATAGGAAGTGTGAGCATGGAGTGTGGATTGACACGTCTTTGCTGGAATCAGGAACCACCATCGCCATCTTTATATGAATCTGAAATAAAACAGTTAGCAATAAAGTTGGAGAACGAATATGGCTTTGTCATTCGTTCGATGTGGTGGTTGGATTTAACCTTCGGTTCTGTGAAGACCGACCTGTGATCAGGTAGAATCCCCTTTAAAGAAGATTCTCCTTGACAGGAATTTCCAGCTTGTAGTAATGAGTCTTCCAACAAATTAATGTCAGAATTATCATACTAAGCATGTTCTCATACCGGAACATCTCAAAGCAGACAGCATGGTAGAGTGAATCAGTGAATTAAATACCCACTGATTGACGAGAAATTGATTAGAAAAAAATCACTTGCGTGTCACTGGATAAACATTTTGTGCAACACGACAAGGGTTTTATAAATTGAATCACATTTCTGTCAAAAATACTTTTGTTTGAAAATTTTCACAATAATTGTGCTCGAAACTTTGTTGGTGAGCACATTGAAAGGTTTTCCAAAAGTATCCGTCAATCCATTTCCTGGAACAAGTTTGATTCAAATTTGAATTGCCCCATCGTTTCTTTCCTAGTTGTCACAAGCATGATCCATGAAGGATCTCACATGTCACCCACCAAGAGCTTGTTTGATGTTGGCTCTAGAAGGATTTCCATCTTCATTGTGAATACTTTACGTATCACTCAGATATTCTGGCAATACCACAAGGATAATGCGTAGGACTCTTCTTATATATTTTCTTGCTTTTCACGGTGTATGAAACAGCAAGCATATTGGAAATGTGTCCTAATGAGATTAATGGATGATCTCTTGGCTCTAGACTCAATAGTGCGTTTTGATTTAGTGATCGGAGGCTGGAGAGGACTGCCACCTTTTCAATATCATCTAACTCGGAGTGAGATAGACGATAGCCTTGTATTGATCTCCGTGACAAATGAAACAAGAATCCTTTGAGGGACCTTGAGTGGCTAGGGAGGGTTGTGCAGCGTATCACTGGGTCCATGATACTTTGTCCTCAATGTCAGCAATCAAGTAAGTGATTCTGACAACATATGTATTGACCCGGTTTCTGCCTAAAGTGTAAGGAGGGCTTCTTTCTATTCACCCTTTATCTTTACATTTCTTTTTCATTCTTCAACCCCTTCAGCGCTTACCGAGACTTCATTACTAGCACCTTGTTGGGTTTGTTCGAGTACTAGCTCCATCTCAGTCGGCACATTTCCCTTATTCACTTTTCTCCTTTTTAATCATTCCTAAGGACTTCTATTCTAACTAGAGGATTGTCCCTGGGAATATCCCTCCGGTTCTGGCTGGATCATGGGAACTAATACCTAACCTCACCATCCTTATAACTCCAGTACATAAAGTAAAATGGTCGGTCTTTGGTATTCTTTCACAACTACCATCACAAATCATTTGCTCCCCCTCAATATGTGCATCGATATACGAAAAAGTTTGGAACATATTTGGGAGCCTACACATGAGTCCAAAAGATCACATTTTATCAGATTACATATTTAAATCACATTCTCTCCCCCGATCAAAAATTTCAAACCATTTGAGATTTGTGATCCCAATTGATTTAAATAAGTTAGAAAATGTGGGAGAAAATGTGTCCAATTTAATGTATTCTGATGATGGAACATACTATGCTCCCCCTTAATCTAAGAGGGAGATTCACTGTTTATTTTGTACAAAGTGATTTTTATGACACGAATGATATTGACCTTTTTGCGAGACGATGTGATCATCCGCTTTTCTGAGGGAGTCATTGGTCAACATCAGTTATCCATCCACCAACAAGAACGTCCAAGTATTGTAGATCCCCACTTGGCGAGATCGGTATAAATATTGCTTTGTTTCACTGAAGGTGGTGGTGGTGATGACGGTGTTGTTGTTGTTGTTGCTGCCGTTGTTGTTGTCGTGGTGAATTCTGAGCCAATCAATAGAGTTTGAACATCTGATCAAATGGTTAGAGCTAGAACTAGCACTTTCATATTGGCTATGGAATCTGCATAAGACTATTAACACAGATATACATGCATACAGATACACTATTCCTTAATAGCTACCACATAGCAGCTTGCCACATTATAATACCAAGTTCATCTCATAATCAAACCACAATCAGGAAGTACATCAAACCACTATCTAGCATGAAGAGCAATTAGCAATCATGAACATGGCAATTCACTCATATTTCAACATTCAATTCAGGATCTTAGGGACAAAGATTCTAACATGATAACTATATACCTAAGCGAATCCTGAGAACATATGCACTATATCAACGAACAATTGAGCAGCAATCGACTAACAAGAGTCACACAACATTTGAAACTCATTCATTCAGATCATACAAATGTCAGTGTAGTATTCAAGAACATCAAACACAATGGGATTTCTAACTTCTTTTAGATTTTGAGTTTTAAAGTATTTAGGGGATTAAACGAGGATTCCCAAGTAACACAAATGAACCTTCTAGATACGTAAAGCTAGGAAACTATAAGCAACTTGCACATAATGTCCTAAACTTTCTAGCAACTAACACATTTGGCCATTTGATATAAAGTTTAGCAATTTCCTCTTCAACTAATACCCCATTAACTACAAAACCTTTTTCTAAGAGTTATGAATTAATCAAGAAACCCGTTTGATGATATAAAATTTGAATTCACTCTCCCCCTCAATCAATGACCCGTATTCTAGTTAAATATTTGTAGTCGTTGATTGAGTGACAAATTTTATGCACAATCCAAGTCTAAAAGAATTTCAAGCAACACATAATCACCAAGTGTCACTCAAATAATTTTCAGAAGAATCATTGAATGAAAACTATTTGTATGCAAAGAAGATTTCTCTTCCTTTACCAGAAATGATTCACTGAAACGTACATCGATTGAAGAAGCATGGATATAAAGTAATCCATGCCCAGGTGAACATCACCCAGTTGGAGGAACAGCCGTCTTTATGGCGACGTGCTTTCCCCAGTTTGAAGCGCGGGTTGCTATCTAAAGTAATAGCAAGCCATTTAGACATGTTTTAACAATCCATTTTAACTTCTGATCGAGCTTCATTTAAAGACCCGTGCCATTATTGAATGACATTTCTAAGTCCGTAAATGTTATCGATAAACATGAAGACATGCCTAGGTGAAACTATTTTTGGTATTTTCTATTTTTCAATTTTTATGGTTTTTCTGGTTTTACGATTCTCTATTTACAATTTGCAGGATTTCTATATATCTATTTACAAAATGGTATAAGATATGAACAAAAATGTATGAAGCAAATATATACAAGGATACGAAACAAAACCATTACTCCTCAGCATCCTGGATCTTCTCCGCTGCCATCACTTTACTTGCTGAAGAGCAATGTGAGCACATTTAATTAGGGATTAATTCTGGCTTTTCACTCTTCCCTAATTAGTGCTCTCCCCCAATCTGACAACCTTTCTCATGAACACTCATAATAGAGAGAAGACTTTGAATGAATGCCCATAATATGAAGAAGTCTTTTGATAACCAAATGCATGCCGTCTTTAGTCTTCTAACACATAGCGGAGAATGTAGAGTAGACTGTAGACTCAACCTTCTTCAAGATTGCCCAATTTGGACGAACAGAATACCAATCATCTTCATCTCATCAAATGCCTTCCAGTAACCTTACATATAACCCATCAACCCCAATGTACACATGAGATGCTAACATCAAAGTAACAAGTTGAACCACTGATCATCTATAATATGTATCCAGAGATATTAAGCCCAATCACATGAACCTACTGTGCATCCTTGATGTACACATTCTCTATCCCCTGATGGTTATGATTAATCAGCCCATGACATAAAGGTGAAACGATAATACCAAGGTAACAAGTTGAACCACTGATCATCTATGATATGTATCCTTAGAAATTAAGCCCGATCACGTGAACCTGCTGTGCGTCCTTGGTGTACACATTTATCTCCCCTGATGGTTACGATTAATCGGAATCATCATCATGATGTGTACATGTAGCATAATGACGTGTACATGAAGCATTGACTAGAAACCCATTTTTACTGATTGTACCAGCCCGTGAGAAGATGTCGATTAGCATTCCATGACCATGTTCTTCAACACCTTGATAGACGGAGGAAGATGTAGTGTTGGAGAAACATGGTTTGCACGACTCCTGAACTGACGTATTCAGGAGTCGTATGACCATTTATCAATCATCAAACAACATGTAGATTATTCACCCTTTCCCCCCCCCCCCTCAAAAATTGCATATGCCTGCCAACTGCAATTTTTGATGATTGAACGAGTGAATATGGATACCATCAATGGTAAGTAGCTCCACTTGATGGTTCTTGAAGACTGACATGTTGTTTATTCACCCTTTCCCCCCCTCAAAAATTACATATCCCTGTCAACTGTAATTTTTGGTTGAACAAGTAAATAAGAGTATACTCCAATGTGCGCCGATCCACTTGAAGACTGAATAAGCACGGAAAGAGCATGAAACTTGTTGATGAGAATGGCCATAAATAAGAAGATTTCTCTTCTTCCAAAGATAAATCGCACTTAAGCGTACACCTTTCTTTTCTTTGATGAACGGGGCCTGAAGAGATGTCAGCAGACGCTATTGTCATTGAAGAGCGAGGCCTGAACTGATTTGAACAGACGTCATAATGATGAAGAGCGAGGCCTGCACTGATGTGTACAGACGTCATAATGATGAAGAACGAGGCCTGCACTGATGTGTACAGACGTCATCTCTCTCTTTTCTTCTTCTCTCAACTAACTCGTTACCAACCCCATTATCATTTTGTCAGCTTGATGTCGTGAACACTGATGGAGAAAAACCCAATATTATGAACTTGAGACTGATGTAACATAACCCGAATTTCTGACTTAAACTTGTACTAATGCGAGACAAAGAGCGGTGTAGAGACTTCGTGCAACATTGAATCCCTAAGTACTCTATACTCTTAAACCAACCAACCATCAAGTATAAGACGTACATCACTTCTTGGATATCCACAACTTCGTGTGACACTGAGCACTACAACGTGACTCCTTAAAGTGATAGTTATTTTGTAATAGAGAGAAAAAAAAATAACTAGATATCCAAGTCCTCGTCATTGTAAATGTTGGAAGCTCGAACAAGGATCTTGAAGAATCTTCATCCAACCTCCCCGATATCTTCAGATACTAAGTAATAATGAATTAACGCCGTCACTTCAGCCTCAAATAAATAATAATGAATTAACGCCGTAGTCACATCTTGTCGTTTAAATGCCCCTATCAAGCCCTTCATGATGTTTTAACTGAACTTTGATAATGGTTTTAACCCGATCATGGTCAAGAGCGCATAACCCATCATCACGGGATTTTACAAATCTATGATTTAAACCTAGAAGAAAATTCTTTCGCGGGATTTTACAAAACCAAGAAGAAACCGTGAGACAGTGACAGATTGAATGTCGCATGACTGATTTGATTTTGGTGAACATCAGTTTGGGTTAACATGCGGGAGATCAGCAATAATTCTTCTTAATAAGTAGAATGCTTCACAAACCATACTAAGTAAAGTAGTATAAACTACTTCCCTTTGGAGGATGACCTCGTAACATAGTACACCTTTCTCCCCCATGATAGTTTCGACTTTTCGGAAACATCATTGACGTGTACAGCCATATACATGAGAAGATTTTGACTTAAGCATCATCTATGACTTGCGGTACCATCGAATATCCCGTGAGAATTGCTTATCACATCACAACTTTTAAATCCTTTGGCCAACTAACCAACCTCGCACTCAGACAGCTATTTGTGATCACTTGATGAAGGAAACCCGATATACAAATATTGAAACATGAAGTAGAAGTCCCCAAATTCGTTACTTAAGCTTGCACTAATGTCAGAAGAACGATGTAGAGAATTAATGCTCCAAGTAAATCTCTAGGTGCTCAATACCCAACCAAAGTATGAAACATTAACACCTCTTAAGATTATTGACAACGTCATTGATGTGTGACACTGAGTACTCCAACGTTACTCTCAAGTGATAGTTACCCCGACTGCTGGTAACTAGATAACCTAAGTCTTCAATTTAAAATTTTAAGCACGAGCAAGTTATCATTGAAGGTCATGCATCCATCCAACCCCGACTTCAAGATAAAATAAGTAGACGCCTTCGTGAAATTCAAATTCAATCTCAAATGAGGAATACCAAATGAACTTCGTGATCATCTTGTGCTGTTGACTAGCCAAAAAAAGAAGAAACATGTGCTAATTCTTACCAGTGCCCATGACTCACAGTCAATCCTATCAAGTATGACTGTCTAACCCAGCTGCTTGGATGTCATCAGATGCAGTGCTTGGTATAGTTGTCATACTGTGTACAGGATTTTACAGTTCTTGAGATTTAATTGAGAAATAAATTCAAGAACAAACTGCACAACAGTAAGTATCAAACCGCTGAAACCTTAGGCAACTCGCTAAGACCCAACCCGCTGAAAACTAAACCACTGAAACTGAAACCGCATAGATTCAAACTGCTGGAGACTGAACCACTGAATCCTGAATCGTTACGATCTGATCCGCTGTAACCGGAACCGCTAAGATTCAAACCGCTGGAGACTGAACCGCTATGATCTGACCCGCTGTAACCGGAACCGCTAAGATTCACACTGCTGGAGACTGAACTGCTAGGAAACACGCACTAATTATCCCCCTCAAAAAGGGCATGAAATGACCTTTTTGCCAAAGCAGAGAGTCCGTGATGGTTGTGAATTTGTCAGGCACAATACATGGAAAGAGGCCAATAAAACTAATACAAAGAGGATGGTGATGAAGACTGTCTTGTAGTAACCCCTCGTTTGTCTCCTCATCAATGGTTTAGCAGATTAAAAATTCCCTGAAGCTCATAATATGCCAAAACCGCTTGATGAAATGTGTTTACCTTTAAAGTGTGTAAAAGGTTAAAACACGTCTCTGAACACTCCACCTCCTGTCTTTAAGTCTGACCACCTCTTGAGAAGATCTTGTACTACAATCCTATTAGAAGCTTGAGAAACAACAATCACTTGATGAGGCTTGATAAAGGACAAGTCCGCGACTTATACTTGCACTAAATTTGTGATTTAGAACCTATATTGAGCACAACAACGTAACTCCTTTAAATATAGGTAGTGATATATACTCAACCTTCCATCCTTTATTATATATATCAACTTCTTGAACTTCTAAGTCTAATCACCAGAAATACGCTCGAGCAAGGGTCATCAAACATCATGCATCCATCCAACCCCGAGATGTTTGAGACACTAAGTACACCAACCCGTGAATTAACAAACCAACCAAGCTACCATGATTTCCCAATTCCTACCGATCTCGTAGCACAAACTAATCCCGAAAAGATAGTCAAACCCCATAAGTTTTATTATGTCCAAGTCCAAGTCCAGCCTACTTGTCCAAAATTAATTTGACGGGATTTTACTACTCTTGAGATTTAAACTGAGAAATCGAATCTATCGAGAGATTTTCTAAAATCTACAAGAGAAACCGTGAAATCAACCAAAATACCCAAGAGTGAACTGCAACACTAATGTTCGAAATTCAAGTCAAAGAAGTCAAATCTCAACTTGATCAAATCGCAACACGTCAAGCCATAGTTTGTCAAATTGCAACAAGTCAAGTCGCAATTAACCAATTCGAAATAAGTCAAATCGCAAGTGTCAACTCGCAACGTCAAATCGCAGCTGGTCAAATCGCAATCAGTCAAATCGCAACAAGTCAAAACGCAACTTGACAAATCGCAATTAATCAAATCGCAAATTGTCAACTGTAACTCAAATCGCAAAGATCAAATTGTAGGCTCACTCAAATCGCAGGAACTAATAGGACAACGCGGCCAAATCCACACCTTTGAAATCACGTAGATCTTCATATACCCAAATACCAGCAGTGACGTGTGCATCCACAAGAAATTTAGTAGATCCAACCATATCACTCATATTCGCCAAGTAATTATACCAAACAGTTTACCACTCTGTATTATTAAAAAAATACATATGAATATGTATTAAGACCCAACGTCCTTGCTCGGGTTTCAACTTGGCCCAACATGCGTACTCGGCCCAACGTCTATAATATGAATCCAATGCTTCAATTCCATGAATAAGCCTATGTTCATAACAGACTATCACTGGCCCATTTCTCAACCAATATGATTACCCGGCAATGATATTTAACAACACATATATAATACACATCCTTATGCCACACTTAACCCTAATCCCCACTTCTCATTCTACTCCGCCTCATCGCTTATCTCATCACACCAATCAGTTCATATTACCAGCAAATCAAGATCACACAACTATCAACAACTCATCACACTCTCATACCAGCATTAACATCAACCATAATCGATCCATCATCTTATCACCACCATACGCACAAACCCAACCCTATTCACCCTATATCTTCCTTTTCCTGTAATTGGTTCGAACAACCACACTTCCCCTTTTGTCAATCTGAGCCAAGCGTACGTTTGAAGTCATCGAGATCCTAGGATGGGTCTCGGGTAAGGTACTCTAAGTTTTTCAGGTTATATTCAATCGAAGTGAAGAAAGGATTAAAACTGATATCGAGTGGGTTAGATTAGGGTCTAGGTTAGATGAGATTTCATTGATGATGAAATTTTCGGTTATGTTGAGTCAGTTGATGTGAAGTTGTTTGATTTGAATTTGTTGTAATTAATCAGATTTGGCATCATGATGGATGATTGATAAATTGTGGTTGTGGTTTAACTGGTTTTGTTGTTGTAGTTCTTTCTGTTGTTCTTTTTTGTTGTTGTTAATGGACTCATGATGTTTGAAGTTCCAAGAGTTGGTAGTACTTTGTTGTTTTGATGTTACATTTAAGCGTTTGAGTAACCAATAGTTCAATGGACAAATCGCAACATTTGTTGAAATTTTGGCAGCATATCATTTCTGATTGTTTAACAATTTGGTCTTGAGTAGACAAATCGCAATACCCTTAAGACAAAACGCAAAAGACAAATCACTAGTCTGATAAGACAAATCGCTAGTCTGATAATACAAACCGCAACAGACAAGTCGCTACTCTAACGGAGACAAGTCGCTACTCTGATGGACACAAATCGCAACAGACAAATCGCTAGTCTGATAATACAAACAGCAACAGACAAGTCGCTACTCTGACGGACACAAATCGCAACCCACAAAACGCAAGTCACTAGAAGACAGAGCTGTCACTATCTTGGTCAAAACGCCAGACAAGTCGCTTTCGTAGCGATTTGTCATTTTTGCCAAATCCGGTAAAGTGCCAAAACCCAATCTCGAGGAACCACAAAACGCTACTTTCACTTTCCCAGCAAAACACAAAACGCTACTATGAACGTTTTACCGAAAGACAAAACGCTACGAAGAACAACTTAGTTCTAACCTTCGAATCTTCCAAAAAACTACCACACAAAGCCTCAAACTATGATTCCAAGCACCAAACACTACTCCTATGTTATCCCTGAGCTAGAAAGTACAAGATCTAACACCTTATATCAACTAAACAAAGAAAAAAAAAGGTTTTTAAGAGAAACTCTATTCGAACCAAAACCACTCCAAACCTTCACCAATCCATGAATATACCCTTATGTGAACCTAACCATGGCTCTGATACTAATTGTAAGATAAAGCCATATTGATTATGTGGATCGGGTGGTCTTGGATTGTGGAAGATTATGATGTTCATGATGGAGTTAGAGAGAAAACTAGAGAGAGAGAGTTGAGGGAAAACTTGTATTAATTAGATTAGATGTGTGTGTAAAGTGACAAGAGTTCCAACCCTTCCCAAGTGTGGGAAGGGGTTTATATAGTACTAACATATGGTGCCCCTAGTGGGCTGTGGAGTGAGCTGACAGTGGGTAAAGACCCGACCCACTCCACAAATATATATATATATATATAACTAAGCTAATAAAACTAATAATACTAATAATACTAAGCTAATAATAATAAGCCTACGAGCTATATAAATGCTAAGTAGATACTCGGGGTGACCGAACCTTCATCTGAATATTTATATTTCTAACAGAAAAGATGAGTCGGGCTGATGACTCATTAATAAATTTAGCGCTTCTCTGGAGGCAACCCGTGTGTTTGTTTATTTTTATGCCCAAATGGTTTTACCATAAGTGTGGGGGCGTCGCAAAAATAATAAATAATAAAAATCCAAAAATATTTTGCATTTTGTGTGTTTTTGTTTTTGTTTTTGTTTTTGATGATTTGTGCTGGTTAGCATGCTTGATCTTGAAGATGTGGAATCATTAAATCTCAATATCTGATTTAGAGCCTGATATAGATTCCGAGGTTCAGACAGTATCATTTCTTTTATGTTCCATTTCCCTATTTTTATGGTTCACCGTTATTGCCATTGAGGACAATGTCAAACTTAAGTGTGGGGGGAGGAAATAGGAAAATGAAACTGGATTTTAAAATTTTCTATATTTTTGAGCCTTGTTTCTAAATTTGTTTGCCCTTATAATCTAGTTGTTTTCGCACATTTAGGATAATTTATATTAGAATAACTAGATCAATCCACTGATAAAACATGTAATTTTTTAAAATTCGAGATGTGTCCTGATTGACATTGCGATCCATTTTTAGGATTGATAACATTGCTAGCACAACTATAGCCCATTCCACTAAATCGTGAGGATTTAAGCCTATTCTTATATAGCATGCATCTTTTATGCTTGATTTTTTTTGCTTTGAGTGTGCCGGTGATCTTATTTATGCTAGAACTTGTACATGCAAATCATTACCAGACCGCAGTGAGATTACCTTGTGTAATATAAGTGTATTCATGTGATAAGAGGTAACCTTAAGAATTAAACCAAATGGCCTTCCATTTTACATCTAATGATATATTAGCTAGCCACATCGGTTAGTTAACCCCATATATGAACCCATTTGTTAGCACTCAATTTTAGTGCTAGATACCATTATTACACCCTTTGAGCCATCCTTCTCATTTTGTTGCACCAGAAAAATATAAAAATATTTTACACCTTTACCCTTAACCTTACCCATAGTCAAGTCTTGGTTGGTTACTAGCTACAAGGAAAGATGGTTGTTAAGTGGGAATCTTTGAAATTGAGAAGTTGCGAACTCCATGATAATCTCATGAAAGATCTATTGGTATTATGATCGATGGTAATAAATAAAAAAAAAAACAAAAAAAAAAAAAAAAAAAAATGATGAAAAAGAAGAGAAGAAAAAAGAAAATAAAAATAAAAATAAGATATCGATCAAGGATGAAATCTCGAGTTCAAAGGAAAGTGGTTAGCGTAGCTAGTAGCAATTGGTAGTAGACTTTGACTATTTGAAATGTATTTATTTTAAACCAATTTCATAAATATATCCCATGTCTTATCCTTACCTTTTGACTTTGTGAAATTATAAAGTTTATTGACATGTAGTGACCATCCGATTTCTTGAAGAATTAGGTAACGTTGTTAGCGATCTAAGGTTATCCTTAGTGACCATCCGTTATTTGGTGATGCAAGAATTCGTTGTTAGCGAGCTATTATGTTTTGCATGAGATAGTTGCACATAAGTCTTATATAACCTCTGAAGCCTTAAACCCAAATAAAAGTCCTCTTAGATGTTTACACTTGGTGCTTACGCCACGTCGGTGGAGTTTTGTTTCTTGTACAAGCTTATGGTAATATTTAAATCATGACTGAGCAATGAGTGTTATTTTCTTATATACTCACCCACTGAACAAATGAGTGTTGAGTGAATTATACTTCATTTCTTTTTCGTGAGGTGTTTTAACATGTTATCAAGCAAGAGAATCATTAAGGTATTTTCAAACATCTCGACTTTTCACCTATAAGCTTAAAAAGATGGATCTTATCTTGTATTTGTACTTGAGGGATTTGCATCTCATTTTTAGAATCATTATAATTTATATCATGTGGATTTATTTCTAAAAGCTAGATTTGCTTGGGGGCAAGCAAAATGTAAGTGTGGGGGATTTGATAACGCTCATTTTGTACATGTTTTAGTCGCGTTATTTCTATGTTTATGCATTGTATTTGGTTGTATTTATGAACATATTATGCTTAAAAAGGTACAAAAGATGTATTCAGGTTTAGGTACAATAAAGTGCAAGTAAATGGCTAAAAAGATGAAGAAAAGATGTTAAATCAAGAGCTTTTGCACAAACGTAAGATTCTTCTCACAATCAAGGCTTTGGAAGGATTGTTAAAGATAAAGAATCAAGATTGCAATGATTTCCAAGTTCAAGAAAAGATCAAGAATTGATGAAATGAATGAAAAGTTATATATAAAGAATTATGGCTTGCTTCTCCAACCAAAGGTTCAAGAAATACATTGAAGGTTTAAGTTCAACCCAAGGTTCAACAAAGTCATGCCATCCTTACTCCAAACCTTGGGCTGGAATCTGAACCTTAGGTTGAGACCTTCAACCTTGGGTTGATACAATTGCTGGCACATTTAATGGCTATCTTTAATGAACTAACTCTTCATGTGGGATGTCATTACTCCATAATTACTCCAAGTGCAGAATTTTTATGACACTTTAAGCTCAAGTATTTTGCTTGGTGACCAAGGGGTGTCATCTTATTAATAGAGAGGCTTGGCCAAGAGAAAGACACCAACAATTATCTAAAGATAACTAATCAATAATCAACAACTACTATAACTCATCTTCACACTCTCAAGGGGCGACAAGGGAAGAAAAACGCAGGAAAAGAATAAGTCTACATTCACCAATCATCAATTTAATCATTCAAGAAATCTTTTTTGATCATCTCACAAGTGTTCCTAATTCTTGTAATCATCATTACAACTTTTGTAAGACTTTTTAATTATGTTTTCAAGTGATAAATTTCTTGTGATTATTTCTTTGTTTGCCATGAGTGGCTAAGTGCCTTGTGCACTTTCCTAGATGATGTTTGTGACATAATTCTTGGTTGATTATGATTCCATGGTTCTAGTTAAACGAAAAGCTAATACTAAGATCGAATTGTACTATTAAGAGTTTTCTCCACCAAAGAGTTATCAAGTTTGGTTAATTACTAATAGTGTAATGGGTTGAAAAAGACATTGTTAGTCAATTAGTTGTAAACCTTTGTCTATGAGGGTGTTACCTTATATATTGACCATTTCATAAGTAACTTGGTTAAACTTGGAAAACTAAAATAGTCTGGTTGCCAATTGCTTGTGAAACGAAAGCGAATCAAGTGATTGAGTTGTGTTAGTCTTGGTTGATCAAATCTTAAATATTGTTTTTGTCATCTTAAAATCTTGACGAGGATTGAAAGTGTTGGAAGCAATAGGATTAGTATACCCACTAGTCGAATTAGAACACCACCTAATTCATTGATCATAATCAAATGGAATCATTGTCATAATCATATTAAGAAAATTGTGCAAAACTAGTCTAGGCAAGTGTAGTTTTTATATATATTGAATTTAAAATATCATTATTTGCTCGTATGTGTTTCGTTTGAATTATTGGTTGATCGTGTTATAAATTTAAAACTTGCACTCGTAACGGGCACATCAATTTCACAGCATTAAGATGTGAAACTTTTGGTGTGACTTGATATCTTGCACATGCTCACACTGCAAACATAATGTCAGGCCTTGAAGCTGTAAGATACATCAATGAGCCAATCATTCATCTATATAAATGAACATCAACTTTTTCACCATCTTCATCTCTGAGCAAGGGCTTGGAAGCTTCCATCAAAGTTTTCAGAATCACGATCCTGATCGTAAGATCGTACGATCCTACGTTCCTACACACACAAAATGATCAAGATCGTAATTCGAGTGAGCACGTAGGATCGTAGGATCGGATCGTAGGATCGCCTCATTTTTATTTAATTTTTAATTTTTTATTTTTTTCTATATTAATATATTAAGCATAAGTCCATGTCTTAAAGCCCAATGACTAAGAATTCTTCATGAAAGCTATTATTTTGATGCTATTAATTGATTGTCTTTTGCAAGATTAATAAGTGTCAAATCATTATGCTTTTATTGACTATTTAGAAATAGTTTATATGTGTCTTTTTGAGTTTATTATGAAAAACGATTTCGTGCTTTATAACATGTCATAAGCTTGTTTTTTAAGTAAACCATCTAGATAACCCAAATTTCTTCATAATTTATTTTAAGTTTCATATAAAAGCATGAACTACATGTTAAAAAATTTCAGTAATATTATCAGAATATCCTAATTTAATTTATTTGATATCAAGAAAAAAAATATTGTATTGTCCTCTATTATAAATTATGTCATTTTATTTTCAAATACAATCCATTTATCTTTTTGCATTAATGTTCATACTGTAATAAAAAAAAAGTCACAGAATCACGTACCAATAAATTAACACTATATTTTTGCATTAATCTAAATGTTACCACGAAAAATCAATAATAAAAAACATTGAACAAGAAGTAGGTGCATGTATGTTGTAACTTTGTGCAAGTGAGCATTGCAATATATCTAATATTCTACTACTACGGTAGTTGAACATATAACTTTTTCTTTTATCATCCATTTAGATTCGCTTATCATATGAAATATTATATAGAAACATAAAACTACAACACCTATTCAAAAATATATACATTTTCATAGGATCTTACGATCCCGATCCGATCCTACGATCACAATCTTGCAAAGCTAAAAACGATCTTAGGTAGGATCCCGATCCTGAAAACCTTGGTTTCCATAGTTTTCTTTGCAGGCTTCACATCAGTAAACCCAAACTTCTTTAAAATTTCAGCCACATACTTATCCTAACTGATAAATATGCCATCCTCCTTTTGCTAACTTGTAACCCTAAGAAGAATGTAAGTTCACCCATTGAACTCATCTAAAATCTTTCATGCATTAGCTTATCAAATTCAACACATAAAACCTTGTTTGTTGATCCAAAGATGATATAATCAACATAAACTTGAACTAACAGGATATCATCTTTGTACCTTCTGATAAACAAAGTTTTATCAATCCTCCCTCTACTAAAGCCATTATTCAACAAGTATGTTGACAATGTGTCATACCAAGCTCTGGGAGCTTGATGTAAACCATATAGTGCCTTCTCCACCTTGTAAACCTTGTAAAGAAAGTTAGGATCTTCAAAATCAGGTAGTTGTGAGACATAAACTTCTTCTTCAATTTTCCCATACAGAAAAGCACTTTTCACATCCATTTGATACACTACAAAGTCTTTGTATAAAGCATATGCCAAGAATAATCTTATAGCTTCAATTCTTGCAACTGGAGCAAATACTTCATCATAATCAATACCTTCTTCTTGAGTGTATCCTTGAGCTACTAACCTTGCCTTGTTTCTAATCACAATTCCTCTTTCATCCTTTTTGCATCTAAAAACCCACTGAGTACCAATTGCCCTCTTCCCATTAGGCAAATCTACCAGTGTCCAAACTTCTTGAAGCTTGAATTGTAGAAGCTCTTCTTGCGTAGCTTCCACCCAGCTTGGATCTTGTAATGCTTTATGAGCATTCTTGGGTTCTATTTGTGATAGAAAACAAGCAAATAAACAGTTTTGAAGGTCTTTGTGACTGTTTCTTTAATGAAGGGATCTAGCAAAGGTACTACATCTTCCATATTGGTTAAGTCAGCCTCTGCACCAAGTACATCATCATCAGTATCATGATAGATTTCTTCCAATTCAGGCATGTTTGGATCATCTGGATAGTCATCATCATCAAAAGATATGCCTTCCTTGTCAGCAAAATTAACACTAGGCTTAGCAGTATTAACAGAATTAGTACTGCTAGTGTTAATTTCTTCATTGGCAGCATTAACACTTGGCTTAGCAGTATTAACAGAGTTAGTACTGCTAGTGTTAACATTATCTGATACATCATCCTTTTCTTGTTCATCAGTCTACTTTTCTTCATTAACCTCTTTATCATCTTTAGAAGATTTTACACTTTCTTCTTAATCATCTTTTGGATCTTTAGCAAGATCATCTTCTTGTGAACTCTTGGGCTCTTGGGTCGAGAAGGGTGGATCACCAGTCCAAATAGGCAGCAAAATATGTTCTTTGTCAGGTCTTGTCTCCTTACCAGCTTGACCTACATCATTACTTGCTTTTGTACCTGCAAAATTGTTAGACTCTGTACCTGCAACAACTGCTCATAATTCATAGTCTTGGTTAGTGAGTCAATATCAAACAGCCAGTTTGGTCCAATCCTGCAACATTAAGTGTACTCTCACTAAACCTAACATGCAAGTTCTCTTCCACTTTCCTGGTCCTACTATTGAACACTCTAAAAGCTTTGTTATTCATTGAGTATCCAACAAAAAAATCCTTCATCAGCCTTGCCATCAAACTTGCCTAAGTGATCTATGGTATTCAAGATAGTAACAGGACACCCAAATAGTCTTAAGAAATCTAGCAATGGTTTTCTACCATATAAAAGTTCATAAGGGGTCTTGTTGTGAGGCTTAACTATTTTACTCCTATTCTGCACATAGCAAGCAGTATTAACTGAGATTCTATAACATGTAAAATGACCAAATTACCCCTGGGAATTTAAAATCTAAATAAAACATATGTAAAGCACCAAATAAATTCCAAACTTCTGACAATGAACAAGTTATGGTCCCAAATAATTTTAACAACTCCAGTTAACATTTATACAAGCCATAAAATTACCAAAATGCCCTTGGGCGCCTAATATAGTTTAAATTCAAATTTTATGATTTAATTAAAAGTAATTAAAGGCATTAAACAAGGTAATCAAAGCAAATCAATTTTCCTAAATTAATCCCGAGATGTTGGCTATTTTACCTCCCCTAAGACTCGGTCACACCACATTTTGATAACCTACACATATTTTTCTTCCAAAAGCTCCAAACCGATTAAACCCTAAATCCACAAAATAATTCTCTCTTGTTCATACGAAATTCTAGAAACACAACACTATTTTTCCTGCATTCCTAAGCCTCTCAAGAGACCTAGAAAAATAGCCCACGATTTATAGGTGTCGGATTCAATTGTTGTCGAATTTTTCTTCCCTAATTCAAACGTAAGGTAAAGGTCCCATCTTAATTCATTCGATCCTTATATAATTTGTTCTCCATTTTTCCTATGTCCCTAATATCATGTATAACCTGTGAAAAATATTTCCAAGGTTTATTGGTGTCGCGTGTATTCGTGGTGAATATTGGTATCGTTTATTGCCTAGCCGAAAGAACATAAATCATCCAGCTCATTCTATTCGATCTAGCCCTGGTCTGGTATTTTTCCCATGCTCTACTCATTAGATAAGATCTAAATAAAATGTTAGAACTGAACCATGCATGTAATTCGAATTACTTGGAAATTAAATCTTTAAAACGTGCTAAAACTATAAATAATGGTGTACGAATTTTCTGGACATGAGGTTTATTTTATGTGGACTCTTTATAATATATAAGATCTCAGAAAAATAATGGTTCGAATTGTTGAGGCTTGGATCTTGTCTAATTGATATTATTCCTAATCGCTAATGTATAAAAGTAAAGGAAAACAAATAAAATTAATCAAATCGATTTAGGGTTAGGGTTTAGGTGTGTAAATCTGATCAATTATTATGTTTTAAGGTTGTCATGATGATGGGTTAATGATTGGGAAATTATAGTAGGGTTTGTAATGTTTTTGTGATGTTTTAGTAATTAGCGATTTGAAGAATAAAAATATAAGGGCTGTTTTGTAAATTCTAAAACTGATGGGATATTTTTGTAAGACTTATTAGATCGGGGACAATGCATTAAAAATATAATATAGGGGCCTCATGTGTAAATTTTGTAATTAAAGGATTTAAAAGGTATTTTCTTATATTTATGATTCGATTTGAAAATAAATAAACTAGAGGGGCTGATTTGTAAATTTTGGAAAACCTGAGGTTGTTTAGTAAATTAAATATTGTGAAGGATGTTTTGTGTAATTTTGAATACCTAAAGGCTTAATATGTAATTATCAATAATTTGGAATTTGAATTGTAAATTTTAAAGAAAAGGACTTGTCTTGTAAATATTGGAAAATTTAAGGGTCATTCGTATAATTAACCATGTAAAGGGTTTGTTGTGTAATTTTGGATAATTGAAAGCTTAATGTGTAAATATGGATAATTAAAGGATTGATTTGCAATTTATTTAAATTGTAAGGTTTGATTTGTAATTTGATTAACTAAAGGGTATAACTTGTAAAATGGTTAAAGTTGAAGGATTTGAATCATATATATGGATAACTCATGGATTAAAATGATTAACTTGTAATATTTACATTTTAGACCTTATCTTTGGCATAATTGCAATTAAAACCCTAAAATATGGAAACTTGTCATATTTAACCCTAAACATCTGTAACTTGCTAAAATGAACCCTATTTCTATAATAATGATTAATTCAAGACTTAACCTAATTTATGAAGCTAAATCTTGCTAATTATGGAAACCTGCTAAAAATAGAAAGTTACTTAAATGAGTAATCTTGTCTTCTACTCCTCTAGGTGTGAAGAGAGAGTAGTCCTGTGATCTTGATCATTTATTTCAGTGTGTTTCCTTTGTCAGCGATAAGGTACAGATATTCTGCCCTTCTCTAGTAAGGTGCCTTCGTCTCAATTTCTGATTTCTGGTTCATTTTATGTTTCCTTGTTCCGTGAACCTTGCTTGTTTTCTTATAATGATTTGTCATGAACTTTACTATAGACCCTGACTTGAACTTTGAAATATTTTATATGAACCATTCAACTTGAACCCTTGTTTGAACTCCTGTCCTGATCCTTTGTTCTAAACCATGTCTTGAACCCTGATATAAATCATGACCTGGACCACCTGACACCTGATACTTGAACCTGACACCTGATACTTGAACCTGACACCTGATACTTGAACCTGACACCTGATACTTGAACCTGACACCTGATACTTGAACCTGACAACCGATACTTAAACCTGATACCTAGTACATGATACTGATTCCTGATGCATGATACCTGATACATGATACTGACACCTGATCCATGATACTGATTCCTGATGCATGACACCTAACACATGATATATGATACCTGACCTTAACCCACAGTTTGATACTACGAGCCACTCACTAGGCATGAGGGTTTCATGTCCATGTCAGTCGATGCACCGATGGCATGACTCTAGGGTAGGAGAGTGATGACCTATCCCGTCCCTGTTATGATTATGATTTACGTAGAGGCAGACTTTGGCCACCTGGGGCGTATGGATGCATCCTAGACTTGACCTGACCTGACCTGTTACATGATATATATTATTTCTGGTGACTGATGGTGTGTGCGATACACGTCTTTCACATACTGGGAGCTGATCACTCCATTTATTGTTTGAGGACTCCCCTCATATTTACAGGATACTAAGAGGTCTCCCCTCTGCATGTTTACGATTATGATTATGATTATGATTCATGTTATGTTATGGGCTCGTAGTGGATTACTGACCTTTCTTTACCTTGCACCTTTATCCTTTCCCTTATGACACCATGTATCTTTACCATGTATTCTGACCATGTATTCTTACCATGTATACTTATCTTGTACTCTCATCATGTACTCATACTTCCATTTCTCATTTACTCATGTATTATTCATTATACTATTGCTTGTTACGTTATATCTGTTCACTGAGCTCGTGTAGCTCAGCCGTGTTTTCTTTCCACACGGCAGGTATTTAAGCTAGGAGCTGGGCATGGCTTTGGGGTTGAGTGCACCTGAGTGGAGCTTGTTCTTTATAGCTTATCTATCACATGATTTCCTTAGACATTATGTTGCCATTGTTTAGGCGTTGAACTTATGTACTTCTTTTATTTCCTTTCATTTTGGATATAAGTCATGTTGACTTATTGTGGGATTATGTTTTGACTTCCGCTATTTTATTTATGGATACTATGTTTATCTGATATGAAACCATGTATTTGTGATATCTCTACCCTTGTCGGGTCGGGGTGTTACAATTTATGGTTTCAGAGACAGGTTTCCGAAACCCGTTGGCTTAGGCCTTTGACCTGTGAGGATTGGGTAGACATTAGGTTTTCCGTTCGCGTACTCTTTTTCCTTATTCTGCTCTGTCATATTTTGCTTGATCTTGCTAATCGTCTTCATAATTCTATAGATGGTTAACACTCGTCACCAGGAGTATAACAGTGGAGGAGATGCTGAAATTCCCAATCTGGAGGAAATGGTGGCTAATGCTGTAGCCCGTCTGCTACCGGGCCTTAACACTGAGGCGGTGGTCAACCGGCTTATCAGTGGTGGAGCTGGTCCATCTGGGGGTGCTGGCAGTTCTTCTGGTGGTGGGGGCCGACCCACTACCATTAATGGGTGGCTGGAGAGTTTTAATAAGCTCAAGCCGTTGTCCTTCTCTTCTGCTGCTACTCCTCAGGCAGCAGAAGACTGGATCACCCACATGGAGAAACTGTTCGAGGTGTTAGGTTGTGAGGACGGGTTCAAGACTCGTCTGGCTGTGTTCAAGCTAGAAGGTGACGCGCTCAACTGGTGGAAAGCGCACAAAGAAGCTAAAGGTGGTGATGCATATGTTCTCGGTTGTTCATGGGCTGATTTCCGTACCACGTTCTATAATCGGTACTTCCCTGCTTCCGAGCAGCAGAGGTTCATCAGGGAGTACAACACTATCTCTCAGCTTGATTCTGAGAATGCTGGGCAGTATCTGGAACGGTTTCAGCGATTAGTGAGTTTTGTGGGTCCGCTTGCTGGGGATTCTAAGCAGCAGGCTAGACAATTCAAATGGGGACTCAAGAGGTGGGTACTAGACCGCATACTTAATGATGAGTTTCGAGACCCGGCAGAATGTTGCGACGCAGCTCGCAATATTGAGATATTTCATCAGGGATCTGGGTATAAGAGGAACAGAGATGGGGATAGGATTCAGACTCAGGGACAGAACAGGGATTATGGGGACCAGAGCGACAGGCGTTATGACTCTCGTGGGCAGGAGGATCGACGACATGATCATCGGAGGCAGGATTCTAGACAGAGAGATGATCGCTTGGGGCGCAATGACAGCCAGAGACAGTGGAGAGATCGGTCTACTAGAGGTCAACATAATGATCGGGATACTGGAGCGAACAACCGGCAGGGATCATCTGAGAACGATAAACCTTTTTGTGTTTCTTGTGGCAAGATGCATACGGGAGTGTGTCGTACGACTTCAGGTGCTTGCTTTAGATGCGGTTCTACTATGCATTTGGTAAGGGATTGTCCTAAACAGAATCCGACGGCAGATGGGAACTACCTTAAACCTCCTCCTATTCCTAATACCGGCCGTGTTTTCGCACCTGCTCGTGATCAGACAGATAAAGCGTCGGGTATGTCCTGTTTCGTTCCGTTCTATTTTTCTTTTCTCATGTCCTTGCAAATTTCGAGGACGAAATTTTTTTTATTAGTGGGGAAGAAGTTGTAATACCTGAGATTCTATAACATGTAAAATGACCAAATTACCCCTGGGAATTTAAAATCTAAATAAAACATATGTAAAGCACCAAATAAATTCCAAACTTCTGACAATGAACAAGTTATGATCCCAAATAATTTTAACAACTCCAGTTAACATTTATACAAGCCATAAAATTACCAAAATGCCCTTGGGCGCCTAATATAGTTTAAATTCAAATTTTATGATTTAATTAAAAGTAATTAAAGGCATTAAACAAGGTAATCAAAGCAAATCAATTTTCCTAAATTAATCCCGAGATGTTGGCTATTTTACCTCCCCTAAGACTCAGTCACACCACATTTTGATAACCTACACATATTTTTCTTCCAAAAGCTCCAAACCGATTAAACCCTAAATCCACAAAATAATTCTCTCTTGTTCATACGAAATTCTGGAAACACAACACTATTTTTCCTGCATTCCTAAGCCTCTCAAGAGACCTGGAAAAATAGCCCACGATTTATAGGTGTCGGATTCAATTGTTGTCGAATTTTTCTTCCCTAATTCAAACGTAAGGTAAAGGTCCCATCTTAATTCATTCGATCCTTATATAATTTGTTCTCCATTTTTCCTATGTCCCTAATATCATGTATAACCTGTGAAAAATATTTCCAAGGTTTATTGGTGTCGCGTGTATTCGTGGTGAATATTGGTATCGTTTATTGCCTAGCCGAAAGAACATAAATCATCCAGCTCATTCTATTCGATCTAGCCCTGGTCTGGTATTTTTCCCATGCTCTACTCATTAGATAAGATCTAAATAAAATGTTAGAACTGAACCATGCATGTAATTCGAATTACTTGGAAATTAAATCTTTAAAACGTGCTAAAACTATAAATAATGGTGTACGAATTTTCTGGACATGAGGTTTATTTTATGTGGACTCTTTATAATATATAAGATCTCAGAAAAATAATGGTTCGAATTGTTGAGGCTTGGATCTTGTCTAATTGATATTATTCCTAATCGCTAATGTATAAAAGTAAAGGAAAACAAATAAAATTAATCAAATCGATTTAGGGTTAGGGTTTAGGTGTGTAAATCTGATCAATTATTATGTTTTAAGGTTGTCATGATGATGGGTTAATGATTGGGAAATTATAGTAGGGTTTGTAATGTTTTTGTGATGTTTTAGTAATTAGCGATTTGAAGAATAAAAATATAAGGGCTGTTTTGTAAATTCTAAAACTGATGGGATATTTTTGTAAGACTTATTAGATCGGGGACAATGCATTAAAAATATAATATAGGGGCCTCATGTGTAAATTTTGTAATTAAAGGATTTAAAAGGTATTTTCTTATATTTATGATTCGATTTGAAAATAAATAAACTAGAGGGGCTGATTTGTAAATTTTGGAAAACCTGAGGTTGTTTAGTAAATTAAATATTGTGAAGGATGTTTTGTGTAATTTTGAATACCTAAAGGCTTAATATGTAATTATCAATAATTTGGAATTTGAATTGTAAATTTTAAAGAAAAGGACTTGTCTTGTAAATATTGGAAAATTTAAGGGTCATTCGTATAATTAACCATGTAAAGGGTTTGTTGTGTAATTTTGGATAATTGAAAGCTTAATGTGTAAATATGGATAATTAAAGGATTGATTTGCAATTTATTTAAATTGTAAGGTTTGATTTGTAATTTGATTAACTAAAGGGTATAACTTGTAAAATGGTTAAAGTTGAAGGATTTGAATCATATATATGGATAACTCATGGATTAAAATGATTAACTTGTAATATTTACATTTTAGACCTTATCTTTGGCATAATTGCAATTAAAACCCTAAAATATGGAAACTTGTCATATTTAACCCTAAACATCTGTAACTTGCTAAAATGAACCCTATTTCTATAATAATGATTAATTCAAGACTTAACCTAATTTATGAAGCTAAATCTTGCTAATTATGGAAACCTGCTAAAAATAGAAAGTTACTTAAATGAGTAATATTGTCTTCTACTCCTCTAGGTGTGAAGAGAGAGTAGTCCTGTGATCTTGATCATTTATTTCAGTGTGTTTCCTTTGTCAGCAATAAGGTACAGATATTCTGCCCTTCTCTAGTAAGGTGCCTTCGTCTCAATTTCTGATTTCTGGTTCATTTTATGTTTCCTTGTTCCGTGAACCTTGCTTGTTTTCTTATAATGATTTGTCATGAACTTTACTATAGACCCTGACTTGAACTTTGAAATATTTTATATGAACCATTCAACTTGAACCCTTGTTTGAACTCCTGTCCTGATCCTTTGTTCTAAACCATGTCTTGAACCCTGATATAAATCATGACCTGGACCACCTGACACCTGATACTTGAACCTGACACCTGATACTTGAACCTGACACCTGATACTTGAACCTGACACCTGATACTTGAACCTGACACCTGATACTTGAACCTGACAACCGATACTTAAACCTGATACCTAGTACATGATACTGATTCCTGATGCATGATACCTGATACATGATACTGACACCTGATCCATGATACTGATTCCTGATGCATGACACCTAACACATGATATATGATACCTGACCTTAACCCACAGTTTGATACTACGAGCCACTCACTAGGCATGAGGGTTTCATGTCCATGTCAGTCGATGCACCGATGGCATGACTCTAGGGTAGGAGAGTGATGACCTATCCCGTCCCTGTTATGATTATGATTTACGTAGAGGCAGACTTTGGCCACCTGGGGCGTATGGATGCATCCTAGACTTGACCTGACCTGACCTGTTACATGATATATATTATTTCTGGTGACTGATGGTGTGTGCGATACACGTCTTTCACATACTGGGAGCTGATCACTCCATTTATTGTTTGAGGACTCCCCTCATATTTACAGGATACTAAGAGGTCTCCCCTCTGCATGTTTACGATTATGATTATGATTATGATTCATGTTATGTTATGGGCTCGTAGTGGATTACTGACCTTTCTTTACCTTGCACCTTTATCCTTTCCCTTATGACACCATGTATCTTTACCATGTATTCTGACCATGTATTCTTACCATGTATACTTATCTTGTACTCTCATCATGTACTCATACTTCCATTTCTCATTTACTCATGTATTATTCATTATACTATTGCTTGTTACGTTATATCTGTTCACTGAGCTCGTGTAGCTCAGCCGTGTTTTCTTTCCACACGGCAGGTATTTAAGCTAGGAGCTGGGCATGGCTTTGGGGTTGAGTGCACCTGAGTGGAGCTTGTTCTTTATAGCTTATCTATCACATGATTTCCTTAGACATTATGTTGCCATTGTTTAGGCGTTGAACTTATGTACTTCTTTTATTTCCTTTCATTTTGGATATAAGTCATGTTGACTTATTGTGGGATTATGTTTTGACTTCCGCTATTTTATTTATGGATACTATGTTTATCTGATATGAAACCATGTATTTGTGATATCTCTACCCTTGTCGGGTCGGGGTGTTACAATTTATGGTTTCAGAGACAGGTTTCCGAAACCCGTTGGCTTAGGCCTTTGACCTGTGAGGATTGGGTAGACATTAGGTTTTCCGTTCGCGTACTCTTTTTCCTTATTCTGCTCTGTCATATTTTGCTTGATCTTGCTAATCGTCTTCATAATTCTATAGATGGTTAACACTCGTCACCAGGAGTATAACAGTGGAGGAGATGCTGAAATTCCCAATCTGGAGGAAATGGTGGCTAATGCTGTAGCCCGTCTGCTACCGGGCCTTAACACTGAGGCGGTGGTCAACCGGCTTATCAGTGGTGGAGCTGGTCCATCTGGGGGTGCTGGCAGTTCTTCTGGTGGTGGGGGCCGACCCACTACCATTAATGGGTGGCTGGAGAGTTTTAATAAGCTCAAGCCGTTGTCCTTCTCTTCTGCTGCTACTCCTCAGGCAGCAGAAGACTGGATCACCCACATGGAGAAACTGTTCGAGGTGTTAGGTTGTGAGGACGGGTTCAAGACTCGTCTGGCTGTGTTCAAGCTAGAAGGTGACGCGCTCAACTGGTGGAAAGCGCACAAAGAAGCTAAAGGTGGTGATGCATATGTTCTCGGTTGTTCATGGGCTGATAAGACAAAATATTCAGTGTCAGTAAAAAAAACACTGTTCTTTTTGTCACACATGTATACATTTTCAAAATCTAATTTACCAGTTTTTATTGTAACTTTAACAGTGATTTTCCCTCCTTTGGGATTACTCCCAAAAGCAACATATCCTCCATCAATTGCTTCAAAATCTTCAAGATAGGACATGTCTCCAGTCATGTGCCTTGAGCATCCACTGTCAAATACTCCTTTATCTTCTAATTCCACCTGTGGATTGCCCTATACATAAAGTAAGAAAATCAGTTCATTTTAGGGACCCAAGCCAACGTTGACTTGGATCTACCTTGTGCATCAACATAATCATACCTTTTTTAAACTATGGATGCACTGCTGTTTCTGGAAACTTGATTGAAAACTTTAACTTTTGGTTTCCAGACCCAACAACCTGAGGCCTTAACAGCATAAAAGTGATTTCACAAAACATTATTAGTTATTGCTTTTGGCTTAGCAGTAGAAACTACTACTTTTTCCTTAGCAGCACTAATTGTTGTATTCTTTTGAATGGGCCTTTTCACATTTGAATGTGCTTTATTAGAAAACTTTGACAATTGTTTTGCACCATTCACTGTTCTTTTGGTGTTAGCAGTACTAACTGATCTAGTAGTATTAGTTACTACTGCTGGTTTAGAAACATTTTGCTTAGCAGTTTTAACTGATACTAAACCAGATCTCATTTGTACTGCTGATGGAACCATGTTTCTTTTAGCATGTGGGTGAGTATTTTTAGAAAAACTTTTATGATTCACCCTCCTAGCATAGTTCCAAACAGGTTTTTGATAGTAAAAACAATTATCCTGTAAATGTTTAAAACTACCACAATGATAACAAGCCTTGTTGATCATCTCAAAGTCACTTCCTTACCTTTGAGATATCATGTTATTCTAATTTCTCTGGTTACCTCTAGGTTTGAAAAATTTAATATGTTCAACACTAGGTTTAACTGTTACACTTTCAACCTTAGGTTTAGTCTTCACCTGTTCCTCATCATCATCAGACACCCAATCTTCAATGATTGGTACATCAGAATATGTCTTTTCAGCCTTAGGTTTCTCCTCATTAGACTTACTATTTTCTCCTAAAGGCTTAGCATTAGACCCACTTAAACAAGACAATTCAGGTATAGGAGGTACATACTTTCCTGTTATTAAAGGAGGAACTTCATTATATCCTATACCACTACCTCTCCCCATTAATTGACCCTCAATTGTCTTATTTACACTTTCAGATGCAAATTCAAGCTTATTTACCTTAACTTGATGTTTTTCTTTTTCCTGATAAGCTGCATCTTTTTCTTTTTGAGACTTTTCTAACCTTTTAGTAATTCCTTTAATTTCATGCTCTTTAACATAAAGCTTACCTTCAAGAACATTAACTTTCTCTACATACTCTAACTCATTCTACTTAAAAAATTCAAGCATTTCCTCAACAGATTTTAAGCCTAGTTTATAGTCTAAATTATCTAACTTTAACATCTTTACCTCTTCTATTAGCTTTTCATTCCTAGCCTTAAGTTCCTCAATAGTATCTAAACAAGATTTAAATGAACAACCAGAATCATTAGATACCTCAGAATCAGAACTTGAAGAAGAAGAGTAGGCCATAAGTGCAAAGTTTGGTCCTTCAGCTGCTTGGTCACTCCAATCATAGCCACCAAGACCATCACATTGAGACACTAAAGCTGTAGAAGTTGTATTTTACACAGGCACAGTTATCCTTGAAACTTCATTACTCTTGTTGTCTTGGTTCCTTGGTGCTCTACACTCTCTAGCAAAGTGACCCTTCCTGTGTCAGTTTCAGCATTCAATCTTGGATTTATCAAAACCCAAGTTATCCTACCCATTGACCTTGAGGTTTCTTCCAGTCTTCTTAAAAAATCTTCTTGCCCTTATTGTCAACATTGCCATCTGCCACTTCAAGTCCATCTCTTCAAGATCATCTGGATGGATCTGTTCCATATCTTCATGCATAATTTGAGGACTAGTAGATTGACCAGCTAAGAAAGCATAGATAACAACATCACTCAAGTTATCAAAGGTTGTAGACCCAGCATCATTAACTTGTGTGCCAGCAGTACTAACTCCATGAGTAGTATTAACTGCTTCATTAGTACTACTAGAACTGTTATTGGAGGAAGACACAAAAGCTAAGTTTTGTGTGCCTGATGATGAGCTAGATGACCCTTTGACTTCAGGTTCATAAACTTTAAGATTGTTATACAGATTATCTAAACTCATGGTATCAAGATCAGCCTTGTTTCTCTATACTATAGTATGTGTATTCCACTCTAGTGACAAGCTTCTTAGAAACTTTAGACTTATATCTTCTTGAGGAATTGAGACTTCCACAAGTACTAGTTGACTGATAAGTTTCTAAAGTCTGTCAAAGGTCTGATCAAGATTCTCAGAACTTGGAGCAACAAAATTCTCATATTGTTGCTTCAAAAGGTTCTTCCTGGTCTTCTTGGTAGCAGCATTCCCTCCAAACCTTTTCTCAATTGCTTCTAGCAACAATTTAGCATCCTTGATGTGGTTGAAAGTAAACAGATGGTCATTAGGAATGCCCATCATTAGAGTGCTTCATGCCTCTACTTCCAGTCTTCTTTGTGCCTTGTCTTCAGCAGTTTTAATAGGCAAGGTAATGATAACACCATTAGCAGAAGTTTCTGTTTTAGGTGGTTGATTGCCAGTTTCTATGACCTCCCACATAGAATAATCAACCATCTGAATGTACTGCTCTATTCTCATTCTCCATAGCTCATACTCTCCAGACTTGAGCATTGGTACCTTTGATGCAGTAATCATGTGTGTAGATTCTGAGTCCAAGGCTTCAGTAAGATGAGTTAAACAGGTTATTCTTGATTCACAGTTTCTAGATCACAAGCTCTGATACCACTTGTTGATCCCAGTTGAACACTTGATCGAATTCCCTTAGCTTGTAAAGGTTAAGTAATATTGAATAAATCCAATACAACTTATGTAGAAACTGTCTTTGAGTATATTAGAATTTGTGTAGAACCTAAAATTTAATCTTAAAAAGAACTTAACAATCAATATCAAACAAATCACTTCAATATTATTAATAATAATACGAATACTCAACAATATTAGGGTTTACAACCCTGATGTTTTCTAAAGAATTGTAAGAATTAATCGTGTAATCATGTCTCTATATTTATGCCCTAGGACCTCCTTTTATAGAATAACATGTCCTAGTCGGCTTACAATTACTTTCTATACAAGATAACTATTAAAAGATTTTTTTCTATATTTATCTAACCGACTATACAAGTTTATCTCATAAGCAGTACTAACTAAACATACTAGCAGTTGTATCTTTAAATCTAGCAGTGTTAACTCTTCAGCAATAGTAAGTTTGTACTAGAAGTACTAACTTTTCTTCTAGCAGCACTAACTACTTAGAGTATTTTCCTTCAAGTTCGGCAGCAGTTGTAACTCTGAAAGCATTTGTAACTCTGAACTAGCAGCAGTAACTTTAAGTCTAGCAGTAGTAACCACTTGGTGTATTTTCTTGAACATCTTCAGCAACACTAGCTGTAGTAAAATACACAAGTAGTTGTAACCTTTTAAACTAGCAGCAGCAATGACTTAGAGCATTTTCCATTAGCAGCCTTAACCATGCAAGCAGCAGCAACCCTAAAACCCAACAATCCTCCCCTAAACTTGATATTTTCTCTAAAGCAATTCAACCGTTAAGTCAAATTGAGTTTCTAGTGCAATAAGTTCTCTAGTATTCAATCTCAAGTTAGGAAAATTTGTATTCCTACAATGGCCTATCGAAGAGTAACAATGATGATACTTTGGTTCATTTTATTATCATTATGTATAACAATTAAGGTGACGAAGATGTTAGGTTTATGAATTGGTGTGATGATTTTTAGAGTTAAACAATATGTATTAATATAGAGTGTGAGATGTGGGGTTTCAAATTATGTTGTTGGGAAGCTTGAGTTTTGATTTTTGGATATGACCAATTATACTTGTGTTGCAAAATAATCTACTTGAGTATTTCGGATGAAACAATCAAGTTGTCAATCGTACTATGAATCTTGGAATGCGATCATGGAGAATAAGATGGGAAAGTACATCATCAACACAAGTTTGCGTTATGATCCGATGTACATTCTTGTCATTTCAGAAAACAACATAAGAAAAGATGAAATCAAGAAATCAACTAACATATAAGCACATAATACACTTATGTTGCACAAATAACAAACTCAACAAGAAGTCTTACAGAATATTACATGTTTTAAACATTATTCAACTTATATGTCTTATTCAAGCATTTAAGAAAATAACATTTTCAACACAACTAGATGTTATCCCAAACACTCCTTCAAATAGCAAATTGATTAGTAAATATTACTAAATCGACAAACAAGTGAATGAATAGCAAGGTAAGGAAACCACATACATTACACAAACAAACAAACAAGCAAAAAAACTATAAGTATATGATCAAGTAATGCAAGGTAAAACAATTAATCATTTAGCGTAGCATACGAAAGTTCTTTTCATCGCTTTGTGTTAAATATAAACTTGTATACCAAGCTTGATTAATTTTTCTTTATATTTATCAATATGACCAAAACCTTAGTTTCAAAAGAAAACATGCTAATATTCAAAGACGAAGACATCCGTCTCCAAGTAGACTAAAAGTTTGTGCAAATGTTATGATCGGAAAATGAATTTCTATTATAAAATAAAGATTCTATAGTCTTTAGTTTTGAATCAGTTTATGAAATTATTTTTATATGAATGTAGCTTCAAATACCTTTAAAACGATAGGTGGCACGAATTCTACAGACTTACGGTTAATTAGTTATGAATTTTTTAAGTTTATCAAAAACTTCCCTCTATGTAGATGGATCTGCCAGATCCCTTCCAAAAGGGATCCGCCCTTTGATAACAAAGGGATCCGCGGATTTGACACAGATTCACTAAAACACATATTTTGACCCGACGAAAAGGTTTAACCTGTGTAGACTTTTAAGTGAACTTATATTACCTATTTTAATCTTTATTCAAACTTGAATAACAATATATCTAACAACAAAACTTCAAAGAATAAAAGTCAACAAAACACTTTTCATATTATGCTTGACTTCATCAAAAATTTGATACAAGGACCTTACTCAGTTTTAAAAAATAATTTATTTTAAAACTAGAGCCAACCCGCTCTGATACCAATTGTGGAAACGATATGGAAATGGTAGAGGAGGGGTGAATGCGTTTTCGTTTCAAACTTAAAAACTTTTGTATCCAATATAGTATGAATCAAGTTTCACTATTATTAGTCCAGTTTATATTTCTTTTCTAAAAACATCCTTATGACAAATTTCAGATCAAGTTTGACGTAATATGCAAAGTGTCAACACAAAGACAATCAACAATATGAAGTAAGAATAAAAGTAAACCGATGAGTAAGAAGGATACATAAACCAAAACGAGGATTTATAGTGGTTAGGTTACGAAACTTGTAGGACCTTAGATCTATCTTATCACACACTACAACAATTACGTATGGTGGTACAAAAGTATAAGTGAGGCGTTAGTATCTAGAGAGATAAACTAGAAAGAGAAAGTTCATTCATAAAACACACACTACACACTCAAGCACACGCTCCAAATGAGGAGGAGTGAGGCTTTTATAGTTTACTACAAATGATCCTTATGGGCTTGCTATGGACTCCTTATGGACTTGGATAAGTTTGATTTAACTTCTAACATATTAGGTTAGTCCATGAGCCCTTTGACTATCCTAAAACAACAACACATTACAAAGATATAAATATGCAAATGACCATCATTTTCTAATAAAGCTAACAATCTCGCCCTAAGGGATGGTCATTCAAATGATGCGTCATGTGATTAGATCTTTAGTTTTCATTGTCTTGAGCTTTATGTGTCGTTTTAGAATAGTCTTGATTCTTTTGTTCCTTCATGCAATGTGATCTTTAAAATAATTGTCTTTTTGTTCTTCTTGCCTTTGATCAACATCTTCACAGGTTTGCAGTGTCGTCTCTTCCATCATACTCATACTTCTTGATAATACTTTGAAATTCATACTTATTTCTTCCTCATATGATACATGAACTAGTTCTTGACATCTTGATTAGCTTCTTGAATCTGTCGTAACACTTTGTCTTTAACTTGAACATTTTGTCTTGAACATTTTTCACTTAAGTTTGTTGAGGATGATCTTCATAAGTTTGAGTATGAGGAGATGTGGATGCTCAGCTATATGATGATGATAAATGGTCTTTCTTCCAGGGAGACTTTCATCAGTACCTGCATAAAAATAGTTAGTAATAAAGTATCCGGCACATATAGGTTGGGACTTCGAGATTGTTAACAGCATAGTGTGAAAACTTTCTCTAATCCTTGCCAAGGCCGTTCCTGAACCGGATGCCCTAGAGAGAGCTAACTCAGATACACCGAAGTGTATCAACAATTCAGGTGAGCCGCTGAAGTATACAGGAGTATCACTTCACGACTGTAGACCGTTTGAAGCAAATAATCATCATGATATATGGAAAGATCCGTAGATCTCATTAAGACTCTTGTAAAGCTTGTGTCCTTTTTGACGAACACAAGTGTCTTATTTTGAAAGAGTATCCCAAGAGATCTTTAAATGAATCTCATGGCTCTAGACTCGATTAAGTGCATTTTGGTTTTAGTAGTCGGAAGCATGGAGCAAAGTGCCACCTTTTCAATATCAACACATCTCGGAGTGAGAGGCCGATAGATTATGCAAGGTTCTCCCTGAGAAATGAAACAAATATCTTTTAAGAGATACCTGAGTGGCTAGGAGGAGTTGTGCAACGCGTCACTGGGTCCATAACGTCTTGTATTCAATACCGGTATCATCTTTGTGATAACCGATAGCAGATGTATTGACCCGGTTTCTGCCCTAAGTTTTCATGGAGGGCTATTTCTTTTCACCATTTCATAAACTTTTCTTTTTAATTCTTCAACCCCTTCTTTCTCCTTTCTCATTTACTCTTTTTTTTAATCATACCTAAGGATTTCTAATTCTAATCTATTGGAATTGTCCTTGGGTAGATCCCTCCGGCTCTGGCGGATCATAGGACATAAACCTAACCATAATCTCCATATTACTCCATGATTATCCTAGGTTCATTGATCACATGCCATAAAACCTTTTGTGAAAATCTCTCAAAGTGTTTATGATTAAACACATTTTTGTTAACATTTCGAGAGTTTTGCATTTTCTGAAATACTCCCCCTTCACATGTGCTTATGCGTTTTAAGATAGATTTACACATGTTGGGTAGAGTTCGCACATTTGAATTGATTGATTTTCAGTGAACATGACCAATTCGAGACACGTTTACATCACTGGATAAACCAGCTTGAAATTATTACCCGTCCAGGACAAGTCTTTTCGATTACTAACATTTAAGCTTCGTCAATTCGTTGGTACTATCTGAGTCAAGATCTTTTGAGATTCAACCATGATTTTTATACATTTTTTATCACATTCCAATAACATCTTCTCCCCCTCACAAATAGCATGTCGTGATATTTTTTATATCAACTGATTAAAAGAAAAACTTTTTGGAGAGATAGACGGATTTGGTTTTGCATGAAATTGGAACTTTTTGAAAATGATTTCATCTTTGAATTTACGAGTCCTGATCTGAAATAATCAGAAGTCATCATTTTAGCCCGGGTTTCGTACTGAAGTATATGAAAGCCATAGAAATTTTTAGGATAAGTGCTCGAAAAATATTTAAAACCTTTGTTTTGATTAAGCACTTTCCTTTCTTTGAAGCGCGGGTCCTGAACTGATGTGTCCAGAAGCCATTACCTTAAGCTCGGGTTTGAAACTGAGTTGTTACGAAGCCATCATGAATAAAATTTTGAGAAACGACATGTTTTGAAAATAATTTAAGAGAACTCTCGATCAAGCATCTGTACATGTCCGTATCATTGTTGAATGACATTTCTAGATACGTACAGAATATCGATTATACGAGAGACATGTCGTGAGAAGAATATTTTAGAATTTTTTTGTTTTTATATTGTTTTTGTATTTTTGTATTTTGTTTTTGTTTTTATAACAGAAATGGAAAATAAAAAATAGAAGATTGAAAGAATGATTTTGAAGAATTTACAGAATTAGAACCCTCTGATGAACAGGGTTCTGAGATAATTGAATCACCTGCAACCAAAGACGAAGAGTTCTCACAAAAACAGTATTAGATGTACATGAATCATCACTTTGAGGGTATTGATTATCAATGGTTGTAATGGTTTCTACTTCCTGTTGGTGATTTTCACTATTATTTGTCTTGGTGCAAGTATTAAAAATCTTGCCTGTGGGAATCCATCTAAGACCAACCGTTTTAAAAACTTTTCCCGTGGGAATCCACCTAAGGTAAGATCTAGACGTAGTTTTCTTATCAGATGCAGCGAAAGTCTCAGTGTTTGAAAGACTACATTATTTAGATATCCACCTATTAGGTTATTTATCCTTTTGCTTCTTATCAACGGGTTTGTTTATATTTGGTGTCTTAGTGGATTGTGCCTTAGCACTTGAATTTCCTTTCTTGAGAAATTGTGCAACACATGAATCGTGATTAGTTGAAAAGACACATTTTTGACATGTAGGACAGACAAATTCAACATTCTTATTTAAAACGGCAACCTTAATTTTGTCACTACTGTCATTTGAAAAAAAATTATTGTTCGAGGAGGAATTTGAATTCTTAGTGTTGCATTCTACGTGCATAGCATTTTCTTTTGAGCAACTAGCAGTGCCTTGTAGTCTTGTACTAGGTAATGGTTTACTACTACTAGCAGTGCCTTGTAGTCTTTGGAATTCATCACCTTAGATTTTGCATCTAAAATTCCGTCACACACTACAAAAAACACACACCTAGATCATTGTTTGGCTATTGATACCACTTGTAAGGCCTTAGATCAATCTTATCACACACTACAACAATCACGTATGGTGGTACAACGGTATAAGTGAGGCATTAGTATCTAGAGAGATAAACTAGAAAGAGAAAGTTCATTCATAAAACACACACTACACACTCAAGCACACGCTCCAAATGAGGAGGAGTGAGGCTTTTATAGTTTACTACAAATGATCCTTATGGGCTTGCTATGGACTCTTTATTGACTTGGTTAAGTTTAATTTAATTTCTAACATATTAGATTAGTCCATGAGCCCTTTGACTATCCTTAAACAACAACACATTACAAAGATACAAATACGCAAATGACCATCACTTTCTAATAAAGCTAACAAAACTTCTCTTCGCCCTACTCTACTCCCCGAGTATCCAACTCGAGAGTTACTTCACTAGATCAACAAGCTCCATTCTCAGCGGAGAAACCTTACACAACATAGGTTACACTTTATCCGGTACAAAGCTAAACACTGGGTCCAAAACACGGCGGACCAAACCAACACTTCGTTGCCTACACTTTATCCAGTACAAGGCTAGATACCGGGTTCCATTACAAAGGAGGAACCACTACCCGATCAACACAACACATCATGAAGGACCTACACCTTACTACACCAATCTTCACAACACATCTATGACACCCGTTATGTTTTGTGGCCCAACATAACAAACCTTGTGTTTTATGGCACAACCACATAAACCATCTAATCTAGTTAGAGATACAAGAAGAAGATACAAGAGAAGATCCAAGAAAATGTGTCTAATGGATATAAATGACTAAACTAAATGAACTTCCTTAAATAGAAAGCCTTCAATGAAGATCACAAGTTCCCTAAGCTTGTTGTGATAGATCTTCATGTATGTATGGTTGTGGTGGATGAGGATGCACGATCTCTAAGCTTTCTTTGGAGGATCACTTTAGTAGGTAAGGATGCAAGATCTCTAGGCTTGCTTTGGAGGATCACTTCGGGAGTATCCTTACAACAAAATGAAAGTTAGAACCATTATGATCATATGAGAAAGAAGGTGTTTACATGTTTTCCTACTGATCTAAATGTGTTAGAAATGGTGAAGAGAAAGTGTGTGAAAGGTGTAATTGAATGATGAGAAATGGTTTGCTATTTATAGGCAAAAAGAAGAAGTTGTTTACTGTTCACCCGGATGCCTTTGAAAGGGATATGGCCCTTGTAAACCAAAGGATGCGCGAGGGATCCGGCGTTGCACCTCTTTATTTGGGTTATGGGTCATGGGTAATGGGTCATGGGTTATGGGTTATGGTCCATGGGTCATGTGATGTCATGCATGAAGGGGTCATGGGTTATGGACTTTGGGTCATGGGTCATGTATTTTACCCATTGTGATGTCATGCATGATGTAATGCACATTAATGCACATGGGTCATGCGTTAGGGGTCATGGGTTTTGGGTTATGGATAGTCCAAGACATTTTACAAATATATTACATTTAACTAGTTGATTCTAAAGAATGTATTTTATGAAAATGTAAGCAATAAATATTACTTATAAGTGTTTCATAAAAATGGTTTTGGTTTTATATAAACTATTTTACTAGATGTGTTTAATGGTTTATTTGGGTTTTGATCATAATGAAACATAACAAACATGTACGAACCTGTTTTGTAGCATACAAGGACTTAAGGCGTCGAGAGTTGTTGAAAGTATATTGAGGCAAAATATGATTACGAGTAACTTGTACATTTTACATTATGTATTACAAGATATATGGTTTGTCATCAATCAAATCAAACGAGACTGTATCGATTAAATATCGTAATATTTGCACTAACACCACCAATTCCAGATGGCCGCAGAAGATGCAGAGAAGACCACGTTCCACACAAACCAAGGAAGTTTTGCTACAGAAAAATGCCTTTTTGTCTAAAAAATGCTGGAGCCACATATCAGCAGCTGGTGGACAAAGCCTTTGAAAGAAAAATTGGAGAAACTTGGAGGTATACGTATGTCTCACCTCGCCAAGGCGGAAACGCGAGTGCAACATCATGGATATCATCACAACACATGGTGTCAAAATAGAGAATTTCTACATGCACATAAATAGAGCAAAGTACAAACACAAAGTGTCGTAACGATACCCAAAAAAAAATAACCAAAACAAATCTCCAAAGGTATCCTGAATAAAACATAAAGTACTAGTCGAAAAATATTAAAGTATCACAATCTAAAATCAAACATATTCAAATCAAAACATAAAGATAAATCGTTCTCAAATGAAACTAAGTCTCGTCTAGTCGCTTCCCTCTACCTTAGCCTTAGAATGCTCACCTGAAAATGATGCTTAAAACGTCAACATAATGTTGGTGAGGTTCATAGGTTTAAGACACATAATATATCTCAGGTAACCAATTCACTGTGATTATAAAACATAGCAGGACAGTAAGACTAGTCATTATACTAGATAGCATGCAATCTCAGTCATTCAACCAACATACCACTTAAGGGACACAAGGGACGGAACGTGCCCACGATCCAAATAGCAATATCCAACATCAATTGGGACGGAACGCGCCCACGATCCAAGTTCACAATAATGGGTAAACCATACCCTCTTATCAGACCAGACAGAATAATAGTGAGTAGAGCTACTACTCTCCAATTGGATAATGGGAGCATAGCTACCCTTCAAATGGACCCCACAGAATCACCACACAATAATCTCATAACATGCAATACACGTATAATAACACTTACAAGTCCATTCATTTACGACCACATAATCACTATAACTCAAAAATATTTCAACACAAGCATCATTCCCATCCCAAGTTAAAACAAAGTAAAAATGGGACTATGAAACTCACCTCAAACTTTGCAGCTTCCAAATTATCAATCACAAATCTATACAACAAAATAAGATCACATTACACGCAACCAAGCTAAAAGCTATAGTCCATGTAACACACATATGATGGATGTCTAAGGTTCATGTAAACAACCATGGGTCACCTAGACTCCATACTAACCACTACTAAACACTTACACCCACTAAATCCCTTGCATACACTTTTTCAGAATACGCAGATTTTTGGGGTACTTCTACCCACATGAAATCATAACAAAATAAGCTCTAAAACTCACACCAAAAATTCACCATGGTCCTTCATGAGCATACAAGCTTCTCCCAGAAGGCCATGCACTAAAAACACACACAAGTGCTCTTTTAAAAATCAAACATGAAAACTATCCAGATTCGGATCTGAGCGCACACAAAAATGTTTTGACCTAAAAAACATATTTTCACAACTCATTAATGCATACCCTTCGCGTGCAAGTCAAAGGGAATTTAGAACTCAATTTCTCCAGAAGGGCTAACCCTAATTACACTTTTAAAACCACTTTTGACCTCAATACTTAGAACTCAATCGCTCGTGGCCGGATGATGACATCAAATAACGGCATATTATTAGCATCATTTATCCTATGTTATTGACTTGTTTTATATCACTTTGTATGAGAATTGATACTTAATCGTTTACTTTTGTAATTCTCAGTTATAAACAAGCATTAGGTGAAGGTTAATGATTTCGGACGAAAATTGGAACAAAATGAATCAAGTTGGAAAAGTCTGCTGAATTGAAGAGATTAAAGACCATTTCCTGACTTTGAAGCATGTGCCGCATCTGATTTTATCATGCGTCGCATATGAAACTTTGGTCAACGAAGAAGAACCAGCTTGTTCTATTCCAGATACGCCGCATCGGACCAATCCGATGCGCCGTATCGGCTATACACAATCCTTACCAAGAAATCAAGTGGAGATTAGAAGCTTAATGAAGAAGTAAAGATTACAAGTCGACACTTGAAGATGCTTTCGTATTTTGGCCATAAAATCTTCATCCGGACTCCGTTTTAGGTGATTCAAGCGGCCACGGAAAGAGAAAAAGGAGATCTACCTGTATCTGAAGGAGATGCGGCGCATCTGGTACTTAGATGCGCCGTATTGAGAGATGAGGCGCATCTGGTATTTAGATGCGCCGTATTGGGTCAGTTTCAGACTTGGAGGCTACGTTTACTTATAGATGCGGCGCATCTAACTCTATAGATGCGCTGTATCGACCCAGATTTCAGAACCTATAAATACCGAACTCATTAACGAATTAGGGCATCATTGGGGACCCTCGGGATCATTCCCAGACGTCTGTAAACATCCTAAAATAGCAGAAGACGATATTGCCATCCACGAAGAACATCTCGAGCCAATTTACTTTGTTTAATCATTCGGTTAGCGTGTAGTTTTCATTATGATTTCTATCTTTTATGCTATGATTCAAACATTGTGTATTGTTACTGAGATTATGGGCTAACACCCTTAGGTGTTAGCCAAGTTTATGAAGTCTATTTAGTTTATTTGTGTTCTTGATTACATGTTTGCTTTGTTATTGGATTGGGTGCTTATCGTTAAAAACTCGTTTATTGCTTATCACTAGTAGAAGTCTATGTAACTAGGTTATGATCTTATTGGTTTAATTGGTGTAATTTAACTATCTGAAACTGTGGTTACTTTAATTGAATCATAAGTGTAGTAATCCGAATCCTATATAGACGGGCTTAGAAGGAACACATCGGAACCATGCCTTATGCCACTATTAGGACTAGTAGCGCGTAATGCCAAACTAGGTTAGATGGTGATTATGCAATAAGTTAGTATTGATGCTAGATAGGTCACTATGGTCTTGGCCAATTTCCCGCTCCGTATAGCAAGTTATTAAATCGTGACAGGGTTTAGTGATTGGATCTTCGCCTTAACTTTTGAATGAAGTAAAACAAGTAGACATTAGCACATATATAACTATAAGATGGATTAGACTTGGCTAGCATGTTCTTTTATCATTGAATTCACATTTGCTTTTAATTAGTTTAACATTTATTTTCTCGTATTTAGTTTAATTAAACACACAAAATCGTGATAGCCTCTTAGGCTAAAACCACAAAAGTATTTACTTGCTTTCTAGGTTAGTTAGTTTAGTAATTAGAATACCTTTAGATCACTTTAGCTTCGCTCCTAGTGAACGACCCTTGCTTACCTAAAAACTATACACATTGATCGGGTACACTGCTCGTTAGTGTTTTAGTCTATAGGTTAGTTCGGCAATTATAAATTTAAAACTTGGTTAAAAATTATAGACTATAAAAAACACATCAAGTTTTTGGCGCCGTTGCCGGGGAGTGATTGTTTTAATTTGATTTATTGGTATTTTAGTTTAGTTGTTTTTATTTGTTTTTGTGTGTTTTAGTTATTTTAGTTGTTTTTCTATCTGTTAGAGTCAATACGACGTATCCACTTGGTGAATACGCTGTATCGTATCTGTTATTTACTTCTTGTTTGTGTCTGTCGTATTCTGTTTACAATCTACATACGCCGCATTCACCTTTGTGAGTACGAAGTATCCAGTCCGGAACCAATACGCCGTATCAGTTTACTGCATACGCCGTATCGACTGTCTGTAACAGAACACTTTATTCTTTTTTTTATTATTATTTTTTTTCGTTTTAGTTATTACTTCTTGTTTGAGCATATACTACTAATAATTCTACCTTTATTTTCAGTTATGATGGCTGGAAATAGATTCATGAATTTAACATATGAATATGACGAATGGAGAATCAACGATATATTGGAAAAGCTAATCAAAGTTCAATTGGATGAACATGAAAATACAGAGATATTCATTAAAGATTTCCGCAATACCAACGAAGTATTATTAAAAGAAACTTCGAACATGATTACTGGATTAGCAATAGAGGTACATGAGCTTGCTAGGAATCTGAAAAATGCTCTTTATATACAAGATGTTAAGGGTGTTACTACAAGAGGAGGAAAGAATACAATGGACACAATTCCTAGTACTAAGGAAGCAATTCAGGATAAAGTGCAACCAGATGAGCACGAAAAACCTGAGGAGGAGACTGTTAACATTGAACTTCCTAAAGTTCAAGGGCAACCGAAAGAACCTACATTTGTAGAACCTTACCGTCCCCCAATTCCATTCCCAAATAGGCTTAGAAAAGAGAAAGAGGAAGCTCAACAAAAGAAGTTTTTGGAACAGTTTAAGCAATTACACATTAACATTCCTTTTATTGATGCTCTTGTGCAGATGCCGACATATGCTAAATATTTTAAGGATTTGTTATCTAATAAAGCAAAGCTGGTAGAAGCATCAACCATCATGATGAATGAAAAATGTTCCGCAGTTCTACTCAACAAATGGCCATCAAAAGAAAAGGATCCAGGAAGTTTCACTATCCCTTGTCAAATTGACGATTTATTTATTCCTAATGCTTTAGCTGACTTAGGTGCTAGTATTAGCTTGATGCCATTTACTATGTTTGAAAGATTAAAATTAGCTGAACCTAAACCTACTAGAATGAGTTTAGAACTTGCTGATAGATCAATACAGTATCCAAGAGGAATAATAGAAAATGTACCTATTCAGATTGATAAGTTTGTTATTCCTGTGGATTTTGTTATTTTAGATATGCCTGAAGATTCTAGGATTCCTATAATTTTAGGAAGGCCCTTTTTAGCTACTACTCGTGCGTTAATTGATGTATTTAATAAAAAAATTACTCTTCAGGTAGGGAATGAAAAAGTAACATTTGATATGGAAAATTCAATTAAAAAACTTTTAGATAAGAAGGACGAATGTTACAATATTGATGCATTAAATGAGATAAATACTGAAGAAGCTGTTAAGTCATTAGAAAATGATCACTTAGATTCCTTTTTAGTGCACGATTTAGAAAGAGAAATTAGAGAGACAGATGAGGCTTATGAAGAAGAACCTAATAAGGAATTTGAGTCTATACAAATTACCGAAAATTTTAATATGGCTTATTCTATTAATCAGAAAAATTTACTTAATGATGAGGAAAATTCTGTTAAAGAAAATAAAACTAAAACTAAATTAAAAGAATTGCCCTCTCATTTAGAGTATGCATATTTAAATGATGACAAGAATTTTTCGGTAGTTATCTCTTCTAAGTTAACTAAAAATGAGAAGAAAATGCTGGTACAAGTTTTAGAAAAACATAAAGGGGCATTTGCTTGGAAAATGTCTGATATTCAGGGTATAAGTCGATCATTTTGTACTCATAAAATTCTTATGGAAGATAATTTCAAACCTGTCATTCAACCACAAAGACGTTTAAATCCTAAAGTACAAGATGTGGTAAAAAATGAAATTATCAAACTACTTGACTCTGGATTAATATATCCTATTTCTGACAGTCCTTGGGTTAGCCCTATTCATGTTGTCCCAAAGAAAGGTGGGACAACCGTTGTTTTAAATGAAAATAATGAGCTTATCCCTACTAGAACTGTTACTGGATGGCGTGTTTGTATTGACTATCGTAAACTTAATGATGCTACTCGAAAGGATCATTTCCCTCTTCCATTCATTGACCAAATGTTGGAAAGATTAGCTGGAAATGAATATTACTGTTTTCTTGATGGTTTTTCAGGATATTTTCAGATTCCCATAGCACCTGAAGATCAGGAGAAGACTACGTTTACTTGTCCATATGGGACGTTTGCTTACTGAAGAATGCCATTTGGACTATGCAATGCCCCTGCAACCTTCCAACGTTGTATGACCGCAATCTTTCATGATATGGTGGAGGATTTCATGGAGGTTTTCATGGACGACTTCTCTGTATTCGGTAACTCTTTTAATAGATGCTTAGGAAATTTAGATAAAATGCTTGCTAGATGTGAAGAAACTAACCTTGCACTTAATTGGGAAAAATGTCATTTTATGGTTAAAGAAGGTATAGTTTTAGGACATAAAATTTCTAAAGCAGGAATTGAGGTAGATAGAGCTAAAATTGACGTAATTGGGAAACTACCTTATCCTACTAATGTTAAAGGAGTTAGAAGTTTTTTAGGACATGCTGGATTCTATCGTAGATTTATCAAAGATTTTTCCATTATTTCTAGACCTATGACCCAGCTTTTATTAAAAGATGCCAAATTTGATTTTTCTAGCAAATGTAAAAAGGCCTTTAACATTTTAAAAGAGAAATTAACTACTGCTCCTATCTTAATCTCGCCTAATTGGGATTCATCTTTTGAACTTATGTGTGATGCTAGTGATTACGCTGTGGGAGCAGTGTTAGGGCAAAGAGTAGATGGTAAATTTAAGCCTATTTACTATGCTAGTAAAACATTAAATAATGCTCAAGAGCATTACACTACTACTGAAAAAGAACTTCTTGCTGTGATTTTTGCTTTTGATAAATTTCGTTCATATCTTATTTTATCAAAAACTATTGTGTACACTGATCATTCTGCTTTGAAGTACTTATTTAATAAACAGGATGCTAAAGCTAGGCTTATACGTTGGGTCTTGTTGTTACAAGAGTTCAACATCGAAATCAAAGATAAAAAGGGAGCTGAAAATTTAGCTGCAGATCATTTGTCTAGGTTAGAGAATCCTGACACGGAAATTTTAAAAGATGAAGAGATAATTGACACATTTCCAGATGAGCACCTAAAGATGTTAGGAACAATTGATGAAGGAAAACCTTGGTATGCAGATTATATTAATTTCGTTGTAGGAAAAATTGTACCCTCAAATATGAAGTATGCGGAAAGGAAAAGATTCTTATACCAAGCTAGAAGCTACTTGTGGGATGAACCGTACGCATTCAAATGTTGTGCCGATAATATAATCAGGAGATGTGTTGATGGACTTGAAAAGTTGGATGTTTTGAAACATTGTCATTCTGGGCCTACTGGAGGACATCATGGTGCTAATATTACAGCAAAGAAAGTTTACGAAGCTGGATTCTATTGGCCTAAAATTTTTAATGATGCTGAAGAATATGTGAAGAGATGTGATGAATGTCAAAGATCAGGAAATATTTCAGCTCGCAATGAGATGCCTCAATCGAATATTCAAGTATGTGAAGTTTTTGATATATGGGGGCTAGATTTTATGGGACCATTTCCTAATAGTAAAGGGAATAAATATATACTTGTAGCTATTGATTATGTGTCAAAGTGGGTTGAAGCCAAAGCTTTACCAACAAATGATGCTCGAGTAGTGATTAAGTTTTTAAGGGAATTGTTCTCCAGATTTGGTGTACCTAAAGCCTTGATTAGTGATAGGGGAACACATTTTTGTAATGCTTTAATGGAAAAGACTCTATTAAAATATGGAGTAACACATAGGTTAGCTGCAGCATATCACCCTCAATCAAATGGACAAACTGAGGTAACTAATAGAGCGATTAAAAGGATTCTGGAAAGGTCAGTTGGGTATAATCCTAGAGATTGGTCCGAAAAACTTACAGATGCTTTGTGGGCATTTAGAACTGCCTACAAGACACCCACGGGATGTACACCATTTCGATTGGTGTATGGTAAGGCATGCCATTTACCGGTCGAAATTGAACATAAGGCATATTGGGCTTTGAAACAATGTAACATTGATTTGATGAGAGCAGGTAAGAATCTTTTTATGCAGATGAATGAACTTTCTGAATTGAGGGATTCGGCTTATGATAATAACATCATCTATAAAGAACGGACAAAGAAATGGCATGATGCAAGAATCCGTGATAATAAAGATTTTCGCGTAGGAGATAAGGTATTATTATATAACTCAAAATTGAAATTGTATCCAGGAAAGCTTAAATCAAAATGGTATGGGCCGTATATCGTTAAAACGGTTTACCCGTATGGAGCAGTAGAAATTGCAAATAAAGGTGGTGTAAGTTTCAAGGTCAATGGGCAACGTCTTAAAAAGTACTATGAAACTCACGGCAATGATGATAAGGAGGTTGTTGAATTGATTGAAGCAACGTAGAGCTGAAGGGAGTCGAACTTAAAGACTCCCCAATAAACAAAAGTGCTTGCCGGGAGACAACCCGGAAATCTATCCATTTAATTTTCTGTCGAGTCTGTCCCAGGCCTTCGATGCGGCGTATCCAACCCCTATGGATACGGCGTGTCGAATCATCTGGAATACTTTAGTCCGAACTATTTTGCTGACATCAATGCGGCGTATCTATCTTTTTAGATACGGCGTATCGACCTGCCAGAATTGAATACAGTTCTTTGTTTTTCTTTTGTTTATCGTTTTCTAACCGATGATTAATGAGATGTTTCTCGAGATTTGTTTTTCCTGTGGTCTCTATATTTTTACAGGTCCGGAATATTGAAGATGTTGATGGACTCCCGCATTTTATACGCTCGCACACTTACATTGGAAGATCATACCGAGCAAATCTCAGGGGAGTTCTCCGTTCTAATTCTTTTAATTTCCTGTTTTTAATTTCAAATTAAACAACGAGGACGTTGTTTATCTTAAGTGGGGGGATGGAGAATTAGAACGTTTACTTGTCCTTATTTTTCAAAAATATGCTTAATATGTACTTAATATGCTTAAATTTAAAATTTTTCTAGCATGTGTTTTTTTTTAAGATCTAAGTTACATAGCTGCACACATAACATTATTTCCAAAAATTGTGACTTTTCAAAATTCACAAATCTATGAGTGTGCCGGTGACTTGTAAACTTTAGAACTTGGCTAGTATACTATTCGAGACCACCATAATAAGTATTATTTTATATAATTAGAATGACTTGTCTAAATTGGTAAATTTCTAGGATTACACCCAAATAGCCTTTATATGTTATGTGTTATTAGCTAACTACACTGGTTAGTTAACCCCCGTATAAACCCTTTGTTTACTCTCATTTTTAGAGTAAGATACCCCTAGAAAAACACTCAGAGCCATTCCTTTCGTTTCTTACACCTTTGTTAAAATGTTTCGTTACACCCTTACACCTTAGCCTACCCTGTAGATTAAAATCCGTGGTTGGTTAATTGCTTTAGGCAAAGTGTGTTTCCTTACATTACCTGTGTTCGCGTGCGTAATTCATTATCTATGGTTAGGGCGGGAAATTGCACAATGCAATTGGAGTGAAAGTAAATATTGTATTTCTTTGAGTTTATTTTTCGTGTGTTTACTACTTTCACTATTGCCGTTATTTCTGAAGTCATGAAAAGTATGGAAAAATTATCTAGAATTATCATTATAGTGATGTGGTGAAATTTTACACATCTATGTTATGTTTCAAGCTAAAAAAAAAAAAAAAAAAAAAAAAAAAAAAAAAAAAAAAAAAAAAAAAAAAAAAATCGAAAAAAAATAGAAAAGAAAAAAAGAAAAAGAAAAAGTTGGATGTTTGATTTAACCAACTTATGTAAAGTTTTGTATTAAGTGGTCGATATCACTACTAATTGTTGTATACTATATCTATGGATTGAATGGGAGTTGGCAGTTATGGGAATGCCAACTAAGGTTTATTCTTTGATTAAGATCTTGTTGAGTATAATTCGTGTCTACCTAAAGCGTGTGTTTCAAGTGTTAAAGCGTGAGTTATTCTATGATATGAGTCTTATTCATGGGATGGTTGGGATAGTGATTAACCACACTTAGGATTTTAATTTATTTGTTTTGTTTATTTTTCATTTTTACACCAATTTATATCCCAAATATTATCCATACCCTGTATTATTCTTTATCCAACCAAACCTTTGATTTATTGAGATTAGGGATTTGAGCAATCTTAAGTATCGTAGTCGTGGATTCGGCTATGTATTTATGATTTTGTCGCCCTTTTTGATATATTATTATTGGTGAAGTTTGGACCTATCTTTAGCCTATTCGAGTTAAGGATTTGAGCAATTGCAAGTATCGTGTTCGTGGATTCGATCATGTATTTGTGATTTTGTCGCCTTTTCTGGAATTTGAGATCGATAGAGATTAAGGAGAATAATTAACCCTTAAGCCTAAAAACCCTTTTTACCGCTTTAGACTTGTTATTCCTTGGCTTTAGTGAGGGAGATGTGTATACTTGCCAAGCTTATGATAGAATATTCGTCACGACTGGACAGTTAAACGATTAGATTTGCTTTTATCAGAATATTTTATTTTACTTCTAATTCGTTAAGTGTTTGGTTGTGTGATTATGACAAAAATGAATACATGCTTAAATATAAAAATAAATCCTAATATCTTTTAGGATACATTTTCATAAGATTAATTCTAAGGTTTACTTGGGGACAAGTAAAGTTCAAGTGGGGGGATATTTGATGACATCAAATAACGACATATTATTAGCATCATTTATCCTATGTTATTGACTTGTTTTATATCACTTTGTATGAGAATTGATACTTAATCGTTTACTTTTGTAATTCTCAGTTATAAACAAGCATTAGGTGAAGGTTAATGATTTCGGACGAAAATTGGAACAAAATGAATCAAGTTGGAAAAGTCTGCTGAATTGAAGAGATTAAAGACCATTGCCTGACTTTGAAGCATGCGCCGCATCTGATTTTATCATGCGTCGCATATGAAACTTTGGTCAACGAAGAAGAACCAGCTTGTTCTATTCCAGATACGCCGCATCGGACCAATCCGATGCGCCGTATCGGCTATACACAATCCTTACCAAGAAATCAAGTGGAGATTAGAAGCTTAATGAAGAAGTAAAGATTACAAGTCGACACTTGAAGATGCTTTCGTATTTTGGCCATAAAATCTTCATCCGGACTCCGTTTTAGGTGATTCAAGCGGCCACGGAAAGAGAAAAAGGAGATCTACCTGTATCTGAAGGAGATGCGGCGCATCTGGTCCTTAGATGCGCCGTATTGAGAGATGAGGCGCATCTGGTATTTAGATGCGCCGTATTGGGTCAGTTTCAGACTTGGAGGCTACGTTTACTTATAGATGCGGCGCATCTAACTCTATAGATGCGCCGTATCGACCCAGATTTCAGAACCTATAAATACCGAACTCATTAATGAATTTGGGCATCATTAGGGACCCTCGGGATCATTCCTAGACGTCTGTAAACATCCCAAAACAGCAGAAGATGATATTGCCATCCACGAAGAACATCTCGAGTCAATTTACTTTGTTTAATCATTCGGTTAGCGTGTAGTTTTCATTATGATTTCTATCTTTTATGCTATGATTCAAACATTGTGTATTGTTACTGAGATTATGGGCTAACACCCTTAGGTGTTAGCCAAGTTTATGAAGTCTATTTAGTTTATTTGTGTTCTTGATTACATGTTTGCTTTGTTATTGGATTGGGTGCTTATCGTTAAAAACTCGTTTATTGCTTATCACTAGTAGAAGTCTATGTAACTAGGTTATGATCTTATTGGTTTAATTGGTGTAATTTAACTATCTGAAACTGTGGTTACTTTAATTGAATCATAAGTGTAGTAATCCGAATCCTATATAGACGGGCTTAGAAGGAACACATCGGAACCATGCCTTATGCCACTATTAGGACTAGTAGCGCGTAATGCCAAACTAGGTTAGATGGTGATTATGCAATAAGTTAGTATTGATGCTAGATAGGTCACTATGATCTTGGCCAATTTCTCGCTCCGTATAGCAAGTTATTAAATCGTGACAGGGTTTAGTGATTGGATCTTCGCCTTAACTTTTGAATGAAGTAAAACAAGTAGACATTAGCACATATATAACTATAAGATGGATTAGACTTGGCTAGCATGTTCTTTTATCATTGAATTCACATTTGCTTTTAATTAGTTTAACATTTATTTTCTCGTATTTAGTTTAATTAAACACACAAAATCGTGATAGCCTCTCAGGCTAAAACCACAAAAGTATTTACTTGCTTTCTAGGTTAGTTAGTTTAGTAATTAGAATACCTTTAGATCACTTTAGCTTCGCTCCTAGTGAACGACCCTTGCTTACCTAAAAACTATACACATTGATCGGGTACACTGCTCGTTAGTGTTTTAGTCTATAGGTTAGTTCGGCAATTATAAATTTAAAACTTGGTTAAAAATTATAGACTATAAAAAACACATCACCGGACTTTTTGGAAAGCACGTTCTCTGAACTACAATTTAGACTCAAGAATCATCAATGAACTCATATTCATCTATTAAATATCTTCGTATCCTTACAACACTATGAATCTGTGAAAACCCTCACTCATTAACTAACATATTTTATGCCCAAATCTCTTCACCAATCATCATTATATTACTAATTATTGATCCCAACATGTTTTATATCAATAATTTACAGAAGTAATGATAAACCCTAATCCATCATATCCTTGTTACATGAATTATAATAATTTATTGCATACAAGTATTGAAAATTATACCTTGATCTTGATTTTTAGGCTTGAAAAATAAACCCTAATTTTCCTCTGCTTCTCTGCCCTCTTTGGTTCGACCATATAATCAACAAAAACGTTTTTAGGGTGTTTTAGTTCGTATTTATACTACCCTAAGATTATTCTAGATATCGCTTTTAATTAGGTATTATATTTAAACTCAAATTTGTTTCCTTTTTCCCCCATTAAACCCATTAGGCCGATTTTTTTGTATATACATACACATTATTTTTATTTTTTTTATTAATCTTACACATAAAACCTTGTATTTTGTTATTTTATAAAAGCCTATACCGATATCTAACAACTTACGCGATAAACCTTCATTTTACGACAACCTGAATAATTATCATTTTCAAAGTTTCCAAAAATAGAATTTCACACTTATCATTAATATAACCCTTAAAACCGAACACCACGTAACTTACTAACGCTCAAAAACTTGAACAAAACTTACTACGCAAAAACCCCGAATCACAAAACCGTAAAACTCATTTCCACGACACAAAAAGTATACAAAATGAACTTCCCCGAATCCAAACCCGCACATAAACTCATGAAAACCTCTAAACCACCAAACAAAATTTAACAAGTCAACACTATTGGTTTGACTAACCTGCCAAAACCACAGTTGTTACATTATCCCCCCCTTAGAGAAATCTCGTCCCGAGATTTAACTACTCGAGTCACCAGTAACATCAGCAAAAGAAAATTTGTGGATATCCAAGCGGGATAATACCACGCCATAAAACCATAAATCACTAGCACTTCTTATGACTATGGGGAATTCTACCACGCCATACAGTCACAGAGAAAGTACCACAAGATATGAACCAATTGAATACTCGAATACACACGATAGAAAACATTACCGACAATCCAACGATACACGAAAATATATACATTACTCCGATCAATAACACAAATGACCCAAATGATTTCTCACAGGTAGGCACGTTACCCCCGATCCAAAAGAAAATCCAAACGGTAACCACAAATAGCACACACATATAATAGTAACACATAGCACCAACATTAATTAAAACATTCATGAATACCCAGCATCTAACTTCCACGATCTAAATCCAACTACAAATGATCTGCTCACCCACGCTAGGGTGCAAATAGCAGCACCACAATCTTGAACAAAAGAAACATCCAACGTCAAATTTGTACACTCTCTTAATCCATTCACTTAATAATGATAAGCCGTACTCATCTACAACCGCGTTCTCAAAGCTCTATAAAACGTATACCACAATCGCGAAGTAAGTATCTCATCATGATCTAAGATGATCGACGCAACACTCCATGTCTCACCAACCACATCAGCAAACAAATTTGAGTACTTAGACCTCATCTGATCCTCGCGCTCCTAAGTAAACTCAGGACCACACTTCGAATTCCAACGTACCTTTACTAAAGCTATCTTACCAAGTTTCAACCCCTTGACCACTCGGTCCAGAATCTCAACAGGCTCCTCAACAAAATGAAAGGTCCTATTAACCTTAATCTCATCTAATGGCACATGCAGACTAGCATCCGCCAAACACTTCTTCAAATTAGATACGTGAAACGTATCATGAACACTACTTAACTCCTTAGACAATTTCAACCGATATGCCACAAGTCCAATCGTTTCCGTCATCTCAAATGATCTTACATATCTCGGTGCTAATTTGCCTTTCTTACCAAAACGCACAACACCCTTCCAGGGAGACACTTCCAACATCACACGATCGCCTACACTGAACTCCAAAGGCTTACGGCGATTATCCGCATAACTCTTTTGGCGATCCCTTGCTGCCTTAAATCTTTCCTTGATTCCCGATTGCAATGTCATGCACATAGCCCGCACACGCTTAGGCTTAATCCTTTCCTTCTTACTCAACACATCGGCCACCACATTCGCCTTTCCAGGATGATAGCGAATCTCACAATCATAATCACTCAACAGTTCAATCCATCTTCTCTGTCGCATATTCAGCTCCTACTGGCTGAAGATATGCTGAAGACTCTTATGATCTGTATAAACAACACTCTTTGTGCCATACAGATAATGTCTCCAATTCTTGAGAGCGAACACTACCGCACCAAGCTCTAAATCATGAGTGGTGTAATTTTTCTCATGAATTTTGAGTTGTCGGGATGCATAGGCTATAACTTTCCCACTCTGCATCAGTACACTCCTAAAACCTTGATTCGACGCATCACAATACACCACCAAGTCATCTGGTTCATCCGGAAGCGCCAGAATAGGTGCATTGCACAAATTATCCTTTAACGTCTGAAAAGCCACCTCTTGTTCTTCTCCCCAGACATACTTCTTATTCTTCTGGGTCAACAACGTGAGGGGTTTGGCAGTCTTCGATAAATTTGCTATAAATCTTCTGTAGTACCCTGCCAATCCTAAGAAAGAACGTACCTCAGACGGCGTCGTAGGAGCCTTCCAATTCTTGACCGCTTCGATCTTTCTAGGGTCTACATGTATACTTTCACTATTGACCACATGTCCAAGAAAATGTACCTCTCTAAGCCAAAACTCGCATTTTGAAAACTTAGCATACAACTTCTCCTTCTCCAGCAATTCAAGGACCAACTTCAAATGCTCTCCATGCTCCTTCTCAGTCTTAGAGTAGACTAATATTTCATCGATGAACACGATAACAAATTTATCCAAATAAGGCTTACAAATGCGATTCATTAGATCCATGAATACTGCAGGTACTTTTGTCAACCCAAATGGCATAACCGTAAACTCAAAGTGTCCATAACGAGTCCTAAAAGTAGTCTTCGGAATATCCTCCTCATACACTCTTAACTGATGATAACCAGAACGTAGATCTATCTTCGAAAAGAATCGAGAACCTTGCAGCTGGTCAAAGAGATCATCGATTCTAGGAAAAGGATACCGATTCTTAACAGTTAACTTGTTCAATTCCTGATAGTCAATACACATACGAAACGAACCATCCTTCTTCTTAACAAACAACACAGGTGCTCCCCACGGAGAGTGACTGGGTCGGATAAACCCCTTATCCTGAAGTTCTTGCAACTGCGCGGACAACTCCTGCATCTTAGAGGGTGCTAAACGATATGGGGATTTCGCCACAGGTTCCGCTCCAGGAATCAATTCAATACGGAATTCAACTTGACGGATTGGAGGCAACCCAGACAAGTCTTCAGGAAAGACGCCAGGAAATTCACACACCACAGGAATCTCTTCTATTTTAAGTTCTTTAGATTTCGCATTCTTAAGGGATTTCAAATCATTCCCTAAGCATTCTCCTTGCCTCCGAAGTATAACACCACTCTCTAAAGGAATACGAACTACCTTTTCATGGCATATAACCTCAGCTTTATGTTTAGACAACCAGTTCATCCCTATCACCTCATCAAAACTTCCATGTCCAAAAGGTATCAAGTCAATCATAAACGAAATACCCTCTAACACTATTGTACACCCACGAATAATCTTGTCAACCTCTACCTCCTTACCACTAGCTATTTCAATCACAATACTAGGTCTAAGTTCACTAGGCTCATCATTCAATAGTCTAGCAAATGAACCAACTTAAATATCACGACATTAGTACCAAAAGATAATCGAGGTATCAGCATATGATAGGTAGAATGGAATCTTACCACCCACACACTCCCACATACAATGATTTCCCAAACGGTTAAGAGAATAAATCTCAAACCATACAACCATCATCAACAGGATATCACATAACATCTACCACAACATATAACAATAAACATCAATCAATGTAATCATGGTCACAAATCCACGTGTGTGATACCCTTATAATTATGTTCGCGACCATAGTTATAAGGCCTATTCCACACGCATACTTACTTCCAAAATCACACATCTCAATGATAACGCACATATACCACATAGCACCTAATACACAACACAATCCATGCTATCATACTTGCAAGTCCACTTGTGTTGTGACGCATGTATAATTATGTTGGCCACCATAATTATCTATGCTCCCTTTCACAAGTGTACTTCCTCCTATGACCACACTTCATGCAAACAATCATCTCGCATGGAACAATTCCAACGACCACTTTAACTCTATAATCAAAATCACTTGGATAAAATCGATCCAATATTCAGGAGTAATCGTGCTCCAACATGGCTCCAGACGGCAAAAGACAATATAAGAATTCCAAAATTGACACAAAACAAAAGACGTCGCACAATGGCTCAAGCTCCACTCTCGCACTTGCCTCCCCACTCAGATCGGTTAAACTTACTACCTGCTGCGGACTCCAGATCCGAATCCACGTCATTCCATCCTAACTCCCCTTCATCTTTACTCAACCACCCATTCCTGTTTCTTTCTTCCAATTCCGCATGATCCACAAGTACATACAACTCACGAGGTTTAGACAGAACCACCTTTCCTTCATATGAGAAGTGAGGACACTTCCCAGAGTACTTGGTAACGGCTCCATCTCCAACAGTCCGTCCTTATCCGAACATAGATTTATGCTAGCGGGAACTCGGATTCTGCGGTTAGTCCGCTTCATCCTACCACTTCCCTTACAACCGGTAGCAAAATGATAGCCCAACGAAACTTCTTACGCGAGGGAGGTGACATACTATAATCGACGTATACAATACTAAATATAGGGGACAAAATAGTCATCCAAAAATCGCCAGAAAACAACTCGTAAATTTAGGAAAAATAATCATATAAATTATCATACTTATATATAGACCCTAAATGCATCTATATGAGGGACTCTTAGGTTATAGTCTAGGTTCAAACACCTACTTCTCTATAACCCTGTCTCTGATACCAATCGGTCACACCTCGCCAAGGCGGAAACGCGAGTGCAACATCATGGATATCATCACAACACATGGTGTCAAAATAGAGAATTTCTACATGCACATAAATAGAGCAAAGTACAGACACAAAGTGTCGTAACGATACCCCAAAAGAAAATAACCAAAACAAATCTCCAAAGGTATCCTCAATAAAACATAAAGTACTAGTCAAAAAATATTAAAGTATCACAATCCAAAATCAAACATATTCAAATCAAAACATAAAGATAAATCGTTCTCAAATGCAACTAAGTCTCGTCTAGTCACTTCTCTCTACCTTAGCCTTAGAATGCTCACCTAAAAATGATGCTTAAAACGTCAACATAATGTTGGAGAGGTTCATAGGTTTAAGACACATAATAAATCTTAGGCAACCAGTTCACTGTGATTATAAAACATAGCAGGACAGTGAGACTAGTCATTATACTAGATAGCATGCAATCTCAGTCATTCAACCAACATACCACTTAAGGGACACAAGGGACGGAACATTCCCACGATCCAAATAGCAATATCCAACATCAATTGGGATGAAACGCGTCCACGATCCAAGTTCACAATAATGGGTAAACCATACCCTCTGATCAGACCACACAGAATAATAGTGAGTAGAGCTACTACTCTCTAATTGGATAATAAGAGCATAGCTACCCTCCAAATGGACCACACAGAATCACCACACAATAATCTCATAACATGCAGTACACGTATAATAACACTTACAAGTCCATGCATTTACGACCACATAATCACAGTAACTCAAAAATATTTCAACACAAGCATCATTCCCATCCCAAGTTAAAACATGTTGATCCCAGTTGAGCTTCACGATCTTATTAATTACTTTAGATATAAACCTAAAGCAATCGGTATAGAAATTGATCTTGAGTTGTATATCAAATATTATGCGGAAATTAAAATTTGATCTTAAGAAGAATAAAACACAAATGAATTCTCAAACAACACTTTAATATATTAATACGATTGCTCGATAGCAATAGGGTTACAAGAAACCTTGAAGTGTAAAACAATAATGATACGTACCTAAAACCTAACCCTAGACCCTCCTTTTATAGACTAAGGAGTCCTAGTCGGTTACAAATCTTTCTATACACGAAAAATATCTTTACGTATCTTTTCTATACATATCCTCAACATACTATACATATCCAATAAGCAGCAGCATAATCTTCTTAGCAGCAGAGTCTTCGTGGCTAGCAGCAGAGTTATACTAAGCTTATTATCCCAATCCAGCAGAGTTACCAAACAGCAGAGTAATAGTCTAATCAGCAGAGTTACTTAACTAATCAGCAGAGTAACACTTAGCATATTTCACGAACAGCAGCATCTTTCGACCCAACAATCCTCCCCTAAACTTGATATTTCATCTTAAAAACATCAAGTTTTCTTTAAACCCAACCAATTACCAGGAGGATGCTTCCAAACACTTTACTGTTTTGAGGTCTTTGATTCCAGCACTTTTCTATACCTCTCCACTAACTCAAAAGCTTGATGATCTGATAAAAATGGTCTTTGCAAACTCAGCATTCCAGGTTGTAGCATATTAGTCAGAAGAGCAGTATTCTTGAACACAGGATAATCTTTCTCTGTTAACATGTATAAACACAAACCATTACTTCCAGTCAATGCATGTACTCCACATGATTGATATAGATACCATCTGATAACTTTGCTTGAACTTATCACATTCTTCCAATCAAGACTTCTTTCATCAGGTTCAAACATATTCTTCAAATAGTAATAGTTGAGTCTTTCATGCACCACCTCTGGTCTAGTATCACCATAATTCATCTTGTAAAGCTTCCAGAGTTGTAGAATATCATCCCTATCCATGTAGTGCAACATTTGAGAAAAACTGATATATGCCACACTTGAACCATTTGATCCCTTAATCCCCCAGCATGCTTGACGACCATCTAGAACATCATGTGAGTAGGAAATGATTGGGTATTTTATTGACAAAGGAACTAAATTAAGTAACTCAGGTTCTTCTTGAGGTTTATGAACTGTGAAATCCATAATCCTTTTCATATCATCCGCAGTCACTTCTTCAAAATTATGCTCATCACTATCCTCTTTCTCTGAATCACTCATCAATACTGACTGAGTTCTTCTCTTCTTCCTAGCCACCTGCTTTACTCTCCTCCCATATCTTTTTATACCAACATAGGATTCAGTCTTTATTTCAGCTTCAACAATAACCTCTTTCTCCTTTTCAGCATCAGACACTATGGGCTTTTTAACACTTAACTCAGGATTCATGTAAGCATTTGGTGCTACTTTTATTCTTGTAAGCTTAGCAACCTCATCATCATTCAGTGGATCAATTTTGCTTTCTATCTCCTTCCTTGCTGCTTCATACTTCTTTTCAACATCTTCATATGACAAAAGCTTCAAATCTTTTAATTTCCAATTCTTCATATATCTCAGATAATATTCTTGATGAGTTCTGAGTTCCCTTCTTGTAGGAGGTTTAAGCACTTTCTTTTTCTTCTTCTGATTGACCAACTTCTTCTTCTGTTTTGCTTTAAACTCTTCCAAGAATTCAAACTCATTTATAGCAGCAAAATCATCTTTTAACTCTTCTTTCACCTTAACCCATTTGATAGCAGCCTCATTACTTGCTTGTTCATCTTCCCAGTTTTCAAGTAATGCTCTGGTTTTTGCCTCATTCTCAGCCAGCTGCCGTTGTCTTTCAAGCTCTTTTTGCTCATCTTCTTCTACCAATTTTCTTGCAGCATCTGAATCATACCTAGATTGATCCTCTTTTGACCAGAATTCAAAAGGAATATGCCATGGGAAAGAGTCATCTAATTTGCCTTTACCTTTACCAGTGTATGTTGGTTGTGTAGGTTTAGACACTGGTTCAGGTTCTCTTATGGTAACTCCTTTGGCTTTTGGTCTTGTAGGCTGTGGTGCAGGTTTAGGTGAAATCTGTTTTGGTGTAGGTGTTTTGGTTCCAAGGTTTAGCAATACTTGGGCTAAGGGTAGTGTATCATCATCTGGTTCAGCAGCAAAGTCAATCTGTGCATTTTTATCACCAATATCAGCAACATTTTCACTGGTTTCTTTTACAACCTCCCCTGAACCTATTATATCCTCCTAATCATTCCTCCCCTGTTTGGAAGCATCTTCCTCCAAACATGGTTTGGAACTCTTCCTCTTCTTGGACTTCAGAATGTGAGGAAATCTTGCTCTTTTCCATCGAACACTCTCCAAATGCTTAACCCTTAACTTCAGTCTGTGAATGATTGCATCTTGAGAGTGTTGAGTATTCTTCATAACCTGCAACTCTTCAATAAGAGCAAGAACTTCTGTTGACAATTTGGTACATTTATCCGTCAATTCATGAAGTTGTTTCAGAATAGTCTCACCACTTCGGTCTGTGTTACCTGACCCGAGAGGTGGATCATTGACATTGACAATTTGTACAAGTGGAGTAGCCATCAATTCAATATGTGGATGTTCAAGACTAGCCTCAACACTTCGACCTGTGTGACCTGGTCCGAGAGGTGTATCATAGGCATTGACATTTTGTACTGTATCATCTATCAAATTAGTGGTAGTTTCATGTCTGTCCTCATCACTTCGGAATGTGTTAACTTCCCTGAGAGGTGAGTCTTGGGACAAAAACTCAGTCTCAAACCTAGGTTGAACATCTGAGCCCCCCATATTAGCCAGTTGGCTGGGGTTACCATCTTGTGCAGTAGGGTCAAGTGAACCTTCAGCATTAGATGTTGCCAAGGTTGGGGTCTTACCTATGTTGACACTGGCCTGCTCAGTTACCAAACCAGAGACAGTAGTGTCAGCCCCTTCCTTCATGCCATCTCCATCACCTATGGCAGCCTCATCTGCTACCATACCAGCACTAGTCTGAGGTAACTTAGTGCCCTGTTCATGTGAAAACCTAGGTGAATGGGTATTTTGAGGTTCATTAGAGGATGATTCATTCAAACTTGAAGATGAGGATGTGTGATGGGAAGCTGTGGGAGTTCCAGCTTCTTCATCCTCATTGACAATAGCCACAATGTCCAAAATGTATTAAGATAGGGGAGTGATGGTACCAGAAAAACCTTTCCCATTTTTCTTCAGAAAAGCAAACATTTTGATTGCCATTTTTCTACTTGGCTCAATATTTGTATGTTCCAAAGGGTCTTTTAGTTGATGGTTTATAATGAGTTGTAAAAACCTTGGATACAAATAAAACTGCTTCTTGACATACTTCTTCATACCTTCAAAAATCATGGATGAAAAATCAAACGGTTGTCCTGTGGCCAAACAAACCAAGGCTGTAGCTTGAAAAGCACTAAATTCATTCCATCCACCTACTTTAGGAAACAAACAATGTAGAAGAGTATGCAAAAGAAACTTCCAATGTGGGCAAAGAAGACCTTTATAAAATGTTCCACTAGCCTCAGGCCTCTCATACCCAATTTTCTCTAGCTAAGTCAAAATAACATCTGTGGTAAGATTAGGGGGTGTTGGAACACCTGATAGACGAAGACTTCTCTTAATAGATGTTTCACAAACTACAATACTCTCTCCATCTACACTACCAATCAACCTTTCCTCCCCGTCTAGTGTATCAAGCTTAACAGTTGACCAAAACTGGTGCATATGAGATTTATATATGGGAGGATCAACTGTTAAAGCATACCTTAAGCGAGATGCACTGAGAAAATCCATGACTTCATGAAAACCTTCAGTAGCCGAAACCTTGCTAAGAAAAGCAATCTGATTGTGCTCATTAGGAAACTTTCTTCGAGCCATATTGATTTTGGGGGTTTTGGATTTAATGAGATGAATTAGTGTTTTTGGGTGAGAATTGGATGTAACTTTGAGCAATTAAAATGTAATGAGATCAAATTGATGTTTGAGACCGTTTTGATCTAATTAGGTTTTAAGACGCGCCAAAATTTTCAATTTGACCCCTTTACTTTCAAACTCAGCAGCAGAGTGATGAAAAGTTTGACTAAAAGTCAACTTTCCCAAAATCTCCAAATTTAATCCCTTAATCAGATTAAATACGATACCGAATTCGCATTTAAGTCTATAAATCCCTCAATATCTTAGCAAATCCCCAATTTCACAAACCCTAATACAAAAACCAAATAACCATGAGTGCATCAAAAACACCAATCATCGAAATTTCCTCTGATTCCTCTTCCGATACTTCACTAGGATGGGAAAATTATTTTCCCCCAATTTCATCTTCTGCACAACGCAAAGGCAAAGCTATTGTTGAAGAAGAAGTGTCTGACCCACTTCCATCTACTCCATCTTCCTTTGAAGACTCCAGCTGTGATGAAGAAACAGCATCATGGCCAAAATCCTTGACGTATTATCAAGGTTCTTGGGAAATAGATCCTCCTCATCATCTCTTGACTGTCGAGCTCACAAGACAAATGGAGAAAGCTGTTGCCGCCTTTGGAAAGAGTGTCGATCCGCCTCATCCAAGGTCACGTATGGTGGAGCAGGAACTCCCTGTTCCAAAGAAGAAGCCTGAGAAGAAACAAGTTCCATCCTCAAGTCAACAGCAAAGTCCATCTCCAAGACCAGTAATACTGGCATTTCCCTGCAAGCAGGTGTCTGAACACATGGGTAGCAGAGGACCCCGCAGCAAAGTCATGCCTAACTTTGTTGGGAAGGGAAAGGGAAAGCTTGATTAGGATCTTTTGTTTGTATTTGAATCTTGTGTCTTGGTCTCTTTTGAACTATGGATGTAATGAAGCTTTATTTTGTACTCCACTTTGTGATTAATGAATTTGAAATTTCCTTGCTTTACTTGATGTGTTCTTATGAGTATCTGCAAAAGATTAGTAGAAAGCCACAAAACACAAGCAATAATATCCCACAATAGCAGCAGAGTAGCATAGCAGCAGACAACATAACAGCAAACAATTTAAGAAACAGCAAATTTTGACGAAACACCAGACTTTGACTAAACAACAGCACAAATCCTTACACAATTTTACAAAAACATACAGAGATAAGATGTTTAAAGATTAAAGATTTATCATGCCAATACTAGCAACTAAAAATTGAAATATACTTATATCAAAACTTTTTGTAAGTAGATCAACAACATTATTGTCAGTATGTATTTTAACCACTTGAATTAACTTTTTCTCATAACAATCTCTAATAAAATGATGTCTTATCTCTATGTGTTTTGTTTTAGAATGAAAAACAGGATTCTTGATAATACACATTGTACTGTTGTTGTCAATGTAAATTTTGGTGTTCATGAAATTGTACCCATAATCCAGCAGTTGATTCTGAATCCAGAGCACTTGTCCACAGCAGCTAGAAGCAGCTACATATTCTGCTTCAGTTGTTGAGTTAGCGACCACAGTCTGTTTCTTGCATTGCCATGAGATTAGCCTATGACCAAGGTATTGACAGCCTCCAGTGGTTGACTTTCTATCCAAACTAGCTCCAACATAGTCACTGTCTGAGTATGCTATCAAATCAAAGGGTGAATTATTAGGATACCAAAGGCCCAATTTAGGTTGACCCTTTAGGTACCTAAAAATTCTTTTGACCACTTCCAAGTGTGAAACTTTTGGGGACACTTGAAATCTGGCACAAGCACACACAGAAAACATGATATCTGGCCTTGAAGCAGTCAAATACATCAATGAACCAATCATTGATCTATAAAGATGTACATCAAACTCTTCCCCATCTTCATCCTTGAGCAAAGGTTTGTTTTTATCCATTGGTGTCTTAGCTGCCTTCACATCATTGAAACCAAATTTCTTTAACATATCAGCCACATACTTGTCTTGGCTAATAAAAATCCCATCTGATTTCTGCTTGACTTGAAGCCCCAAAAGAAAGTGAGTTCCCCCATAGAACTCATCTCAAACCTGTTGTGCATAAGTTTTTCAAATCCTTTACATAACACCTTATTTGTAGACCCAAAAATGATATCATCTACATAAACCTGAACAAGTAGGATATCCTTTTTGTCTTTCTTAATGAACAATGTTTTGTCAATGGTTCCTCTGCAAAAACCATTGTTCAACAAATACTTGGATAAGGTGTCATACCAAGCTCTAGGAGCTTGATGTAGTCCATACAGTGCTTTCTTCACCTTATAAACCGTATCAGGGTACTTAGGATCTTCAAAACCAGGTGGTTGCATCACATATACCTCTTTAGGAATCTTTCCATACAAGAAAGCACTTTTCACATCCATTTGATACACAGGAAAATTCTTGTATGAGGCATATGCCAAGAATAGTCTGATAGCTTCAATTCTTGCAACTGGAGCAAATACCTCATCATAATCTATTCCTTCTTCCTGAGTGTATCCCTGAGCCACCAATCTAGCCTTGTTTCTTATAACAATGCCTCTTTCATCTCTTTTGCATCTGAACACCCATTTAGTACCAATTGCTCTTTTTCCATTAGGCAAATCCACCAATGTCCATACTTCTTGAAGCTTGAACTGCAGCAACTCCTCATGCATAGCTTCAACCCAAATTTCATCTTTCATAGCCTTGTGAATGGTTTTGGGTTCTTCTTGAGATAAGAAACAGGCAAACATACAATTTTGTAAATCCTTGTGGCTATTCCTCTTTTTAAGAGTTTGAGCAAACAATCCCTGATTAAGCAAGTCACTCAAACCTTTTGATTTACTTCTGGTCTGTACAGCAGAGTGAACATCACCAATAATTTGCTCCTTTGGATGATTCTTGTGGATTCTGGTTGTTGGAGTGGGACTAACAGGTATATCAGTCTCCAAATTGGATATATCAGCTTCAGCACCAAAGACATCAACAACTTCATCATCAGTGTCCGCATACACTTCTTATAATTCAGGCAGCTCATTAGAAGAATCATCATAAGAATCACCATCTTTATCAGCAGTAGAGTCCTTGGGGACAGCAGCAGAGTTACCAAGCTTAACAGCAGAGTGTTTGGCCTAACAGCAGAGTGTTTTGGCCTACCAGTATAGTGTTTTGGCCTGGCAGCAGAGTTGAGAGAACTGCTGCTATGTTTATTCCCTTGTTGCCCATCAATTTCTGACTCTTCATTCCTTTCCTTATCACCATTCTTGTCATCATGAGAAGGTTCATCATCACCTTTTGCATCAACCTTTGGTACTTCCTTATGAACAGCATCATCATCTGAACTATTTCCCTCTTTATCTGTTGGAGTGAAGAACTGATCAAACTTTCACTTTTCAATCAAAATAAACTCCTCTGCAGATCCATCCTTCTTTGCTTGTGTACCTGCATTGGGGTTAGTTTGTGTACCTACAGACATGTTAGTAGTACCTGCAATGACTGGTTGATAATTCATACTTTTGGTTAAAGAATCAATATCAAACATCCATTCAGGACCTTTTCCATCAACATTAGGTGTGGTTTCTCTAATTTTAACATGTAAATTTTCCACCACATGCCCAGTCCTTTGATTGAAGACTCTAAAAGCCTTACTTTCAGTGGAGTATCCAACAAAGAAACCTATGTCTGCTTTCTCACTAAACTTTCCTAAGTGGTCAATGGTGTTTAAGATAGTGACAGGACACCCAAATGGTCTAAAGAAATCTATCAGAGGTTTCCTACCATGCAACAACTCATAAGGGTCTTATTGTGAGGCTTAACTATCTTACTTCTATTTTGCACATAGCAGGCAGTGTTGACTGCTTCAGCCCAAAAGATAGTGGGTAACTTAGACTCTGACAACATGGTCCTAGCAGCCTCAATTAATGTTCTATTTCTCCTCTCAGCAACACCATTTTGCTGAGGAGTTCTAGCCACACTAAATTGTCTAGTTATACCCTTTTCCTCACAGAACTGATTCATCACTTGGTTCTTAAATTCAGTTCCATTGTCACATCTGATGATCTTAACCTTGTGATTAAATAGGTTTTCTATTCTTGTAATAAAAGCCTTAAGAATGCCAGGAGTCTCATCCTTAGTAGCTAAAAAGAATACCCAAGTAAATCTACTAAAATCATCAGTGACCACTAAGCCATACATCTTTTTGTTCAAACTTTTCACATAAGTAGGTCCAAATAGGTCCATATGTAACATAAACAGGGGTTCAGTAATAGAATTCACCAATTTGGACTTACAAGATGCTCTATGTTGCTTTCCATCTGACAAGCAACACATACTTCAGGGTTTTCAAAGACCTTTGAAGGTAATCCTCTGACCAAGTTCCCTTTCACCAACTTGTTGATAGCCTTGTAGTTCAAATGGCCCAGCCTTCTATGCCAAAGTTTGGATTCATCAATAGTGGCTTTGGCAAACAGACAAGTTAAATCTCTTTTGGGAATAATATTATTTATATCCACACTGTATATATTGTCATTTCTAGGGACTTTAAGAAGTACTAATTTATCATCAGGTATCTTATAGTCGGGAGATAAGACAAGACACTCAGTGTCTGTAAAAAGAACAAAATTCTTTCTGTCACACATTTGTGAGACACTAAAAAGATTGAACTTTAGTCTATTCACCAAATACACTTTCTCAAAATCCAATTTTCCAGTTCTGATGATGCCTTTTCCAACAATTTTACCTCCTTTAGGATCATTCCCAAAGGCAACATATCCACCATCCAAAGCTTCAAAGTTTTCCAAATTGCTCTGGTCTCCAGTCATACGTGAAGAGCATCCACTATCAAAAATGCATTTATCCTTTAGCTCCTTTTGTAGATTGCCCTGCACAAAAAGTAAGAGAATTAGTTTCTCTTTGGGACCCAAGCCATTACTGACTTGGATCTGCCTTATGCATCAAAGTAGTCAAATTTCTTCAACTGCATTGGTGCACTGCTGTGTCTGAGAACATGATCCAAAACTTTAACTTTAGGTTTCCAGACCCAGCAAGCTGAGGCCTTAACAGCATAAAAATGGTTGCCCACAACAGTATCAGTAACAACTTTTGGCAAAACAGCAGAGTCTGCCTTAGCAGCAGAATCAACTATGTCCTTCTTTATGGGCCCTTTTGGTGCAATAGGTGAGATAACTCTAGAAGCACCATCTCTCATCAAAACTTCCTTGGTAACCATGTTTCTTTTGGGTGAGGGTGAGTCTTTCTAGCAAAGTTTCTATGGTTCACCTTTGTGTATTGGTTCCACACTGGTTTTTGATAGTAGTAGCACTCATCTTGCAGATGTTCAAAACTACCACAACTATAACATGCCTTTTTAAGTAATTGAAAATCAGTACCTAATCTTTGTGAAACTAGGTTGTTCCAATTTCTCTGGTTTCCTCTAGGCAAGTCATTGGTTCTCTTAGGATATACTCTAGGTGTGTTTTCATACTCAGCCATCTTCCTAGAGATACCTTTACCTAGCTTAGGCTTAATAAACTCAACCTTTTTAGCTTTAGGTACTTTTGATTCAACAACAGCAGGAATTTCTTCCTTTTTGTTCTTAGGGGTTGAATCAGATTCCACAACTTCATCATCACTGTCAGACTCTCAATCTTCGATAAGGGGTGCATCAGACCACTTTTTCTCAACCATAGGTGACTCTATTTTAGTTTCAGTAGTTTCACCTACAGGTTTGGCCTCAGACTCAGATATGAAAGATAGTGTCCTAGTAGGAGGGGCATTGGCACTAAGTTTCTTAGGTGGAGCAACAACATTATATCCTAGACCACTGCCTGAGTCTGCAAAGTGCCTTCCTATTGGTTTACTGAGAATGTCAGTGGCAAATTGTTGTTTTTCCACCCTAACAATATGTTTTTCAGTCTCACTTATAGCTGAATCTTTAGCCTGTTCAGCCTCTTCTACTTTCCCCATAAGAACCTTAATCTCACAATCTTTCTTAATAAGCTCAATTTCTAGACTAGTGATCTTATCAAGATATTCAACTTCAGCCTTTTTATAAAATTCGAAGCTTCTCTTCTAAATTCTTTAAACCATATTCATAACTAAGATTGTCTAACTTAAGTTTTTCATTCTCCATTTTAAGGTTTCCATTGCTAGACTTAAGTATTTCTATTGTATCAGAACATGATTTAAAAGAACAAGATGATTTATTGGATACCTCAGAGTCTGATCCAGAGGAAGAGTAGGCCATAAGAGCAAAATGTTGTACTTGAGGTTCTTCTTCAGCTACCAATGCATAGTTAGGACCATCTTCAGCATGATCACTCCAGTCATACTCTCCTAACCCATCACATGACACCATAGCAGTAGTAGGATTTGGCTCTTCATCAGTAGGCTTCTTGACATTCTCATTGTTTCTTTTGGGTGCTTTGCACTCTCTTGCAAAGTGTCCCTTCTTATGACAGTTATAACATTCAGCCTTTGATTTGTCAAATCCTACATTCTTGTTTCTTCTGAACTTCATTTCTTTACCAGTTCTTTTAAGAAACCTTCTTGCCCTCATAGTTAGCATTGCAAACTGCCATTGCATATCAATCTCTTCAACATCATCAGGATCAAGTTCATCCAGATCTTGAGGCATAACTGAAGTACTTGTAGTAAGTTCAGCCAAATAAGCACAAATAGCAGCATCACTGATGGTGTTGGTATTTGTAGAGTCAGCAGCAGAGACATGTGAACCAGCAGCAGAATGAAAGTACCAGCAGCAAGTGTGTTCTTGATGACTACCAGAATTCTTGTTGCTTGAGGAAACAAAAGCAAGATTGTTTGAGGTAGAAGATGAACTTGACAATCCCTTGACTTCAGATTCATAAACTTTCAAGTTGTTATACAGATCATCCAATGTCATCTTCTCAAAATCTTCCTTGTGCCTCCAAATCACTGTGTGAGTGTTCCATTCAGAAGATAAACTTCTCAGAAATTTTAGATTGATATCTTCTTGAGATACATCAATCTTTAATAGAGCCATCTGACTGGTCAGCTTATGAAGTCTATCATAAGTTCCCTCAATATTCTCAGAACTCAAAGCAGTAAAAGTTTCAAACTGGTGCTTCAGTAGGTTCTTTCTTGATTTCTTGGTAGCTTCATTCCCACCAAATCGAAGTTCAATAGCTTCCCATAAATCCTTAGCAGACTCAATATGATTAAAACTTAGTTGATAATCATTAGGTATTCCCATCATGAGAATACTGTGAGCCTTGACTTCCAATCTTCTCTGTGCTTTCTCCTCACTTGTCTTGAGAGTCAAAACTGATCCAGTAGCAGTCTTGGCTGGCTGACTGTCGCCATGTAGAACAACTTCCCAAAGTGAGTAATCAACCATTCTCATGTATTGTTGAATTCTCATCTTCCAGATCTCATATTCTCCAGTCTTGAGCATGGGGACTCTTGATGCAGTAACCATGTGTGTAGAATCGGATTCCATTGCTTACTTTGATGATTAGCAGATCTTTTATTCAGTAATTCTTCTTGGTACCAGTTTCTAGATCACAAGCTCTGATACCACTTGTTGATCCCAGTTGAGCTTCACGATCTTATTAATTACTTTAGATATAAACCTAAAGCAATCGGTATAGAAACTGATCTTGAGTTGTATATCAAATATTATGCGAAATTAATATTTGATCTTAAGAAGAATAAAACACAAATGAATTCTCAAACAACACTTCAATATATTAATACGATTGCTCGATAGCAATAGGGTTACAAGAAACCTTGAAGTGTAAAACAATAATGATACGTACCTAAAACCTAACCCTAGACCCTCCTTTTATAAACTAAGGAGTCCTAGTCGGTTACAAAACTTTCTATACACGAAAAATATCTTTACGAATCTTTTCTATACATATCCTCAACATACTATACATATCCAATAAGCAGCAGCATAATCTTCCTAGCAGCAGAGTCTTCGTGGCTAGCAGCAGAGTTATACTAAGCTTATTATCCCAATCCAGCAGAGTTACCAAACAGCAGAGTAATAGTCTAATCAGTAGAGTTACTTAACTAATCAGCAAAGTAACACTTAGCAAATTTCACGAACAACAGCATCTTTAGACCCAACAAAACAAAGTAAAAATATGACTATGAAACTCACCTCAAACTTTGCAGCTTCCAAATTATCAATCACAAATCTATACAACAAAATAAGATCACATTACATGCAACCAAGCTAAAAGCTATAGTCCATGTAACACACATATGATGGATGTCTAAGGTTCATGTAAACCACCATGGGTCACCTAGACTCCATACTAACCACTACCAAACACTTACACCCACTAAATCCCTTGCATACACTTTTTCAGAATACGCAGATTTTTGGGGTACTTCTACCCACATGAAATTACAACAAAATAAGCTCTAAAACTCACACCAAAAATTAACCATGGTCCTTCATGAGCATACAAGCTTCTCCCAGAAGGCCATGCACTAAAAGCACACAAAATTTCTCTTTGATAAATCAAACATGAAAACTATCCAGATTCAGATCTGAACGCACACCAAATTGTTTTGAGCTAACAAACATATTTTCACAACTTATTAACGCATACCCTACGCGTGGAATTCAAACGGAATATAGAAATCAATTTATCCAGAAGGGCTAACCCTAATTACACATTTAAAACAACTTTTGACCTCAATACTTTTAACCTAAATCTGTCCCGGTTTAACAGCTTTGACACCTTTACTCGCAAAAATCATTAGACTGACTTCCGGACCTCGAAATCACTCGTGGCTTGACTTTTTGGAAATCACGTTCTCTGAACTAAAATTTAGACTCAAGAATCATCAATTAACTCATATCCATCTATTAAATATCTTCGTATCTTTTACAGCACTATGAATCTGTGAAAACCCTAACTCATTAACTAACATGTTTTATGCCCAAATCTCTTCACCAATCATCATTATATTACTAATTATTGATCCCAACATTTATATATCAATAATTTACAGAAGTAATGATAAACCCTAATCCATCATATCCTTGTTACATGAATTATAATAATTAATTGCATACAAGTATTGAAAATTATACCTTGATCTTGATTTTTAGGCTTCAAAAATAAACCCTAATTTTTCTCTGCTTCTCTGCCCTCTTTGGTTCGACCATATAATCAACAAAAATGTTTTTAGGGTGTTTTGGTTTGTATTTATACTACCCTAAGATTATTCTAGATATCCCTTTTAATTAGGAATTATATTTCGACTCAAATTTGTTTCCTTTTTCCCCCATTAAACCCTTTAGGCTGATTTTTTTGTATATACATACACATTTTTTTTATTTATTTTTAATTAATCTTACACATAAAACCTTGTATTTTGTTATTTTATAAAAGCCTATACCGAAATCTAAAAACATATGCGATAAACCTTCATTTTACGACAACCTGAATAATTATCATTTTCAAAGTTTCCAAAAATAGAATTTCACACTTATCATTAATATAACCCTTAAAACCGAACACCACGTAACTTACTAACGCTTAAAAACTTGAACAAAACTTACTACGCAAAAACCCCGAATCACAAAACCGTAAAACTCATTTCCACGACACAAAAAGTATACAAAATGAACTTCCCCGAATCCAACACCACAATAAACACATAACGATTGAATACCAAACCCACACATAAACTCCTTAAAACCTCTAAACCACCAAACAAAATTTAACAAGTCAACACTATTGGTTTGACTAACCTGCCAAGACCACGGTTGTTACAACGTAGATGACTTGGTCATCAAGAGCCACTAAGAAACTAAGGTGTTGAGGGACATAGAAGAAACCTTCAGAACCCTCAGAAAAATCAATATGAAGCTAAACCCGAAGAAGTTCACTTTTAGAGCAAATGAAGGGGTATTCTTAGGACACGTGGTCAACAAGAAAGGGATTAGGGCTTGTCCGGAGAAATCCAAAGTCGTCACCCAATTACCCTCCTCGAGAACCTTAAAAGAAGTGAAAATATTGAATGGGAAACTAGCAAGCCTCAACCGTTTCCTATCCAATTCCGCGGAAAAGTCCTTGCCATTCTTTAAAACACTGAAAAAGTTATCCAAAAAGAGTGACTTCCACTGGACACCAGAAGCGGATCCGGTATTCAAAGAAATGAAGAACCACATCACCAACCTTTCCACGCTAATGGCCCTCGCCGAAAAGAAGAACTGATAATGTATTTATCCGCGGTGAAAGAAGCTATTAGTGCAGTTCTGCTAGCAGAAATAGGGTTATGTCACGAGCCTATATACTTCATAAGCCGCGCCCTGTAAAGTCCAAAGATAAACTACAGCCCAATGGAAGAATTGATGCTACCGCTGGTTCACGCGGCTAAGAGGCTCAGAAGGTATTTTCAGGCACACCCGATAGTTGTCATCACAGACCAACCAATTATGCAAGTGCTCGCAAAAAATAGAGAATACGGGCAGGAAGGCCAAATGGGCCATTGAATTGGGTGAGCATGACATTAGTTTCAGGCCGCGGGCAGCTATAAGAGGTAAGTGTTGGTAGATTTCATTGCAGAAGTGTAGGACAAGAGAACTAACTTTATCACACCTAATATGTATCGTATAAGCACTAGAGATATAGATGGAACGAGTATATATGTATGGCGTGTAAATGAGATGAATAAAAGAAGAGAGAAATCTATTAAAAACACACACACAACCAAACACACACGAACACCCTCTAAATAAGGTGTGGAGTGCGATATATAGTACATGAGATTTGAGCCATATAGGCTTTACTATGGGTCGTGTACCATGGATTGTACTTTTGCATTTATCTAAAAATAGATGGACTAGTCTAACACTTAGCTATTAGTCGATTAGCTTAGTCCAAATCCATAAGCCCATCGCCTATTCTATATAACTTACACGACACATTAAAAAGTTGTAATATCGTAAATGACCATCATTTTTAACAATGCTAACAATCTCCCCCTAAGGGATGGTCATTCAAATGACGCTCCGAGTGATTAGGTCTTTTGTCTTCTTGTTCGTTAACTTTGTGTGTCATTGTAGAATAGTCTTGGTTCTTTGTGATCTTCAAAGTAATCGTCTTTCGGTTATTCTTGCCTTTGATCAACATCTTCTGCACATTTGCATTGTTGTCTCTTCCATCATACTCATACTTCTTGATAACACTTTGAACTTCACGCTTATGTCGTCCTTACTTGATACATGAACTTGTTCTTTACATCTTGATTTGCTCTTTGACTTTGTTGTGACACTATGTCTTTAACTTGACTTTTGTCTTGAACTTTTTCACTTGAGCTCGGTTGAGGATGATCTTCATAAGTATGAGTATGAGGAGATGTAGATGTTGTGTTATATGATGATGGTTGATGGACTTTCCTCAGTACCTGCATAAAACAGTTAGCAATAAATCGTCCTGCACTTATAGGTTCGGACTTCGAGATTATTAACAGCATAGTATGAAAACCTTCTCTGATCATTACCAAGGCCGTTCTGTATCGGATGCCCTCGAGAGAGCTAACTCAGATACAAATAAGTGTATCAACGATTCAGGTGAGCCGCTGAAGTATACCGGAGTATCACTTCACGACTATCGATCATTTGAAGCAAATAACCATCATGATATAAGGCAAGATCCATAGATCTCATTAAGACTCTTGTACACCTTGTGTCCTTTTTGGCGAACACAGGTGTATTATATTGGAAGTGTATCCTAAGAGATCTTTTAATGAATCTCATTGCTCTAGACTCGATAATGTGCGTTTTGGTTTTAGTAGACGGAGGCATGGAGCAGAGTGCCACCTTTTCAATATCAACACATCTCGGAGTGAGAGGCTGATAGATTATGTAGTGTTCTCCGTGAGAAATGAAACAAATATCTTTTAAGAGATATCTAAGTGGCTAGGAGGGGTTTGTACAGCGCGTCACTGGGTCAATGACGTCTTGTCTTCAATATCAGTATCAACTTTGTGATAACCGATAACGGATGTATTGACCCGGTTTCTGCCCTAAGTTTTCATGGAGGGAAATTTCTTTTCACCCTTTCATAAACTTTTCTTTTTCATTCTTCAAACCCTTCTTTCCCTTTCTCATTTACTCCTTTTTTTCAATCTTACCTAAGGACTTCTAATTCTAATCTATTGGAATTGTCCTTGGGTAGATCCCTCCGGCTCTGGCGGATCATAGGACATAACCTAATCATAATCACCTTATTACTCCATGATTATCCCAGATTTGTTGATCACTTGCCATAAAACCTTTTGTGAAAATCTCTCAAAGTGTTTATGAGTAAAACACATTTTAGATAACACTTCAAGAGTTTTGCATTTTCTGAAATACTCCCCCGTCACATATGCTCATGTATTTTTAAGATAAGTTTGCACATGTTGGGTAGAGTTTGCACATTTGAATTGATCAATTTTCAGTTAATATGACCATCACGAGACACGTTTACATCACTAGTTAGACTAGCTTGAAATTATTACCCGTCCCGGTCATATCAAAAGAGAATCTCTCGAATTGGTACATTCTACTCAGACAAGTCCTTTACGAGACACGTTTACATCACTGGATGAACCAGCTTGAAATTATTACCCGTCCCGGACAAGTATTTTCGATTTCTGACTTTTGATTTTCGTCAATTCGAGGGTTCATACTGAGTCGAGCTCTTTTTGAGATTCAATCCACGATCTTTAATCATTTTGATCACATTTTAATCACGTCTTCTCCCCCTCAAAAATAGCATGTCGTGACATTTTTGATATCAACTGATTTAAGGAAAGCTTTTTGGAAAGATAGACGGATTTGAGCATGAAATTGGAGCATTTTGGTTTTTCATTTTTATACTCCCCCTTACATAAAGCATGTTTTATCAGGTTTAGAGGGAGTTATCTTGAGCACAGAATATTGAGAAAGATTTTGAAAAATCTTTTGAAACATCTTTGTGGAAAACTAGAAGGGGGGGGGGGTTGAATAGTTTTACGTCTTTTTAATTTATTATAAAAACTTTGTTTACTTTTAAAAACATAGATTCGAATTTATGTGAACTCAACTCTTGAACAATATGAACAAATATAAGTAAATCTAAATTAACAATGCAAGTAAAGTAATGAAATGAAATGAAAGATAGAGATGGAATGATCGAACCACGAAACAAAGGATTTATAGTCGTTCGGCTACAAGGACACCTTCCTTGCCCTACTCCACTCCTCGAGCACCTAACTCGAGAGTTTTCTTCACTATGTCAACAAGCTCCCTTATGGCGGAGAAAACCTTACATAACTTTTGCTTACACCAATTTTACGACACAAAGCTAAATGTCGAGTTCTAATCGTAGCTGGAACTAATCTCACAACTTCAATCATAACTTTTTCACGACTTCTTCACAACTTCTTCACTACGGCTTCACAACTTCTTCACGACTTCTAACGACTACTACACACCACAACTACTTCACAACTTCTACTCTACTTCTTCTTCACAACACTACTATTTTTTCACAACTACAATCTAGTTCACAACTATACACTACTTCTTTACTTCCTAATACTACTTCTTCACGCCTCTACTTCTTCACACCTTTGCTTCTTCACACCTTTACTATACTTCTTACACACTAAACTAATCTAACCACTTTATGTTCAAACCTATCTAATTAATATACACACCTTATACACAAATGAATGAATGATTACAAAGTATAATAAACAAACATCTTAGGTAGCAAGATGATACTAAGTTGCAATACTTCTTCTCTAGTTGTTGAAGGAGTATTCTTCTTTTGCACTTGGATGGTAGAAGTTTGGATCACTTAGAAACTAATGCTTAAGAATATATGATCAAAGGATTTAGAAAGGATTTAGAAGAGATTTAGAACAGAAGGTTTGGGGTGCAAAAGGTGAGGAAAAAGTCCAGGATTAGTCCAGTATTTATAGGCAAAAACTGACAGTTGGAGGAGCGGGCCGGTCCCCTTAATAATTAAGGCGGCCGCCTAGTAAATTAAGGGGGCCGCCCAATCCGAACGTTGCTCAGCTTTGTCTTTTTGTGTGGAAGTTTTTTCTGGAACATTTTTGCCATTTTTGGTTGAGAATTTGAATTCATAAATTTATAATGGATTAAACATTTTTATTAAATACCAAAAATGATTTTCTAAAAGATATAAAATGTTTGTGTCATTTTATAAAAAATCAAGTGATTAAGAAAATGTTCCTTTGATCATATAATGCATTAAGCATTTGTTTATTCATACCTTAAGTGATTAAGTTGTAGAAATGAATATTTACAACTAAATACTTGTTTATTTAATAAGTTTATGTTTAATGAGTTTACATTTTGTGATTATGAAAACATAGAGATATCAAGAAGTATTAATAATGTTTTTAGGCATTATTTATATCAACAATCTCCCCCTTTTTGATGATTACAAAACTTAAACTCATTAAATCCAAAACATTATTTTTGGACAAGTATTTAGTGAGTTTATATTCACTTCTCCCCCTTTTTGTAGAATCAAAAAGGTTATGCCGACAAGTTTTAGATACAAAATTTGTCGGAACGAGAACTCCCCCTTGATGTGTGCTCCCCCTCGTTTGAGAGCATCAAGAAATCGAGATATGGAATACTTGCAAGAAAAATATTAGAAGCACAAGCTTACACAGCAAAATATGGAATATAAAAACAACAATCATGGCAAACAAAAATTAAGAACACATAGCAAGACATTCATTAATTCAAAATGAGTATGTGAGATATTTATTATGTTTAAAACATACAACAAGTAAAAAGGTCCTAATTTGCCAAAGAGAGCCATTGGACTTGCTTGCAACACAAAAGCTTGAATTATTTTATTTAAAAAACATGAAACATAAGCATATAGTGTGCTTAGATGGTTGATGGTAGAGTGTTTGGAACGGAAGTAGTTGAGTGAGGGTAAGGATGTTTGATTAATAGAGGTATATGTTTGGAGGTGGAGAGTTTAGAGGTGAGGAGTTTGGAGCGGAATCGGTGGATTAAGGGTTAGAGTGTTGTGCTAGTGAAGGTGTTGGATGAGATCTAGTAAGAGGATACTCAATCCAAGTAAAATGTTTATTTAAGGCAATGATTTATTTTTGGAGAAGGACACAACAAGGATAATAGTTGACATGATTATCGACTTGATTCAAGTTGTGGGGGTGAGGTAAGCAATTTGAGTAGGGTGAGGATGGAGGGTGGAGGTTGGATGATGCCTAAATTTGTTTCCACCCTCAAAAGTTTGTTGAGCAATAAGGAAAAAATATCGAAACTAGCAAAAACTCCAGTGAACGAAAACTACTCAGCGGCAATTCTCAAACAGCTTCCGGAAAAGCTTGGAGATCCCAGAAAATTTCTCATCCCATGTGAATTTCCGGGAATGGTTGAATGCCACGCCTTGGCCGATCTTGGTGCGAGCATCAACCTAATGTCGTTATCCATCTGGAAGAAACTTTCTTTGCCCGAACTTACCCCCACTTGCATGACCCTCGAGCTTTCGGATCGTTCCATTACCCTTCCTAAAGGTGTAGCCGAGGATGTCTTTGTAAAGGTCGGGAAGTTCCATTTTCCAGCAGATTTTGTGGTAGTTGATTTTGACGCCGACCCCCGGGTTCCTCTCATTCTCGGAAGATCATTCTTAAGGACCGGGCGTGCTTTGATCGATGTCTATGGTGAAGAAATTACTTTGCGGGTCGATAAGGAAAAAGTTACGTTCAACATTAATCCAAACTCGAAACCTCAAACCGACAAATGCAATGTCGCTACGGTTGATCAAAAGTCCGATCCCGTAATTTCTCCTAAAAAAATTGATCCAAACCTTTCAAGATTCACGGTCAAGAGTATGTCAGAAAAACGTGCTGAGCTCAAGGCCATGAAAATTATTCCTGGATCGAGCAAATGGTTTGAGTGTTGTGCAGCAAATACTAAGAGTGTTCTTGACGACGATGATGAAGATGAATCAGAGACTACAACGGAAGTGGTGGAAATTGCTAGCTCTAAGAGAACACCACTTGTCCCACCTCTAGAACAAGTTTATCACAACGAGATTCTTGATTCCGACTCTTCCCATCCTTCTCCTACGATTGAAGAAAATGTTATCTCTAGGGAAGAGGTCGAGGTGTTCTTTGATAAAACTCCAATTTCACCGGAAATTGTTGAGACTGACAGTGATCTGAGGGAAGATGATTCATTAAAAATAATTGATGAACCGTTCCTTTCCCTTCCCCCGAATGAAGTTTATGAAGAAGTTAATCTTGAAAAGAAGCCGTCAGATCCTTTGGAGCACGAGCTCGAGGATGCTTTTCCCGAATATGAGAGTTTCATATTCGATGATGAGAGTAGTGGCAATCCCACTTCTCATTCTGATTTCTCTACCCCGGCTTTTGAAGCCTTCTTCTTTGATATTGATCATTCGGAGGAGACGAGTAGTGGCAGTACCACTTCTCATGCTCATATCTCTCCTCCCGAATATGAATCATTTCATTTTGATATGAATGATCTTTATCTCGACAAGTTCTCCGATGAACTTTCTTTCTTTCTATCTCCTCCGGAATACGATCAATTCTACTTTGATCTTTAGGAAGATATTAGTCTGGGGGGAGGTGTACTTTCTCATGAGTATTTCATCCCGACCCTCCCGCCCGAGATGTTTGACAAGATTTCTGATGATGATGAAGAGTATTGCATGATAATCATCAAAATCTTTATGCTCTTCAGCACATATGATGTGACTTATCCTATCCTTCACTCCGTCGGGAGTGAGGATACCATCTTTGACCCCGGTATCACCATTTCTAGTTCTTCTTTCTAAAAATACCGTGGGTATCTCATCGGAGTGGAACTTTCGTATGCTTCAGTGTTTATCCAAACATCTTGAACGAAAGTCCGATGGAGATTGTCTTTTCCACATGCTCCCCCATGGACAATTAAATTCGGGGTCGAGTCAAGCTCATGTGACTCGGTTACCAAAAACAAGCGCTTCGTGGGAGACACCCCATGCTTATCATTCTATCTTCTTTTCTCTTTTCTAATAAAACGTGAGGAGGGCTTCCTCTTCCATTTCTTGTGTTTCGTGTTTTCTGTGATGTGTCCAGGATTGCCCGATGATTGAAGACTCTCGTGCTCGTAGTTTACTTCTCTCCACTAGAGTATTCATCATCCGTTGCTTATCCGATATCCTAAAATCTTATCGTTTTACGTTTATCTTTGGCATAATTAATAAACGGCCTTAGATTTATGTAGGAGAACCCTTACCTTTAAGACATTGAGGACAATGTCTCGTTTTAGTCTAGGGGGTAATCTGTCGATTTGATTTTTGCCGTGCATTTTTGCTGTTTTCTCATGCAATCCCGTTTTTCCTCAAAAATTGAAAAAATCCAAAAAAATGAGAAAAATTTAAAAATTTTTTGCAAAAATATAATAAATTTTGACATTTTTGTTGACTTTCCGCTGTTGAGAGTAGGAATAAAATTCTGACTTGACAGGGCGTGTTGAGCCCTAGCTTGTCCCCTTAACCGTTTATAATCTATAAGCTCGTGCTAGTCTTTTACACAAGGAGCTAGAAAACGCGAATTCTTTTTAAGAGTTTGCAAGTTCCTGTAATTGACTTTATATATGCATGGCTTGATTATTTGGCTAAGCATTCGCGGATCTTATTATTTAAGATTTTAAATTTGCGAAGAACGAGAAATGATAGAGTTGTTTATAAGTTAGATTGCTAAACGTGGAGTAGTTGGATCTCTTTAGAGCTCATCGAAGTTACTTGTGGCTTTTTGTTCCCATAAGCTTGTTTCACCCAAAAATAGTAATCTACGAATAATTAAAGCTATTTTGGTTTTGGCGATGATTAGTTTTTATTTCTTCCTTAGAGAATCCTTTCTTATGGAAGTTGGGTACACATCAAGGTACTGTCAGTGTTACGGTGTAATAGACTATTCCATCTTGCCGGCTCGCAACCGATGTTGGGATTGTTATAAAAGCCGTAGGACTTGGGTTTTGGCAACACAAATAATTAATATGATAATGTATAATAATAATCCAAAGCCATAAAAAGTTTTCTACATCTTGCCGGTTTGCAGCCGATGTTGTAGACTTCTAATAAAGGCAGAGGAAAAATTCCAAGGTCATAATAGACTATCACATCTTGCCGGCTCGCAACCGATGTTGTGATTGTTATAAAAGGCCAAGGATTAAATACGTCAATGTGCTTAAATAATGTTAAAAATGCCAAACTTCGACTCCGGGGATATCCTAATAAAAGCTTCTGTCTCTGGACTCGTAGATGAGTTGTTTCAGTCGTATATAAAAGGGATATCCTCAAAATCGTGTTAAATCAGAGACCTTGATGTGGACCTCATTTTTGTATGCAACGGTTTTCGAGGGAAGGTTTGAAAACTACTTAGCGTCTAAACTAAGGTATCTTTATCGGCTTAAAAATTATCGAAACGAGAATTTGAAGAAATTCATTTCTCACCAAAAATAAAATAAATAGAGGAAAATAGGAATTTGGGAACGAGAAGTAATACACAATTAGCTTTTATGAGTAGTGTTGGCAATCTAACTTGTAAATAACAATGATTTCGTTTTTAAGCTTGGCTTGGGGACTCGTGAAAAATCAGGAACGACGAATTTTATCCGTATGGTCACTTCTTTATGAGTCGTGTTTCCTACTCGAAGACCCTAAAAGTTATCATTAGATAATGATTGTCGACAAAGCCGTCACGTGGAAAATAAGAAAATACAAAAATAGAATAAAAGGAAAATCGGGGAGTTTTTAGAACTTAAGATTTCTTAATCTCTTTTGAAAATTTTGCTACTTCTCAAAGTTAGTAAAAAGAGATTGGAAATTTTCGGTTTCAAAAACGTGTTTTTATAACATTGCATGAGGACATTGCAATGACTTAGTCTGGGGGAATTTGGTATGTGCTTAAACACATACCTTTTCTTGACCAAAACCGGACCCAAAAAGACCAAAAACTAGCCAAAATGCCAAAAGATATTGTGTTTTTGAGTTTTTAATTGTGCAGGGAAGGATATTTCAAAAAAAGGACAAAATCAAAGCAAAAGCCGGAAAACCAGCACGAGATATGGAATGAATATTTATAGCCGATGCCGGGAAGCAAAAAGTCAATGTCAACCTTTGAAGAATCATCATTTGTCAAAAATGGCCCTGGATCACAAGTTTGAATAATGGCAGAAAAAGTCCTTGAAGTTTCAGAAAATACACATTGGCCCTTGAATTTTAACCAAAACCAAAATCCATCTCACTTATAAATCCGGATTAAACATAAAAACAACCCTTAACCAACCCACTTCCCAAAATCCAACCCAACATCCATTACCCCAAGCCCAAAAATCAAAAGCCCAACCATCCCTTTAAATTAAATACCCGAGCCCATCTTTCTTTTTAAACCACGACCCAAATCCATCACCAAAACCCGGATACAACCCATTTACCCAACCCGTCCACCCGGTCAAAGTAAAATAAATAGCAGTCAAACATAAAAAAAATAAACAAACTCACCCGCCTAATGTTCTTCCCTCTTTCTAAAAATTACCCAAATAAAACACTGTTACACGAACCCTAGATTTCACCCCGTACAATTTTACCTCAATTAAGGGTAGTCTCGTCCTTGCACGCATATCTAGGGGAGTCCTGACACCAAGAATGATACGTGGCAGCATGCTATTGGACCGAGCACCTCATTGAAATTGATCCAAGGGCCAGCAATGAAGGAGTGGAGAGCAAGGGATGATCTAAGGGTGAAGATTGGCTGAGATAGCACACGGATTGCCAGCATGGACATCCCAGAAGTTTCTCCAGTAGGCTATAAATAGAGTCATCCTCCTCATTAGCTAAGCTTGTCCAATTTTTCATGTCTTTAGAAAATTGTTACCATTTTAATTTCTTTGTCATTTACTGTTTTTCGTAGTGTAACTTTTAAATCCAAGTTGTAATTTCAATTTCAGTCTTGTAATCTTGTTTTATTAATGAAAGTTTTATTTTACTCCTATTTTGTTTCTATTCCCTTTCAATTGGTATTCTGATATTAGATTATTATTTGTCAGTAGCTTATTCTAATCATTTTCAGCCTAGTTTAGCTTTTTATTCAAAGATTGTTTTAGAAAATCCAAAAACATTGAAAAAAGTCTAAAAAAGAAATCCAAAAATAATTCTAAAACCAGCTTCAATAAGCTGATGTATCCATTTTATAAGCTCATTTAAGCTATTTAGTTTATTGTGAGTTTTTACTTTGTTCAAATCTGTCTCAATCTAAAAAGTCAACAAAAGTCAACCAAAGTCAACTGATGGTCAAATAAGCACTTCTGGAGGTAATAAGCTGTTCTTGTGGAAGTATTTGGCCTATCTAAAGATAGGCTTTGTTGAAGATTAACCCTCTGTTCAGCTGAGGGAGTTTTTGTAAGTTTTTCATTTTTAGCTTATTTCATAAAACTGCTTATTAGTGCTTATTGCTTATTGATTCTAGCTTATTAGTTCATTAGTACTTTAGTTAGTTATAGTTAAGTTGAATTTGTGTTTAAAATCAGTTAGATATAGTATAGAATTTCTATCAGTTGGTTTAGATGTTTTTGGAAATAAGGGACTGTTGAGGTGAATAAGCATTGTCACTGTTCCTTTGCACTTTTTAGGATTAGCTTAAGCTGATTTGAGGTGAAATAGGTTAGAATCAGTAGGTTTTTTAAGGATTCAAGTTCATTTTAAGGATTTTAGCATAATTGGAGATTTAGAAGTCAAAACTGCCTAGAATAAGCTCTGAATAAGCTGAGCTTATTCAGAGTCTAACTTTGGCATTTCTGAGCTTCTTATAAGTGTTAAAGTAAGTGTTCAAAAGTTGGTTAGAATTAGTTAAGGATTGATAGTGTTTTGCGCCAAAATACTAGGCTGCTGCACCAGGGCATTTGTTGTGCAGACCTGCATTTTTGCTACTGTTCTAGGCTCATTTCTGGCTTATTTAATTAAGTTGTGGTTTTGATTTTTGGTTTGAGATTAGCTAGTAGTACAAGCTTCTAGTGCATCATCTGGGATTCTACCTGTAGCTTATTCAAATAGCTTTTAGTAGGTCTGCAAATAGCCTTATAAAACTAGTTCTTACCCTGCACATATTTCAGTTCCCAACAGCTGCTGATCTCAGTTTCAATTAGAGTAGCAATTGGTGTTAACTTTTGGGCATAATTGGAAAATAGGTAGTTTTTCATATAAGCTTTCTACCTGTGCTTCTGGTTTTCCCAATTAAGCTCTGGTTAGCTTATAATTAAGCTGCAAATCTGCTTGTTTAGTCACTGCTACTACAATTGTTTTGCTACTGTGTTCCTGCTTTTTCTGCTTAATTCCTGTGCTATTTGAAAACCATTGATTGTTCTGAGCTTAAACAAGTCCTTTACACTAGTTCAGAGCTTTTGGGAATTTTTGGTTCACTTTTGCTTATTTTTGGCTTATTTCATAGTGCTTATTTCCACTGTTCTGCTTATTAGGGTTTAGTCAGTTCTTGAATTTTTTTTTCATAGATCAGAAATTTAATTTTAGAATTACTCAAAAAATTTCAGATTTTTCCTAGTTGTTTTAATATTTTTAAATCATTTAAATTGTTTTATTTAGTTTTTAATTCATAAAAAAATTCATAAAAAGTTAAAAAAATATTTTTCTTTTTCCAAAAATTTTCTTTTATCAGTTTTAATATAGGAAAATTATTTTTATATTTTTAGATTTTAAATTTTAGAAAATCACTTTTATTTACGTTTTAAAATTCGTCGCGTAACGTTTTTAAATTCAATTTTCTTTGTTTAAGATTACGTGCTTAGTTTAATTGTTCCCTTAGCTTAATTTGTAGATTTCATTTAATATTTCATTATTCGTAGTGTTAAATCACCAATCAATCACTCTTTCACTCTAATTCACCACACATATTCGACAACGTCACAAAAACTCGAATTCAACCTTCGTTGGGATACGACCCGGGGAAAACATATCTGTTGTGTTTTTACTTGGAAATATAAAATAACGAATCAAAAAAATGGCTCCGCGAAGCTTATATCAAAATGTAATTCTTGGAATATTTGAAAGAATCTTTCAATTTGACTCGAAGCTTTATCGCGGAGCTTTTGATCATTCATTCTTGAAGGGTAAGGAAGTGTGGTCTTAACGGGAGCTTTTTCGGGCTCAAGCACAACTTCTGGTTCAGATGGGTGGACAACCGGAGGTTGGACGTCTTCGGTTCTTCCGTTATTAGTAGGAAGTTCCATGTCCTTTGTCGCCTCGGTCTCACGGACGACAACCTTGGGAGGTAGAGAAGAATCGGTAGTCGGAGCCGTGGGTCCCTCATATGAAACACCACTCCTTGTAGTGATCGCCTTAGCATCGCCCCTCGGGTTGGCGATCGTATTGCTTGGAAGAGTTCCAGAGCCCGAGGGTCGATCATTTAAAGCCTTCTTGAGTTCAGATATTTGACTACTCAACAACCGATTCATTTCTTCTTGAGATTTTTGGTTTTGAAGAATCAGTTGTTTCAATAACTCATCCGAGGCCGATGGAGTTTGCACAAATCCTTGATTTTGATTATTGTTAAGATTTGGCCCTCGGTTGTTATTTTGATTAAAACCCTGGTTGTTGTTTTGAAAATTTCCTTGATTAAGATTTCCTTGGTTTTGAAAATTGCCTTGGTTCGGGTTTTGAAAGCTTCCTTGATTTGGGGCTCGGTTAAAATTTCCCTGGTTTTGATAACCTTGATTACCCCGATTTTGATTCTGGTTATTTTGAACATTACGGTTTTGCACTTGCTGATTTTGATTTTGGGTAAAACTGGGTGGTTCGAGAAAGTTGTTAGAACGGTAGCTGAGCAAATTACGGTCACCTTGGGGTTGATAACCGTTACCTCCCTGATTAAAGGATCCCGTAGCAGCGTAAACGTTCTCTTGAGTGTAGCCACCGGAGGCTGGGCACTTGAAATACTGATGTGGACCACCACAAGTTTCACAACTATGATTAACAACATTGACTTGATTGTTGTTGTTTTGATTCATAGTCTGATGAATTCTCAAGATAGCCGTTGACATATCATTCATTTGTTTAGAAAGAGCGGCTATCTCGGAGGTAGAAGAATCAGTGCTAGATCTTGTTGACTCATTCCTCTCGGCAGAGGAATCCCAAAAATTATGGTGGGCGGTCATGTTTTCAATAAGATCATAGCACTCTTCGGGGCGACGTTTCATAAACGTACCACCGGCAGCAGCATTAATCGTTTCACGGTGTCGTAATGTCAAACCGTTATAGAAGGTATCTATAATAGTGACCAATAACATATTGTGGTTTGGACACCGATCAATCGATAACTTGTAGCGTTCCCATGCCTCAAATAATGATTCATCGGGAAGCTGACGGAAATTGCTAATCTCATTCCTTAATTTCGTCACCATCGACGGTGGGAAATATTTCGCCAAGAACTTCGTAACCATTTCATCGAAACTATGAATGGAGTTCTTGGGAAGACGATCAAACCATGCGGTGGCATGATGTGTCAAGGAATAAGGAAAGAGATATAGACGGAGGGCGTCATCGGTGACCCCATTTTGTTTCATACTTTGGGTGACGGTGATGAATTTATCAAGATGTTTGTTGGCATCGTCACCCGGCAAGCCATGAAATTGGCACGAGTTTTGGACTTGTTGAATCATATAGTGCTTAAGTCCAAAATCGGCGGCTTGAATATTGACGGGGGCAATCGGGCCACCACGTCCGTGCATTGTGGGTTGGCACAGCTCCTCCATCGTTCAGAGATCGGGAGCTGGCATGTGATTATCACCACCCATCGGCGGGTGTTGATTGTTTGGGTCGTCGGCCATGTTGATATAAATAATGCACAAACACGTTATTAATATTTTTCGATATCTCTACGTTTTGATAATCACAAAATGTAAAATCATTAATCGGAAAATTATGACGTAAAGAAGTATTTAGTTGTAAATATCTATTTCTACAACTCAAATCACTTAAGGTATGAATGAACTAATGCTTAATGCATTATATGATCAAAGGAACATTTTCTTAATAACTAGATTTTTTATAAAACATCAAAAACATTTTATATATTTTTGAAAAACATTTTTGGTATTAAATAAAAATGTTTAATCTTTTATAAAAATATGAATTCAAATTTTTAACCAAAATCAGTTAAAATGTTCCAGAAAAACCTTTCCCACAAAAGGACAAAATTGGCCAACGTTCAGTTGGGGCGGCCCCTTTAATGTTGCTAGGCGGCCCCCTTAATTATTAAGGGGACCGCCCCCGCTCCAGTAGGCTTCCAGCTGTCCAGTTTTTCTCCTGTAAATACCAGCCTTCTCCTGGATTTTTACTTACCTTTTGCACACTAAAACTGTCTGTTCTAAATCCTTTCTAAACATTGTAAATCCTTTGATCATATTTTCTTAAGCATTGGTTTCTAAGTGATCCAAGCTTCCACCACCAAAAGTGCAAAAGAGGAACTCTACTTCAACTAGTGAAGAAGTGTTATTACTTACCTCATTCAATTGTGTTGTTGCGTAAAGTGTTGTGTAGTTGTGATAAGTAGATCTAAGTGTAATTACGTAGTGGTGTTGTAAATTAGTTGTGAAGTAGTTGTGAATAAGTAGTTGTGAAGTAGTTGTGAATAAGTAGTTTTGAAGTAGTTGTGAAGAAGTAGTCGTGAAGTAGTCGTGAAGAAGAAGTCGTGAAGAAGTCATGAAGAAGTTGTGAAGAAGTCATGAAGAAGTCGTGAAGCCGTTGTGAAGCTGTCGTGAAGAAGTCGTGATTAAGTCGTGTAGAAGTTGTGTATAAGTTGTGAGATTGGTTCTAGCTACGATTAGGACTCGACATCTAGCTTTGTGTCGTTAAGCCGGTGTAAGCTAAAGTTGTGTAAGGTTTCTCCGCCATAAGGGAGTTTGTTGACATAGTGAAGAAAACTCTCGAGTAGGTGACTCGAGGAGTGGAGTAGGGCAAGGAAGGTGTCCTTGTAGCCGAACCACTATAAATCTCCGTGTTGTGGTTTGATCTTTCCATCTCTCTCTCTTATTTCATTATATTTACCTTACTTGCATTACTTATCTATATTTGTTTATATATGTTCATATTGATCAAGAGTTGAATTCACATAAGATAGAATCGAAGTTTTAAAAAGTAAACAAAAGTTTTCATAAATTAAAAAGACGTAAAACTATTCAACCCCCCTTCTAGTTTTCCACAGGCCATTTCCTCAACGGTTAAGAAATGAACACGGTGATTGCGATGGATAATTCTCTCGGGATTTGAGAGTGGTGAAAGAAGAGGTTGAGAAGAAGAAGAACGGGTGTGCATACACCAAAAACGAACACAAAATCAAAAAGGAAAACCAAATTTGAAAATAAAATATTTTTGGATTTTTATGTTTAATGAAAAATTAGAATTATTATCTTTTTGGTGATCGTTTGATCAACCGTACTCGTTTCTTTCAAAACTACGCGCAGCGTGGCGGAGAAGCAAAGGTCCACTCGAAGGTGATTAAAAACCCGCCTCTTTCGATCTGCAATTTAATGTCAAGACCATCCTTAAACCCCGTGTATAGGTTGTAGCAAAGAAATAATCCGAGTAATGTTTAATTTCACGATCTCTTTTGTTGTTTATTCAGAATGGTTTACAACGCCCTCTCGAGAGCGAGGATATATTATTTTTGATATTTTTGAAAACACTTTAGGAAAAGTGTTTTATTTATTTTCTTTTTGTATTTTTTTATTTATCAAAAACAAATAACTTCCGAGGAAGGGTCTTCAAAACACGATTCTACGGCGAAACTCCAACTCTTCTCAAGCCTTAACCCGGCAGCGGCGCCATTTTTTTGATTCGTTATTTTATATTTCCAAGTAAAAACACAACAGATGTGTTTTCCCCGGGTCGTATCCCAACGAAGGTCGAATTCGAGTTTTTGTGACGTTGTCGAATGTTAAGACTAACAATACCAACTTTATCACTTGAAATATATTGAACAACTAATTAACTCAATAAATACGATAAGAATGATAAGAAATAGATGGCACAACTGATAAAGCAAGACACGTATTATAAGAAGAATAAAGTAAGAGAAGATTGGAACAGTAGAGAAATAAAGAAGATTAGTATTATAGAAAGATGAGATAAGAAGAAGAGATGTGGCGGCACAAAAGGAGAAAAAGGAACCGAGTGTATATTAGCTTGGAGGAAAAGAAAAGAATACAAGACACACAATACACACTCCCACCTTACCCTCTCTAAAGCACACATCTAAATGTGGTGGAAGTGTAGTATTTATAGGTAAGAAGAGTGATGCCCTAGTGGGCTTTCTATGGGCTTGGTTGGGCTTGTGTTGGACTTGAACATTTCAAGAGATACATGGACTTTTACTAATACATTCTAACTAAGTCCAACACAAGGCCCTTTATCTACTATTCTTTTTTCTTAAGATCGACACACCATCCAAATATACATAAAAGATAAATGACCATCACTTCATAAAAATATAAATCCTAAAAATCTCCCCCTAAGGGATGGTCATTTCTATGATGCTCCTAGTGATAGGTCTTTTGTCTTTGACGTCTTGATCTTTGTATGTAGATGTAGAATAGTCTTTGTTCTTCGTTCCTTCATGCTATGTGATCTTCAAAGTAATCGTCTTTTGGTCGTTCTTGCCTTGATCAACATCTTCGTGTGATGATGCGTCGTGTCCTCCAACATACTCATACATCTTGGACTTTATACTTATGCTAACAATCTCCCCATAATCTTTCATCATTTGACATATGAACTTGTTCTTGACATTTTGACTACGTCTTTAACACTTGGTCTTTAACTTGATCTCCTTGTCTTGAACTTTTACATTTGAGCTTAGATGAGGGATGTTCTTCATAAGTATGAGTATGCTGAGGTGAAGATGTTTGATGTATCTGATGATGGTTAATGGATGTTTGTTGGTAGCTGCATAAAACTATTAGTAATAAACATCCAGCGCTTACGGGTTAGGACTTCGAGATCGTCAACAGCATAGTGTGAAGACTTTCTCTAATCTCCCCCAGGCCGTTCTGAACCGGATACCCCCGAAAGGGCTTACACGGACACACCGAAGTGCACCCACGATTCAGTGAGTCGCTAGAGATCACCCTACGACTGTAGACCGTTTGAAGCACGTAACCATCATGATAAAACTTGGCAAGATCCTTGGATCTCATTAAGACTCTTGTACACCTTGTGTCCTTTTTGGTGAACACAAGGGTATTCATATGGAAGTGTTCCTAACGAGATATTTTGATGAATCTCATGGCTCTAGACTCTATTGTGCGTTTTGGTTTTAGTAGTCGGAGGCATGGAGCAGAGTGCCACCTTTTCAATATCAACACATCTCGGAATGAGAGGCCGATAGATTATGTAGTGTTCTCCGTGAGAATAAAACAAATATCTTTTAAGAGATATCTGAGTGGCTAGGAGGGGTGGTGCAGCGCGTCACTGGGTCCATGACGTCTTGTCTTCAATATCAGTATCCCCTTAGTGAGTACCGATAGCATATGTATTGACCCGGTTTCTGCCCTAAGTTTTCATGGAGGGCTATTTCTTTTCACCCTTACATTAAACTTTTCTTTTTAATTCTTCAACCCCTTCTTTCCCTTTCTCATTTACTCCTTTTTTCAATCTTACCTAAGGACTTCTAATTCTAATCTATTGGAATTGTCCTTGGGTAGATCCCTCCGGCTCTGGCGGATCATAGGACGGTTTTTCCCTAACCTTAGTCACCTTATAACACCATGACTATCCTAGATTTGATCACTTGCCATAAAACCTTGTGAAAATCTCTCAAAGTGTTCATGAATAAACACATTTAGTTAACACATTGAGAGTTTTGCATTTTTGAAATACTCCCCCTTCACATGTGCTTATGAGATTTAAGAAAGAATTGCACATGTTGGGTTGAGTTCGCACATTTTGAATTGATCGATTTTCATTAAATATGACCATTGCGAGACACGCTTACATCACTAGTTAGACTAGCTTGAAATTATTACTCGTCCAGGTCATATTCAATGATCATCTCTCGAATTGGTACATTCTACTCAGACAAGTCCTTTGCGAGACACGTTTACATCAATGGATAACCATCTTGAAATTATTACCCGTCCCGGACAAGTCTTTTCGATTACGGACATTTAAATTTCGTCAATTCGAGGGTTAATGCTGAGTCGAGCACTCATTTGAGATTCAATCCACGATCTTTAAACCTTTTGATCACATTTTAATCACGTCTTCTCCCCCTCAAAAATAGCATGTAGTGATATTTTTTGATATCAATTTGATTAAAATGAAACATTTTGGAGAGATAGACGGATTCAGCATGAAATTGGAACATTTTTGTTTTTCTACTCCCCCTTAAACAAAGCATATGGTTAAACATTTTAGTTTAAAAGCAGTTTTAAGGGTTTAGGAGGGAGTTATCTTGAGCACTTTATGAAAGATTTGGAAAAATCTTATTGAAAAATCTTGAAGAAAATGTGCTCAAGATAGAAAAGATTTTGAAAATTTTTGAAGATATGTAAGGAGAAATATCTTCATTTGTTTTTTAGGATAAGTGTTTGAAAAGAGAAATTGGATTTGCACAACACTTTCCTTTCTTTGAAGTTCGGGTTGTAAGCTGAAATACTTACAAGCCATTGAGATTTTTAGGATAAGTGCTCGTAAAAATATTTAAAACATTTGATTTTGAATGAGCACTTTCCTTTCTTTTAAGAGCGGGTCCTGAACTGATGTGTTCAGAAGCCATTGGGTTAAGCGCGGGTTCTGGAGTGAGTCTCTCAGAAGCCATTGAAAAGAAATTTTAAGAAACGACATGTTTTGAAAACATTTAAATGAACTCTCGCTCAAGCATCTGAACATGCCCGTATCATTGTTAAATGACATTTCTAGGTACGTTCAGAATATCGATTATACAAGAGACATGTCGTGAGAAGAATATTTTTTATTTTTATATTTTTTATTGTTTTTGTATTTTTGAAAATTTCTTTTTTTTTTTTTTTTTTTTTTTTTTTTATATATATATTTTGTTTTTGATTTTTTCTAAAAAAATGTATTCACAAAGAAGAATTAAGTATGAACAAGTAGAAGTGGAGTTAAGAGTGGAAAAAGACCAGGATTTCCAGATGCGATGTTGGCATAAAGTTCTTCTTTTCCACATCGGGCATATGAACCTTCTGCACTTTCATAAGTACCTGCATCCACAGAATCCACAAAAGAAGAATATGCACAAATAATAGTGTTAGAAGAACATGAATCATCACATTGAGGGTGTCCACTATCAACGGTTGTAGTGGTGTCTACTTCTTTATCCTGATGATTTTCACTATTACTTGTTGTGGTGCAACTATCAAGAATCTTTCCTGTGGGAATCCATCTAAGACCAACTGTTTTAAAGACTTTTCCCGTAGGAATCCACCTAAGGCAAGATCTAGGAGCAGTTTTCTTTTCAGATGCAACGGAAGTCTCATTTTGAGAAAAACTACGTCCTGTAGAGATCCACCTAGTGGGTTTCTTAGCCTTTTGCTTCTTATCAACGGGTTTGTTTCTATTAGTCTTAGTGGATTGTGCCTTAGCACGCAAATTTGCTTTCTTGATATATTGTGCCACACATGCATCATGATTAGCTGAAAAGACACATTTTTGACATGTAGGACAGACAAATTCAACATTCTTGTTCAAAACAGCAACCTTAACTTTGTCACTACAGTCATTTGAAGCTTGTTTCCTGTTCGAAGAGGAATTCTTAGTGTTGCATTCTACTTGTTTAACATTTTCTTTTTCGCAACTACTCTTAGATGCAGGCCAATCCCTAGTCTTTTGTTGAGAGTTCCTAGGTAGTGGTTTACAACTACTAGCAGTGCCTTGTAATGTTGTAGAATTCTTCACCGTGGATGGTGTTCCTGATGAAGCGAAAAGTGTACCGCTTTTAAGGGGTCATTTAAGCCCTAAATCGTATTTATTTGATCAAATATTGCCCTAAATCGTTCCTTTTGTCATTTTAGGTACTTTTGAGGAGAAATCTGAAAAAGGAGGCATTTTGGACGTTTTTGGAGCATTAAAGTGAAGAAAACGACAAAGTCTCAAAAATCGGCTAAAAGTTACCTTTGACGGCGTCAGATTTTACTCTGGACGGCGTCATGGCTTGGCAAGAAAAGGTGGACGTGAAATTTACTCATGATAAGCCAGTGAAAATTGCATGTGAATTCTGACGGCGTCACGCTTTAAACCTGATCAAGGGCGTCACGGCTTAATTCAAAGAGGGACGGCGTCACGTTCAAGGTCTGACGGCGTCAAGCCTTGATAAGCCAGAATGGATTTTGGAGAGCTAAAGAGGGACGGCGTCAAGAAGGCCATCCGGGAACCCTAGAAGCGGCGAGGTGACGGCGTCACACTCCATAAGGTGACGCCGTCAGATGTAAAAATCTATATATAGTTTTGCAATTCTTTGTCATTAGGGAGAGCTTAGTGTGGAATTTTTGGGAGAAAACCCTAAGACGATTTTAGCATCTTTTTCAAGGCTTTTTGCCTTGAGATCTTCCATGTTACATTGAAAGATAAGTTATCAATTAATCATTCAATATGTCTATGTGTTGTTTGATTCTATCTTGTTCTTGTCTTTTGTTTAACATGTTAGGCTAGATTTATCTTGTGTTTGCTTAGATCTAATGAAACCTAGCTATTGATTATTGGTTATTAGTGTGTTATTAGTTGTATTGGATGATTGTTTATCTATGTTAGGCTTAAGAAAACTGGCTAACTTCCTATTCGGTAACTTGCTTGAACGTCTTAAGAAACATGAACCAAATGCGTACTAAAGGTTTTTATGGTTGTATTTAATGCACAAGCGAATTCTAGTGATCCCATGTTAGGAGCTTCCTAGCCGGCTCGACATAGGAGTGAAGTAGGAGCTTGTAGAGTTGGGGAAGTACGTACGCCACCCCACGATTGGTATTAAGGAATACACCCGTCATCCACGCAACTAATACACACTAATCAACCGGTAAAAGATAGTTAGGGAGTAAGGAAATCTAAGTGAACACATTTCTCTACACATAAGTTCTCACCAACATTTTCATTTTAGTTATTTATTTTATTTGCATTCGTAGTAATTTGGGTTAGTTGACTAGCAACTAATTCCGCCCACTCCTTCAAACCCGAGATTTTACTTGCTTTCATAAAATTATAAAAACATAAAAAAGAATCCTCCTCAACCCTTAGACCTATTAGAGTAGTCTTTCATACCTAACGAACACTATTCCCTGTGGAGAACGATCAATCCCCCGTACTTACCACTATACTATACTACATCGGTCAGGTACACTGCCTGGTGGGGTTGTAAGCCTCTTGAGATCCCTCGAGAGGTAAAACCTGTTGTAAGGTTGCAAAACCACGCATCAAGTTTTTGGCGCCGCAGCCCGGGGAATAGTTATTGTTTAGGTTGAATTTTTATTTTATAGGTCTACTCACTAGATTCCTTTCTAGTGAGATTTTTGTTTTATTTTTCTAGGTTTTCTTTAGTCTATCTATTTTCTTCGTGTCTTTGTTCGTAACCATACCATCCGACATCATGGAAGATGGTAATATCCTTAATCCCAACAACCCACCACCACAACAACCACCACCTCCTAGAGCCCGTAATTTAGGAGAGTATTCCCGTCCTAGCCACCATGGCTATCGAAACACCATTGAGCTCACTCAAGGAGCCAATGTCACACCCTTGCGATCCGACACCATCCGGTTGGTGCAAAGCGGATGCGCATTCCATGGACTTCGTTCCGAAGATCCTAATCAACATCTCAAGGACTTTCTTAAAATCGTTGATTCTATAGACCTTGATGTTGCCACTCGAGAGACGACCCGATTGCGTCTCTTTCAATTCTCTCTGCGGGATCAAGCTAGTCAGTGGCTAGAACGTCAACCCGCAGGATCCATCACCTCTTGGGATGATCTCACTACTCGTTTCCTTGCTCAGTTTTTCCCACCGGGAAGAACTACCAAGCTAAGGAATGATATCTTGATGTTCCAACAACGTCAAGGCGAAACTCTCTACGAGGCATGGACTCGATTCAAGGACTTACTCCAAAAAGTCCCTCACCATGGCATAGAACTTTGGCTCCAAGTCCAAATCTTCTATGACCATATCAATCTCTACACAAGGCAAACCATTGACCAATCGGCCGGTGGTAAGCTACGTGATCTAAGTGCGGAACAATCATGGGCTCTCCTAGAGGATCTTGCTCTTTATGACAACGAAAGTTGGAGTGATCCCCGTGATTTGAATAAAACGGTCAAGGCAATATCTTTGCCTTTGAACAATTCAAGCACTTCCGACCGTAGGATCATAGAACTTGAAGACCAAGTCAAGTTTCTCATGAAATCCTACGAGGCTCCTAAACTTTCAAGCCAAGTGAACAAAATCACTTCTTTGTGTGAATTATGTAGTGGTCCCCACGACACTCGTGATTGCATGGAACTCCCCGAACAAGCTTTTGTGGACTACGCATCCTCGCGTACCGACGGAGCGGGAGACAAGTGGTACACTTTCAAACCCGAGCCAAACCATTACGGTGATACATACAACCCCTCATGGAAAAATCACCCGAACCTTAGGTGGAAACAAAACCAAAACGCACAACAACCCAATTCTTCCAACCCACCTAATCGTTTCCAATCAAGCGGTTCCAACTCGAACCGTACTTTCAACAACAATCCTTCCGGCAATGGTAGTACCAATAACTTTGAAGGATTGATGTCTCAATTTATGGCATCTCAAGAAGCTCGGATAGCTAGATTCGAATCCGAATTCAATCAGCAACAAACTGAGATGACCAATAAAATTGACAACTTGTTGAAAGCCCTCAATAACCAAGTGCTATCACCTCCACATAAAGACGCTAGGAACACAAATAGCGGACCCCAAGTCAAAGACCCTTCTTCATCCAAACATGTCCACTTCGTCAACGTTGTCACTATTAAACCAATCGATAGGAGCATGGAAGAAAGTGACAAGAATGAGGGTAGGATAGAAATGGAACCTAAGGATGAGGTTAAGAAAGTCGAGGTTGATAAGGAAGTTAAGAAAAGTGAAGTAGAGGAAGTAGATAATGATGAGGACTACTTCAATAGGCTACCCACTAAGGAAGAGCGCGCATATCATACAAACTTATTCGATGACCCCGAGACACCATACTTCCTAGGTAGACCAATCATTGAAATAGGCGACCCTTCTAATCTCAACATACCATGCAACATCGGACATTTGCATGTGTGGAAAGCCTACATCGACCTTAGATCACCCATAAACATCATGACTAGAGCCCACTACAACTTGATAATGAAAAATCAACTTGGGTATAGGATGCTCCCTGACAAGGGTTGGATGAGTAACTTCACGGGAAGAGTTAAGGGATTACCGGTTTATGTAGGAAACTTCGCCTATGTCACCGACTTTGTAATTGTAGAAGATATCCGCCCAATAGTCGATGCGTCCTTAACTCAAGTGGTTTTTGGAAAACCATTTGTTGAGGTCTCTAGAATGACTTATGAACCTTCCTTAGGGATAGTTAGATTTAAGGATGAGACCGATGAAGTAAACTACCAAATGCCATATAAGATAGAACAATTCCAACACTTGTCAAATGTTGAGAAGGAGCTCAAGCAAGCGGTCTACTATAGGAATGATGAGGATAGAAATAAAGGAGTAGACTATGTTATGGAAAGGATATTCGGTTTCTACAAGGATTGTTTGAAATTAGGACCGGAATATAAAACCGGGAATGAAAATGGCCTAGGAACCGTGACCGATGATGGAGTCACGTAATGTACGTGACTTTGAGTCTAGCTACAAGACTCGTTAATAAAGAAAAGCGCTTCTTGGGAGGCAACCCAAGCTTTATTTTATTTATTTGCTTTGTGTGTTTATTTTTTTGTTTGTTTATCTTTATTTGTTTCCGTATGTGTGTTTAATTTTTATTAGTATTGATTCATGTTAAAAACTAATTTGTGAAAATGCTTTATTTTGTTTTTGACTTCGTCTTAACTACATATAAAGGTATTTTGCAAAAGATAAGTGTAAGGGAAATCTAAATTGGTTTATTAGAACACATATGAACATGAATCGTAATAATAATAAATTAACATACATATTCGTATGTGTTTGAGTCAAATGCTTGTATCGAGTCATAATGATGTTTTGCAGGATTTCCAGGAAGTAAGGTAAAGGTTTTTTCCAGAAACTTTCCGGAAACTTAAAATGAAAATTTTTGTCAGGTCATTTCTGACGGCGTCAGGGTTTATAACCTGACGGCGTCAGATTTAATTTTCAGAAATTTTTGAAAGTTTTGTTTTTAAAAAGTTTTTATTAAATCTCCAACTTATAATCTCCAGGAATCTGCAAAATTATCATTCCACAAGCATTATATCCTTATATATAGATTTTTCCCGCCGATGTTATGCAGGTTTCGTGTTTGTTTTCTCAGGTTTAACAGGTTATTTTGGACAAGGAAATGTTTTGAATCAAGCTTATGGCGATGCATTAGTCATGGAGCTTCAACATTACTTTGGAAGAAGATCTAACCGTGTTACTTCATTATCCACCGAGCGAATCAGGGGAGTATTTGATTTCATTCTTTTACTTTTTACTTTTACATCTTGTTATTTGAACATTGGGGACAATGTTCATCTTAAGTGTAAGGGGAGAGTAAAAGTACGATTTTAGAGAATGCTATTACGCTTGATTTTGTTAAAAAAAAACCCTAAATACTCTCTCCCCTATGGGGCGATTTCCGGCCACCCTCTTCCCCTAATTTCCGATCAAAAACTGCCATCCTTAACCGCCTCTCTGTCATTCATATTGAATGATATGCAATCGGGGATGATGGTTGTAAGTTTCTGGGTCGAGGTGTGTGCTTATTATATGTTCTATTTACTTTTGTGGAGATCGCCTCGGGTAGTATCTATCGAAACCCTAATCTGTTCATGGTGTCTTTTTTTTCTGTTAGGGTTTCGTCTTTGTTGCGATTATTTTACCCTAACTTTTCAATCGTTTTGTTCCATCATCCGTCTCTAGTACATCTGTCCTAGTCGGTTGTGGGTCATTCAATTGTTAGGGTTTCGCATGCCTATATCTTTTGGATGCGATTGGTTTTCTCTGTGCGGTATTGTTTATATCATTCTTGGGGATTTTTGGAAGGTTACTGGATCTGCTTTTATGCATAACAAACCTTTTTGGTTTGTAATTTTTATGGTCCAGTATGGTACGTGGTTTACTGTATGTTCTTTATCTGATGTATGTGCTTTATTGCGGTATGGATGTTTTGTACGTGGGTTGGGAGAGTGGGAAGTCAAGTTTCCTTTGGTTCTTGTTTAAAAACCATTGTTTTGTCTACTTCAGATCCTCACGTTTGGTTGTCACTCTGATTTGGTGGATTTTGAAGTTTGGTTTGTGGTACGTTAGGGTTTGTTTGTGGAACCCTAGGGTTGTTGCCTATATGATCCGATCTGCTGTACTGCATTCTTACATTATTACAGTTTTTGGATCGTGGTTTACTTGTGTTGGTCGTTTGTGGCGGCTTACTGGTAGTTAGGGTTTCATATCCCTATGGATTAGTTTAAATTGCAAGTGTGGCATGCTGCTACTGTTCGTGGTGGTGCTGCTACTGTTCGTTCAGCGAATACGTTATATGGTTATCATATTATGATATTGGCTGCTGGATGAATGGGTCTCTGCTGGTGCATATTACATAACTGCTGGTGTTTTCTTGTTTATTCAGACCTGGTCTTACAGTGGGTGTAGTATTGGCAGACATGTGGTAAGTTAGGGTTGTTTAACCCTATGTTTCGTCTACGATTGATCATGATACATTGGAGTACATTCCTAGCTAGAGTTTATTTTAAAGCTGTAGCAAATGAGGTGTTGGATCAAGTCGTAGTATTGGTTTGGTCCTTTTTGGATCAATGGAAGTTCTTGGAAGGTGGGGTTGAACTCGCTGTACATGCAATGAAGTCCATTGATAATCGAGTGCTCTCCATGGTGAGGATGTTGCTGTTGCGTGTGACTATTCTTACCAATAGATGTTCGTTGAAGATCGTTTGGAGTCTTCATGGAAGTTAAGATGGAGCGCCATAATGATATAGAAGGCTCAAGTGTTTCTTGAGTAGTATTGTTTATTTACTTTTGTCATTATTGGTAGTTTCATTTTATTGTAAGTTATAAGAATGGCATGTCATTCTTATATAGGGGTTGGGTCTGGTGGCCTTTACTTGTAAGTTGCACATGTATGTGCATGTTTGTCGCCCTGATCGGGCAAGTGATGAGGGATTCACCCTCATCCTTTGTACTTCAACGTTTTTTGGTGTAATGAATTTTGCCAGGCGTAAGGCCTTTTACCCAAAAAAAATATTACACTTGATTTTTGTTTGTTTAATAGTAGATGTGTAATAAAACTGAGAGAAATACTTGTTAAGGTAATTTTAGTGCCAAATTTAAATTTTTTTACAACATATAGGAGTGAAACTTTGATCTTAATGAGCGTCTCACGGATAGGAGTTATATGACTAGCACAAAAACCGTACCACTAAAAAATTTTCCACCCCCAAATATGTGAGGTTCGCCCCTAGAATTGGTAGGAAAAGCATTTATGCTATGATGTGTGTACCGGTAGCACTTAGATTCTAGAACTTGCGTTAGGACCATTCCGAGGCCACAAGTGAGACTACATTCGTGGAGTTAGATTTACTACATGATAAGAGGCATTAGGATTAACCCATTGTTTTACACCTGTGTTTTTGTTATAATTACATTGGCTACATTGGTCAAGTAATTCTCCCACACCCTTTGCGTTGTACTCATTTTTAGTGCACGATACCCCTAGTACACCCCTCAGAGCCTATCTTTTCGTTTCGACCTTTAAGCATTTTACTTAAAGGAAGAATTTGTTACACCCCACTTAAATGTACACCCAAATCGCCTTAGCCTACCTTGTATGCACTCATTTTTAGTGCATTATTGTTACAACATTTGTTTAAACCCAAGTTAATTATCTAGTTGATTACATGGTTGCTAAGTCGAGTCATATCTTTGTACATATTGTTTTGGGACGATTGGGACTCATGGGTAAAGTACTAGTGTAATGGAGTAATGGGGAAGAACATCATTTATTACCCCCATATGTGCTAAATATTTTAAAAGTACTCCAAGTGTTTTGATTTTCTTAATTCGAGTCATTAGAATAGTTATTTGTAAAGTTATGTAAAAGTTCAAGTATAAGGGGATGCAATGCCCCTATGATGTATTATTTTGGATGGTAGGGCAAGAGTGTATGCAAAAAAAAAAAAAAAAAAAAAAAAAAAAAAAAAAATCGAAAAAATCAAGAAAAATACAAAAAAATGAGAAAAAGAAAAATAGAAAAAACATACGGACTACCATCCCGTTTCATTTTATGTTTATTTTTATGTTTTTGTTATTTTGTTATTTTGTTTCTAGCTTAAGATTGAGTCGAGTCTTGGCTTAGCAACATTGTATAGTACATGTAATTAATCAAGATCTTTAACTCGCCACCAGTAAAATATCCTTTATCCAACAAAACCGTGTTTTCCTTTTCCCTACACCTAACGTTATAACCCATGTAAAAGCCCTCTTTGATAGTTTATCTTAGGTGCTTACGCCTAGTGGAGGAGGTTTTCGATCCTTTCCCAAGCCTATGGTAATCTATTTGCTATGACAGGTAGTGAGAGATATTATCCGTTTTCATTTATGAGATTTATTTTCATGACACTTGAGAGATGTGAGTATCTAAACACTACTTGTGAGGTGCTAGTATGTAATCTCCGTGCTTATTATGATTAAAGTGGAACGATTATTTGTTGTAATTACTTTTATATTTGCATTAAATGACCCCTAACCTGTATTTTGATTAGAATAAAAGCGCATTTGCTTGAGGACAAGCAAATCTCAAGTGTAAGGGTATTTGATGAAGCGAAAAGTGTACCGCTTTTAAGGGGTCATTTAAGCCCTAAATCGTATTTATTTGATCAAATATTGCCCTAAATCGTTCCTTTTGTCATTTTAGGTACTTTTGAGGAGAAATCTGGAAAAGGAGGCATTTTGGACGTTTTTGAAGCATTAAAGTGAAGAAAACGACAAAGTCTCAAAAATCGGCTAAAAGTTACCTTTGACGGCGTCAGATTTTACTCTGGACGGCGTCATGGCTTGGCAAGAAAAGGTGGACGTGAAATTTACTCATGATAAGCCAGTGAAAATTGCATGTGAATTCTGACGGCGTCACGCTTTAACCTGATCAAGGGCGTCACGGCTTAATTCAAAGAGGGACGGCGTCACGTTCAAGGTCTGACGGCGTCAAGCCTTGATAAGCCAGAACGGATTTTGGAGAGCTAAAGAGGGACGGCGTCAAGAAGGCCATCCGGGAACCCTAGAAGCGGCGAGGTGACGGCGTCACACTCCATAAGGTGACGCCGTCAGATGTAAAAATCTATATATAGTTTTGCAATTCTTTGTCATTAGGGAGAGCTTAGTGTGGAATTTTTGGGAGAAAACCCTAAGACGATTTTAGCATCTTTTTCAAGGCTTTTTGCCTTGAGATCTTCCATGTTACATTGAAAGATAAGTTATCTATTAATCATTCAATATGTCTATGTGTTGTTTGATTCTATCTTGTTCTTGTCTTTTGTTTAACATGTTAGGCTAGATTTATCTTGTGTTTGCTTAGATCTAATGAAACCTAGCTATTGATTATTGGTTATTAGTGTGTTATTAGTTGTATTGGATGATTGTTTATCTATGTTAGGCTTAAGAAAACTGGCTAACTTCCTATTCGGTAACTTGCTTGAACGTCTTAAGAAACATGAACCAAATGCGTACTAAAGGTTTTTATGGTTGTATTTAATGCACAAGCGAATTCTAGTGATCCCATGTTAGGAGCTTCCTAGCCGGCTCGACATAGGAGTGAAGTAGGAGCTTGTAGAGTTGGGGAAGTACGTACGCCACCCCACGATTGGTATTAAGGAATACACCCGTCATCCACGCAACTAATACACACTAATCAACCGGTAAAAGATAGTTAGGGAGTAAGGAAATCTAAGTGAACACATTTCTCTATACATAAGTTCTCACCAACATTATCATTTTAGTTATTTATTTTATTTGCATTCGTAGTAATTTGGGTTAGTTGACTAGCAACTAATTCCGCCCACTCCTTCAAACCCGAGATTTTACTTGCTTTCATAAAATTATAAAAACATAAATAAGAATCCTCCTCAACCCTTAGACCTATTAGAGTAGTCTTTCATACCTAACGAACACTATTCCCTGTGGAGAACGATCAATCCCCCGTACTTACCACTACACTATACTACATCGGTCAGGTACACTGCCTGGTGGGGTTGTAAGCCTCTTGAGATCCCTCGAGAGGTAAAACCTGTTGTAAGGTTGCAAAACCACGCATCAGTTCCTAAAATTCTATCTTTTCGAATCTGTGCCTTTTTCCTAGCTCTTTCTAGGTAGGGATTGTGGACCATGTTGTTTGAACCAACAGATTCTTTAACAGTGTTTGTGTTCACACTCGGTGAGCTGTTCCTGGGGGCACACACATTAGGATTAAACTTGTTGTCCTTTGAATTTGTAGTAGCATTCCTAGACTCTTTTTGATTATCTTTTGCAGTTTTGTCTATCGCCCTATATGTTTGAGATGTAGAGGCAGACGCAGTAGTGGGACTAATCCTATTAAGGTCAGGTGCTATCACATTTGAGTTTTCGACAACAACTTTTCCTTTTCCTTTCGCAGTAAACTTGGGCAAGGGTGTTGGAGTGACTGGTTTTGTCAAATCATTTTTCACATCAACTTTTGGAATAGATTGAGAAATAGACATTTTTGGTTTTGCAACCGGTTTGTCCGAAGTTGATGGTTTTGCAAACTTAGTTTCCTCACCCTTCCCTTTTTGACTTTCAAGCTGAGACTTCAAAAGATCAATTTGTTTTTGCATTTCTTTGTAAGAACGTTCATACGACAGTTTGTCATACTTGCATTCTTCCTTTTTCTGATCAAGTTGTTTAAAATATGTTACATTTTCTTTTTCAAGCTTTGCAAACGCATTTTCATATTTTGAAACAATTTGGGAAGTCTCAGCTCGAATTCTTTCATCATCCTCAACAGAATATATTTGATAAATAATGGACATAATATCAGTTGAAAGAGCTTCTTCAGAGAGTGCGTCATTTTGTTTTTCCAAAACTTTGATTTTTTCAATGTTTTCATTGGCTTCAATTACCAAGGATGTGTGGTCCTTGACAAATTCAGTTACTTCTTTGATAATTGCGTTCTCAACATGAATTGCTCTTGCATGTATGCCAGATACAATGGGAGTAATTTCTGTTTCGAACATCTTTTTCTGTTCAGTTTGAAAACTTGAAAACCAATCATTGATTTTAGTATTAGTTTTGGTTGCCACAACCTTTTGAAGCATTTCAACTCTCCTTTTAAGATCGGCCAATAGTATTCTAGCTTCACTTGCGGAAGTGTCGGTAGAGTACATTTGTTCGATGTTAGAAAGGTGTTTTGAAACAACTTTGAATTTTGAGGCAGCCACTGGTTTTTTGAAAAACAAAGGTGACTCCTTTCTAACGAGATGAACACCAGCAAGTTTGTTTGCTTCATTATAATCAATTGGTTTGATTTCTCTATTTAATTGTCTCATTTTGTTTTGACTCTCTTTCGTAAGCTCAATCGTTTCATACGAATCATAACAAGTAGGTGGATCATGCACATCATTTATAAGATTACCATTAAATAGCACATTCTGTTTTTGCTGAGCTTTCTTGAGATAACAAGGGTTTTCACAACCGAGAGCCATTTTCTTTCTTGTATATAAAATCGGGTTTTTGTCGTTAATTAACATATTAATCGTTTGTGTAGAGTGACCCGTTTTTACAAGTATTTCTTCCAACTTTTTAATAGTTTCCTGTTTGTCAAGTACTTCATCAAGAAGTTCATCTTCTCGTTTTGAAAACTTTGCTTGCAACTCCTTCTTCTCTTTTTCAAGATCAGAACAAGTTGATTTTTGTTTTGAAAGTTGGTTGGTTAACTCAGAAATTTCCTTGTTTAAAAATTTAATTTTCATGTTCAAATTGACATCAAGAGTGTCAAATTTGATTTGCAATTGTTTTTCTCTTAAAACAGAATCTCTGTAACCAGTTTCAAGTTCTGACTGTCGTTTGTGGTTAAATTCAAAAGCTTTTTCATTCACCTTGTATCTCTCAAGCTCAGTGGTCAATTTCAGATTCGCGGTCTGAAGATCGCTATTGACCTTTTTCACCTTTTCAATCTCAATGCGACAGTTATTCAGTAATGATTCAAATAAAGCACGGGTTTCCTCATCATTAGCTTCATTTTGTGTAACTTGAACTTCATTAGGATTCATATCTGGAGATGCCAAATTAATATTGCTACAACTTGGCGAGTCCATATATGTATCATAAGTAGGTACGAGAGGCACAGAATGTGGTTTTTGATGAGCAAACGGATTAACCTCATTACTTGGATTTGATGTCTCATGGAGTGGTTCTGTGTCATAGGTAGGAGGAGTGTCAGAATCACTGCACGATGTTGTTGCTTGCTGAATATCCATAACGTCAGAGGTTCCACTAATTTCTGTAGAATTATCATTAAGTATTGTTGTAACCATGAAGTTGTATTCCTCATCAGTCAAGGGTATTCCCGAGTCATCCTTTTTGGCTAGCATCAACATGTACTGGAGCTTTTCTACCTTATCCATTGCATTGACATTTCCAGCTCTACCTATATCACTCCTTTGAGTTGCAGAAGAAGTCATGAAACAATAATTCTCATTTTGATTGACCCCGATCTGATTCACAATCTGACCCCTCTGATTTCCATCATACTGCCCTGCATTTTGCATTTGAAAACCCGTAGTATTTTCAGTTGCATCTGACTTAGACTCAAGCAATGCTTCAGCACTTTGATCTATTTCTGACCATCGTTTGCAATGTGCAGCAAATGTGATTGGAAATCTCAAGTCAAGTGATTGTAAATGCTCTGGAAGCTCATATTCTTCATCATCTTGTTCATTATCAGTCGATAGCTTCTCACTCTCATACCATGTTTCCTCAGATTCAGTCTCAGTTATCTCAGTCTGAGGATATGGGGCAAAGAATTGAATGAGAGGATCCATATCAATTGATGAAATGAGATTGGTGAGAAAAGACATTGTTGGTATGATAAAGTTGTTTCAGGATCGTTGCAAAGAAATAGGTGTTGTGGTTGTTGAAGGTTAAGCTTGGTTGTTGTTGTGAAGCCTTGGTTGTTTGTTGATGAACGTTGAAGTTACAATTTAGATAAACGAGACAAATTAAATAAAGTTACTAAATTTGACTAGACTATAATTTAGACAAAATCAAAAGTTTACAATTTCGACAAAAGTTATGTAAATTATAATTTAGATAAAATTTCAATTTCTATAGAAATTTCAATTTGACCAAAATTTATACAAATTATGGTAAAATTTCAATTTAGATAGAAATATCTAATTTATATAAATTGATAATTTATATAAAACGATCTAACACTCTTATACAAGAGAGTAGATATCCGAATGTCGAAGTATTTTCTACACTTATACAAGCGCAAAAATACCGAGTTCACTTTTGATGTTGAAGAAATCCCGATCGTAGCAAATTTTTAAAAGTTATTTAAGTTGAACAATGTTTATGTAAAGTGCAAGGGTTAAATCTGCAAAATTCGGAAGTTCACAAAATCTGCTGCGAAGTCGAGGGTCTGATTCTGTCAATTTCTGAAACTTTCAGTCTGTCCGAGAAGTAATCGCGATAAGCCTTTGTTGTCCGAGATCCAATAGCGATAAAGATATCAGATGAACTTGAACTTGAATTGCGATAAGATGCTAACTTCCAATTGCGATAAAGCCTTTTGTTTGAACTGCGATAACTAGCTCAAGAGCAATTGCGATAAGTTCAGCTTGGTGAATTGCGATAAAATACCAAGTTCCAAATGCGATAAACCCTAAGTTATCGCGATTGGGACAATTATCTACTTTCTTATACAAGAAAGTGGATTTTTCACGTGAAGATTTGAAGCCCTTTTTATCGATTTCTTATACAAGAAATGATAAAAATCAATCCGCAAAGATGAAGAACCACTTTTATCACAATTTCTTATACAAGAAAAGTGATAAAATTAATCCCGATGAAGATTCGAACGTGACCTTGTGAAGCCCCCTTTTTTTTCGATCAAACACCTTTTGTAGCAACTTTTTTTTTTCGAACAGATCCAACTTCAAATACTTCGAACAAACAAATACCAAATCTCACAAGGTGAACTTTTTAATACCAAATTAATAAAGCTCACGACAAAAAGAGCTGCTATCTTTTTCTTAACTTTTAATAGCACTTTTTAGCACCAAAACTCACGAATCAACCAAAAAGCTTCAAGCTTTATCTTATAAACTTACTCAGTAACGCAATACCACAAAAAAACTACAACCTTTACTCTCAAAACTCACGTTAGACTTAAAAAGCTATAACCTTTTTGTATAAACTTCACGTAAAAACCAAAAAAGCTTGAGCCTTTAACCTTTAAACTTGCGTATCACATAAAAAATAACACAAAAAAAACGCAACACAACTTAATCCTATTTCCTTGTTTGGCTATTTGATACCACTTGTTAAGACTAACAATACCAACTTTATCACTTGAAATATATTGAACAACTAATTAACTCAATAAATACGATAAGAATGATAAGAAATAGATGGCACAACTGATAAAGCAAGACACGTATTATAAGAAGAATAAAGTAAGAGAAGATTGGAACAGTAGAGAAATAAAGAAGATTAGTATTATAGAAAGATGAGATAAGAAGAAGAGATGTGGCGGCACAAAAGGAGAAAAAGGAACCGAGTGTATATTAGCTTGGAGGAAAAGAAAAGAATACAAGACACACAATACACACTCCCACCTTACCCTCTCTAAAGCACACATCTAAATGTGGTGGAAGTGTAGTATTTATAGGTAAGAAGAGTGATGCCCTAGTGGGCTTTCTATGGGCTTGGTTGGGCTTGTGTTGGACTTGAACATTTCAAGAGATACATGGACTTTTACTAATACATTCTAACTAAGTCCAACACAAAGCCCTTTATCTACTATTCTTTTTTCTTAAGATCGACACACCATCCAAATATACATAAAAGATAAATGACCATCACTTCATAAAAATATAAATCCTAACATCGAATATGTGTGGTGAATTAGAGTGAAAAAGTGATTGATTGGTGATTTAACACTACGAATAATGAAATATTAAATGAAATCTACAAATTAAGCTAAGGGAACAATTAAACTAAGCACGTAATCTTAAAAAAAGAAAATTGAATTTAAAAACGTTACGCGACGAATTTTAAAACGTAAATAAAAGTGATTTTCTAAAATTTAAAATCTAAAAATATAAAAATAATTTTCCTATATTAAAATTGATAAAAGAAAATTTTTGGAAAAAGAAAAATATTTTTTTAACTTTTTATGAATTTTTTTATGAATTAAAAACTAAATAAAACAATTTAAATGATTTAAAAATATTAAAACAACTAGGAAAAATCTGAAAATTTTTGAGTAATTCTAAAATTAAATTTCTGATCTATGAAAAATAAATTCAAGAACTGACTAAACCCTAATAAGCAGAACAGTGGAAATAAGCACTATGAAATAAGCCAAAAATAAGCAAAAGTGAACCAAAAATTCCCAAAAGCTCTGAACTAGTGTAAAGGACTTTTTTAAGCTCAGAACAATCAATGGTTTTCAAATAGCACAGGAATTAAGCAGAAAAAGCAGGAACACAGTAGCAAAACAATTGTAGTAGCAGTGACTAAACAAGCAGATTTGCAGCTTAATTATAAGCTAACCAGAGCTTAATTGGGAAAACCAGAAGCACAGGTAGAAAGCTTATATGACAAACTACTTATTTTCCAATTATGCCCAAAAGTTAACACCAATTGCTACTCTAATTGAAACTGAGATCAGCAGCTGTTGGGAACTGAAATATGTGCAGGGTAAGAACTAGTTTTATAAGGCTATTTGCAGACCTACTAAAAGCTATTTGAATAAGCTACAGGTAGAATCCCAGATGATGCACTAGAAGCTTGTACTACTAGCTAATCTCAAACCAAAAATCAAAACCACAACTTAATTAAATAAGCCAGAAATGAGACTAGAACAGTAGCAAAAATGCAGGTCTGCACAAAAAATGCCCTGGTGCAGCAGCCTAGTATTTTGGCGCAAAACACTATCAATCCTTAACTAATTCTAACCAACTTTTGAACACTTACTTTAACACTTATAAGAAGCTCAGAAATGCCAAAGTTAGACTCTGAATAAGCTCAGCTTATTCAGAGCTTATTCTAGGCAGTTTTGACTTCTAAATCTCCAATTATGCTAAAATCCTTAAAATGAACTTGAATCCTTAAAAAACCTATTGATTCTAACCTATTTCACCTCAAATCAGCTTAAGCTAATCCTAAAAAGTGCAAAGGAACAGTGACAATGCTTATTCACCTCAACAGTCCCTTATTTCCAAAAACATCTAAACCAACTGATAGAAATTCTATACTATATCTAACTGATTTTAAACACAAATTCAACTTAACTATAACTAACTAAAGTACTAATGAACTAATAAGCTAGAATCAATAAGCAATAAGCACTAATAAGCAGTTTTATGAAATAAGCTAAAAATGAAAAACTTACAAAAACTCCCTCAGCTGAACAGAGGGTTAATCTTCAACAAAGCCTATCTTTAGATAGGCCAAATACTTCCACAAGAACAGCTTATTACCTCCATAAGTGCTTATTTGACCATCAGTTGACTTTGGTTGACTTTTGTTGACTTTTGAGATTGAGACGGATTTGAACAAAGTAAAAACTCACAATAAACTAAATAGCTTAAATGAGCTTATAAAATGGATACATCAGCTTATTGAAGCTGGTTTTAGAATTATTTTTGGATTTTTTTTTTAGACTTTTTTCAATGTTTTTGGATTTTCTAAAACAATCTTTGAATAAAAAGCTAAACTAGGCTGAAAATGATTAGAATAAGCTACTGACAAATAATAATCTAATATCAGAATAACAATTGAAAGGGAATAGAATCAAAATAGGACTAAAATAAAACTTTCATTAATAAAACAAGATTACAAGACTGAAATTGAAATTACAACTTGAATTTAAAAGTTACACTACGAAAAACAGTAAATGACAAAGAAATTAAAATGGTAACAATTTTCTAAAGACATGAAAAATTGGACAAGCTTAGCTAATGAGGAGGATGACTCTATTTATAGCCTACTGGAGAAGCTTCTGGGCTGTCCATGCTGGCAATCCGTGTGCTATCTCAGCCAATCTTCACCCTTAGATCATGCCTTGCTCTCCACTCCTTCATTGCTGGCCCTTGGATCAATTTCAATGAGGTGTTCGGTCCAATAGCATGCTGCCACGTATCATTCTTGGTGTCAGGACTCCCCTAGATATGCGTGCAAGGACGAGACTACCCTTAATTGTGGTAAAATTGTACGGGGTGAAATCTAGGGTTCGTGTAACAGTGTTTTATCTGGGTAATTTTTAGAAAGAGGGAAGAACATTAGGCGGGTGAGTTTGTTTATTTTTTTTTGTTTGACTGCTATTTATTTTACTTTGACCGGGTGGACGGGTTGGGTAAATGGGTTGTATCCGGGTTTTGGTGTTGGATTTGGGTCGTGGTTTAAAAAGATAGATGGGCTCGGGTATTTAATTTAAAGGGATGGTTGGGCTTTTGATTTTTGGGCTTGGGGTAATGGATGTTGGGTTGGATTTTGGGAAGTGGGTTGGTTAAGTGTTGTTTTTATGTTTAATCCGGATTTATAAGTGAGATGGATTTTGGTTTTGGTTAAAATTCAAGGACCAATGTGTATTTTCTGAAACTTCAAGGACTTTTTCTTCCATTATTCAAACTTGTGATCCAAGGGCCATTTTTGATAAATGATGATTCTTCAAAGGTTGACTTTGACTTTTTGCTTCCCGGCATCGGCTATAAATATTCATTCCATATCTCGTGCTCGTTTTCCGGCTTTTGCTTTGATTTTGTCCTTTTTTGAAATATCCTTCCCTGCATAATTAAAAACAAAAAAACACAATATCTTTTGGCATTTTGGTTAGTTTTTGGTCTTTTTGGGTCCGGTTTTGGTCAAGAAAAGGTATGTGTTAAAGCACATACCATTGGCCCTTGTTGCGTTGTGCAAGGTGCATAGCAATGAGGTCATGGATTTGGTTTATCTCTTCACGGAACTTTTCCTTTTCCGTGGGAATGTGGATTTGGTCATTTGGTGGAAGTGGATGAAATTGGGGTGTGTAGTTGGAACTAAAGTTGGATGTTTGACCAATATGATGAGGGTTTTGAAAGGTTTCAATGAGGTTAGTTTGTGATGAAGAAGAGCTAGAAGGGAGTTGATCCAACTTGAGTTGAGCAAGGTGTAAGGAAAGAAGAGCAGTAAGCTCATGGGCTTCATTAAGTTCTTCAATGAACTTCAAGTGTTCGAAAGAAGGTGATGATGGTGGAGTGTGGTTGTTATTTTGGATGGATGTTTGGATATGCAACATAGAAGTAGCATGTGAGTTGGTAGGAGGTGGTGGTGATACTCTTGGTGGTGGAGACATTTGTGAGCTTGGGTAATCATGAGTGGATGAGGATGGACATATAGAAGAAGAGGATATTCCAAGAGTGGTGAGTGTTTTGGATGGTGCATTGGTAGGTTGAATAAGATGTGAGGTGTTGTGAATGAGATTGGGATTATTGTTTTGGGATTGATCATGCTCTTCATGTGAATCATATGGGTGAGCTAAAGGTGTATTTTTGGGAGTAAAGATGGATAGTTGGTTATTATGATGAGGTTTGTGAAAGGGTTCATTGAAATGAGCTTGAGGATTGGGAGTATAGTTAGGAACAAATGTGGGTGGAGGTGTTGTTTGTTTAGCCACATCATTTGTTAAGATGGACTTGTTTCGGGGGTTAGGTTTTCTTCTCCAAACGGGTTTTTCGGTCATCCTTGCTAACCTTGAGGTTTTTGGCTTCACTACAACAAAACAGGCCTAATGCAACCGTCCAAATATGATGCAAATCGGTTGCAAAAGGCTATTTGCAACGGAAATGCAACGGATTCTGACTATTGCAAAAAGGCTCCATGCAAATTTAATTTGCAGCCGAATTGCAACCATCACAAAACTTTTTGCAACCGTTTTGCAATGAAAGATAATCCGTTGGAATTTCAAACTATTTTTGCAACGAAGATTTTTTTCCCACAATTTTGCAACGAAGATTTTTTCCCACAATTTTGCAACGAATATGTTTTTGCATCGACACGTAATTTGCAACGGTTATAATTTGTTATGGGTTTTGCAACGGTAACTTTTGCAACAATCAAAATTTGCATCAGTACATTTTTGCAACAGAAATTTCTATATAACAAAATAGATATTATCAAACCAAATATCTCTAAATATTCAAATCAAACCGAAATAGTAATCACCGAATACCCCAAAATATCATAAATGTTATCAAAAGCATTCTATCCAACTCACTATTACGAGTTATAGAGTTATAGAGTTGGGGAGTGTATCAAAAGATTTACCAAACACAACATATTGTAAACTAGGGACGGGGAATGGGAGGTTGTTGTGTATATTGTGCAAACATCTCGGCAATCTTTGCATTCGCTTCTTTAACCATTTCTTCCTTCATTTTCAATGCATGAGACTCAAGTTTTTCTTCATATTGCTTTCTGTTCTCTTCTTTAGCTTCCTCAAAAAGCTCTTTATCTCGTGTTCTCGCTTCCTTCAACTCTTCCAAAGAATTTTGCAATACTTCAACCTACAAATCACAATCTTTAAGCCCATTTAACTCATTTTAATGCATATATACCCTACTCAACCTATTCAAAAATAATACTAGCCACAACATTCTGTTTCAACCCATTTCACCAAATAATGTACTTTTTATCCACGAAAGTAATTAACTTCACTTCCAATTCACGTAGACCTGATATGAGCATAGAAGTGATAAACTTACCGCATTAGGTGGATACGACGACGTAGCGGTGCTGGGAGTAGAAGGTATTCCTGTCAACACAAATATGGGATCTGATGATTTCCCTGCCCCATATGTATTGCCTCTGTTCACTGGAGTCACTTGATTCCATGTTTCTTGGTTATGGGGGTGTGACTCAACATCCTCCCCATGACTCTTAATCATAGATGCTTGATATTTCTCCTATAATTGGAACCATTGTTAATAACTAAGATATTTATCATTTGATAATAAAAGCACATAAGGTTATCTAGTTATTACAAGGTGTGTCGGGTTTGGGTCATAACAGACTTAAAAGCTAGACAAGTCAAAGATGACCAAAAATACAACAATATATGAATCACAATTGGCCACAGGCCACCTTACACTGTACATTTATATAAAAATCAAAGACAGGTACCTGGGCAGACAGAGAGCATAACAGACTCACATAAATTGCATAGCAGATCCAAACACCCCTTAATAAACAATTGGACATCTAAACTATTCAAACTATATGTTAAGCTTGCATAACAGGATAACATAAAAACCGCCATCACCTACCTGTTTTTCATGTATATTTAACAAAATCAATTGCAAGGTCTGATGCATAATAATATTACTGTGGGACAGGTTCTGTATACTAGTTTTGTTGTTTGGCAAGGTCTGATGCATCAACTTTCAAGTGCCAAGTGGATAGTCAATGTATAGGTGTATTATTTCTCAATGCAAGTAATCATAGTGGGTCAGTTTGTGTGATGTTTTATTTGTAATAGTGGTTGGTAAGTTTATAAAGTATAACAAGGTTAGAACACTTACAATATGTTCACGTGACTTGTCATTAACCCATACCGGCTCGACCACATCTACCTCAATTGAGGTCGACCCTCCTTCCTCATTTGACCCGCATACCCCATTTGACCCACCTGTACCATCTGACCCGCCTACCCCATCTGACTCGCCTTCCCCAACTGACCCATCTACGTTCTCCGACCCACCTGACTGTTGAACCAACGGTGGCCTTGTTGCTTTGAGCGTATGGGCGTAAGTGTAAAACTTGGTAGATCCCATAGGGCCCTTCAAGTCATGTTTATTGAAGTTATTATAAATAGCTGTAGCAATACATAATATATAAGAAGAGGGAAATTAGAGATATCTTACAATGAGTTTCCTGGTTGTGGTAAAGCTACGAGACCCACATGTGTGAACGCCACCTAGAGATATGTTTCTGTTTTTTTTATTCTGATCTGATAAAGCTTTCCACTTCTCTGAATTAAATACCTGTAATAATGCAATCCAAACTTCTTGTTTCATCCAGCTTGGGTTAAAAGGTGTGAGGCGAGTATAATCCTTGTCAAAAGGAACCTCTGGATTCTTTTTCTTGTAAATTTTTATGGCTCTAATTCTAGCTGCACCCAACATGCCATTGAATCGATTTGCTGCGTGTTTCATAAAACATTTGCGTATAAGTTCATCCTTCTTTGGATCCCACTGGTACAATAGCTGCACATGAAACTCTTTTTAATAAGCAATAGGTAAAAATATTTATAAGTTCATCAATTGTTTAGATTAAGTTTTGTTTGTGCGAGTTTTATAAATAAGTGCGGGAATTTAGAGCAAAACATGCAAACACTCATGTTGAGAGATACATGACAGTAAAAGATCAACCACACACAAAGTGATTTTATTAGAGAGTGTTTAGATTTAGGAAGAGAAAAAATTATAGGAACATACCTTAAAACGCAACCACATCTGGTCCTTCTTCTCTCGTGGAACAACGCCCCATGCTGGCCACGGTTCGATAAACCTAAAGTGAAGAATTTCAGTAATGGCACGGCCAATGGTAGTCTGGTTGTCAAACCTGGAAAAAAGAGAAATTTGACACCATAAATATCAGTAGCAATTTTATTTCCTAAACATAAATTGTATTTGTAGAAAAGAAATTACTCGTCTGCATATAAGTCGATCATTGGACGATCGCCCGTTGCAGGTAGTGGAGTCGGGATATTTGACCCTCGCACTGTATGTGATACTTCATCACCTAATTCAGTTCCCTCTCTACCATCATCATCAATATGATGATCCTCCAAGCACTATATTCCCTGACATAGTCAGCTTGTTTTCAACAACTTCAGGGTTAGAGTAGGCAAAGTCTAAAAATCTCTCTAGATTATTCACATAATCAGGATTAGAATGCCCATCTATGTTGGTGTTATACATCCATCTTCGATTACTAGTCGACGTCATAATCACTCAATATAATCACGATTCAAATAAGCATATCACCTATGTTCAAATACTTGGAATTAAACATATATACATGTAAACTGTAAACTAAGCGAGCTAACATATTTAAGCATAAGTAGATAGAATAATCAGCAACAAATAACATCCAATAATCATCACTATCGGCTCAAACACCTAATAATCAAATATCTATATAACTAAATCAAGATACTTCAAATTCAAGAAAATAACTTAAATGACAACATCATTATCATACACATATGCAGTCTTTATACACATACAATTGAAATCATTAAAAAAATTTAAAAAAATAATAAAGTCGAAAACAGTTAAAAAAAAGTCAAAATCAGCTACAAAAAGTCAAAATCAGCATCAAACACTTATACAACACCTCATATTCAGATCTTTATAAACCTTAAATCAAGATTCTTTAAATTCAACAAAACAACTCAGATAAGAACATAAGTAAAGCATTTTTACACATAACTTGAAAGTTGAAACAACAATTACTAGAAGGATGTAATCATACCTATACTCGATTTGAAGACCGTTAAATGAGATATGACAGAAGAGAGTGAGCAACGATTTGCTCAGTTTGAAGACTGGTAAACATGAGATGACAGAAGAGAGTGAGCAACGAGATGACAGAAGAGAGTGAGGAACAATATAAGAGAGTTGGAGTTGATAATCGAGAGATGAGCGAGGGGTGGAAGAAAAGAAAAGTGGTATCTATGGTGGATATTGTTTGTTCATCTTGAGTTCTGGTGTGTGCTTTCCTAAAGTACAGAAAGTGTTAAAGTGTGTTGTATGTGGGAGGCGGGTGTTAAGTGTGTTGGTAGATAGGGCAACAGAAAGTGTTAAAGTGTGTTGTATGTGGGAGGCGGGTGTTAAGTGTGTTGGTAGATAGGGCAACAAAGAATTTGGGGAACTTTGAGAGGGAACATTTAGAATGGAGGGAAATAAAAATTGGGTAGGAGGGAAAATTTTGGTTAAGATATTTTCATTTATAAAAACAACTAGAAAAATAGTTGTAAATATAAATGTGATGTCTTTTAATAACCGGAAGTTATTGTGTCGCTCGGTAGAATCTGTTATTGTATTTTATGATGCTAATATACATTGGGTAAGCCAACGACATCGTTTAACTAATATCAAGTTTATCTAGTTATTTGATTAAACACGTTAGACAATGAATTAGTCATTACAATTAATAAAACAAGATACAACTCATCGCAATGTTATTGAACTACTACAAATATTACGACATACATATAATTAATCATTTTAAACAATAAAAGCTCAATATCAAGGCTATTTAAGATAAGCATTTTACTATAGATTGTTTTTGTCTAGGTATCATGCTCGTGATCATGATTATATGCTTGGAAAAACTCGTGCACCTGCTCCATTTGTCACTCCATCTTTTGCTGCAAACTACGCAGTGGGCACACCACAACGGATGCTCGTCAAGCTCAACTTTCAGAGTTAGCTGCTCAATTGAGTGCTCTTGGATTCCAAGTGTCACCCATAGCACCATCTGGTCCACAAGCCTTTTATGGTGCTAGTCCATCAAACAACAACATGAGTAACAATAACAACAACCGAAGCAATCGCAACAACTCTCGTGATAACAACAACAACCGAGGTCGTGGTAATGGTCGTCCATTTGATTGGGCATCCACCCAGAACACGGTATATGGCACTTGCAATAGATGTGGTATTGGTCACATTCTATCAGAATGCCCTAAACGTCAATTCACCACGAAACTAAAGAATGTTCAAACTGATGTTATGGTTACACACGAGATGTTTAACGAACGAGCCGAGATGTTATGGTAATGCACGATATGTTTAACGAACGAGCCGAGATGTTATGGTTACACGCGATATGTTTAACGAACGAGCCGAGATGTTATGGTTACACACGAGATGTTTAACGAACGAGCCGAGATGTTATGGTAATGCACGATATGTTTAACGAACGAGCCGAGATGTTATGGTTACACACGAGATGTTTAACGAACGAGCCGAGATGTTATGGTTACACACGAGATGTTTAACGAACGAGCCGAGATGTTATGGTTACACACGAGATGTTTAACGAACGAGCCGAGATGTTATGGTTACACACGAGATGTTTAAAGAACGAGCCGAGATGTTATGGTTACACACGAGATGTTTAACGAACGAGCCGAGATGTTATGGTTAGGCACGATATGTTTAACGAACGAGCCGAGATGTTATGGTTACACACGAAAATTTCCCGCCAAAACTTTCCCACCAAAACTTTCCCACCAAAACTTTCCCACCAAAAATTTCCTGCCAAAACTTTCCCACCAAAATGCTGGCGCCAAAAATTTCCCACCAAGACCTGCTCTTATATACTAACATCTTATCCACACAAATTCGCAACCTCTTGTACTCAAAACCACTTAACCTCACAACCACAAACACACACTGTTATCATGGTAAAGATGGCGGAATTTGAAGCTTTTGCTTGTCCTTGTAAACGAGGAGACGTAATTCTGCGAGAATCGCATAAACCTTACTCCCTTGGTAAACAATACTATGCGTGTCCTTTTTCAAAGGTGAACAATTACATACTTTTTTGTGTGTTATATAAATAATTTGGTTAGTTGTTAAAAATAATAGTTTTTACTCTTTAACAGGGTGGGACAAAGGAGTATGGATGCGATTTTTTTTTATGGAAGGAGGAACGACTAGCCAAAATGACCGGTTCTCTTGGAGCTTTAACGCCTCCAACTCATTCCGCAAGATCATCCATAACTCCAACTCGTTACACTGCAGGACCTTCAACATCGAGTCCTGGAAATACAGAGTGCTCAAACTGCATCAAACTGAATCACCAGATAATGGTACTCAATAAAATGCTAGAAGTGTATATGCATCCAGACAAACACACAACTGATTCAGCTGCCTTATTTCATGACCTTTATAATGACATGCTAGGTGATATGGGAAATCTTCGTATGTAGGTTGTTGTTGTTGCTGTTATTGTTGTTGTTGTTGCTGTTATTGTCGTTGTTGTTGTTTGTTGTTGTTGTTGCTGTTGCTGTTATTGTTGTTGTTTAATAAAATGTTGTTGTTGTTGTGAAAACTGATGTCGAACGTGCTTTATATTTTTAATTCGTTCGCTTTAAAATGTTCCAGTGATGTTGTTGTTGCTGTGAAAACTTAAGTATCCATCAAGATTCAACCATAAGGGGCCGTTTGGTTTATGTTGTCCAAACAGGGCCGTTTGGTTTATGTTGTTTTGTTAACAGTAGCCCACAAGGGCCGTTTGGTTTATGCTGTCTAAAGAGGGGTGTTTGGGATTGCTTATTTCCTACACCAAAAGGGTGTTTGGGTTTATGACCTTATTTGAAGAAACAATATCACAATTAACAAACACGAAGGCAAACATTTTATTTAAAATACGCAAGAGTTCTCAAACGAAAAACTCGACAACCAAACGAAACAACTCAAACTAAACAACTCGACAACCAAACGAAACAACTCAAACTAAACAACTCGACAACCAAACGAAACAACTCAAACTAAACAACTGGACAACCAAACGAAACAACCCGTTTATTTTTTTTTGCGGCTACTTCCCGCTTTGCTGGAACTCGCACCATCTTTTCCCTTCCTTGCTCTCATTTCCTTGATACGTTGAGCTTCAGCAGCACGTTGAGCTTCAGCAGCATCTAGCTCTTCCAAATACTCTCTATAGTACGGCTTTCTCCTCAACCATTCCAGAATCTTGTCTCTCTGCCACGGTGCACAGTTCTCATAAGAACCATATTCATCAAAAATTTCCCAGCCCCAATGAAGTATAATTTCATTATACAGGAGCTCGTGTGATAAAGCCTTTGACCATTCCTGTTCCGGCGTTAAACCATCCATTGTTATGTGTGTTTTTTTGTGATAATTTACGTGTTTTGTGATAAATTCATTATACGATATATATAAGTAAAAAATTGGCGGGGTAAAAGAAAAATTTGGCGGGAATACTTTCGGCGGGGACATGTCCCCGCCAAAAGACATTAAATTTTCGCGGTAATTAACTTATCTTTTTGGAGCCAAAATGTTTAACGTTTTCAGCGGGGATATGTCCCCGCGAAAAATTAAAAATATACATCTTTGTTTTCTGCGGGGACATGTCCCCGCAGAAAGTAGAGCGGGAAAAAAAAGCGGGAAGAATTAAGCGCTCTAATTTTGGTCAAACTTTGGCCAATATGTAAAAGACTTTCTGCGGGGACATGTCCCCGCAGAAAAGTGGCGTTGAAAATTTTATAACTGGTCAGCGAGACTTTGCGCCAGCTCAGCAATTTTTTGTCGTTTAGCGACTTTCCGCGGGGACGGAAGTGTCCCCGCAAAAAAGCTGGTCGCCCGTTCTCCTTTTTGTTGTAGTGACTACAAAGTACATCACAAGGATTTCTCATTAGTGTGCTAGACCGAATATGTGACATATAATGTTTTTTTGATGGATGATCACGGTCGGTGCAACTAAACCATCATATCACCGTTCAAGGGTTATCCAAAACAATAATGCCCCCATGATGACTAGATATGCTTATTCATAAGAACGAAGAGTCGTCTTCATCATTTTACACACTATAAACACACTCTTATTTTAGTCTATCTTGTCATTACCCCTTCTACGAGGATCATTGATTTTTTACAAGTTCTCTAGTGGATTAACAGGGAAAAAGATAAATGCAAGGGATTTGCCACGACAATCAGAAATAATTATTTTACATTTTATTGTAATCTTCAATTGCAAGTTAATGCAAATTTTTTAAATTTGCAACAGAATTACAACGGAAAGCTTTGCTATTCCTTTAAAATTTAGATTTTTGCAACAGAATTGCAACAGAAAATAAGCGTTAATTTGTTTTAGAAGTCTTCCGTTGGTATTCCGTTGCAAATATTGAAAATTTGCAACCGAATTGCAACAGAAAACAAATGATAATTTCTTTTAGATTTAAACGTTGTCTTCGGTTGCTATTCCGTTGCAAATTATGAAAAATTGCATCGGAATTGCAACGGAAAATAAATTGAATTTCTTTTAGATTTAGTTTTTGTCTTTCGTTGCTTTTTCGTTGGAAATTTAAATAATTTGCAACGCATTTGCAACGGAAAAAATAAAAATAAAAGTAAAAGAAAAATGTTTTTATTTTGCAACGGATTTGCAACCGTTTTTATTGTCGATGCTATTCGGTTGGTAATTCGTTGCATTACGGTTGCAAATTTGCAACGGAAGTCTACCGTTGTAAATTTTCGTTGCATTAGCCTGGTTTTGTAGTAGTGCTTTGGTTTGATGGGAGATGGCATGATGAGATGATGGAAGATAATGAGGAATGGGAGTGTTTATAGTGTAGAAATGATGGGATTAAGGAATGGATAGAATTTGTTGGATGGATTGGAATAAGATATGTTTGTGAATTTTGGGAAGTGTAGGATGAAATGGGCTAAAAAATAGAAAAAGGAAACAGCACCTTCGACCATCAGATGGCCGGTCCCCTTAAATATTAAGTGGGCCGCCTTATGATTTAAGGGGGCCACCCATCTGTTGGTTCCCAGATTACTGGAAATTGGTTTTTGGCAGAAAATTGTAGAAAGGATTGTGTTTTTGGGTTTAGTTTCAAGCAAGTCCAACTCTTTGAGGCAATTAAGCATGTAATAGATATTTATGCAAAACATGTTAATTAAAGAGATTAAGCAAACAAGTAATTTCATCTAGCATGTAAACATACTCATCAAGCAAGTAATATATATGGACTAGGAAGCAATAAACTACACCAAGTATTTTCTTAATTATATGTAAGTAGGAAGATTAATGAACTATTTGATGGATCCTAATGTGTGCCTATGTGCAATAAATGGGAACTTAAGATAGCATGGACTTCTAGACTTGTTACAAACAAAATCTTAATAGACAAACCATGGTCTGCTTGATTTGACTTAGTTCACTTATAAATGTCATGTACATAAATATAGATGACAAATATGAGATCACCATGCATGATTTAAAGAAATGTTTTTAGCATTATTCAACAATGTTTGAAAGTGAGTTTTTATGTAGATGTGAAAGTTATTTGAATAAAATAGATTGGGTTTTATTTCAAAATGTGTTTATGAAGAATGGGTAAGAAAAAGAATTCTCAATCTTTGACTTTGATCGAAACAGAATTATGGACATAGATTAAGAAGAAAAATGAGATAGTAAAACATGTTAATAGAAAAGTGAAATAGTCATCTAAAAAATCATTTTTCCAAAATGTGAAGTTTCTGTATATTTTTAAAGATACTGGATTTTTGACAACAAATACCATTAATCCTAGATTTAAAAAAAATGGTTGTTAAAGATCTCATGCTCAAGAGAATTGGTTAAGGCTATTGTCACATGCTACCCTTTTCTACATATCCTATGATCATAAGGAAGCGATGACGAAATTCTATATGTTTGATGCGAGGGTGTTGAATGGGGTAAAACCTAACATCTATAGCTCCTTTATTGTCGCACACTTATCTAACTTGATGCCATAGTCTAAGAGAGCTTGTTTCATCCATAGTTTTCTAACGCGAGAAATCTAATCTTACTTCTATGTTAATGATTAATCCACTTAACTCATTTCACTTCATCACCATGAGTTTTCTAATAGTGGACATTGAAGATTTCCATTTTAAATGTTATAGCTTAAGAGGGCCAAAGGGAAAAGAAGAAGTGATTCTAGGTTATAAGTAGATTCATATAAGCTATTATGTGTATATATATAACTACGCATTATGAGCTAAATAAGCATGAAATAACTAGTCATTAATCTAAACATATATTATAACAATGAGCATGAAAGAGAGGCGTACCTTTTGGTCTTCAACAACTATTCTTCAAGTACTTCAAGATAATATATTGACTAATAGAAGCCAATCATTGATGAAATTCTGAATTTCCCGATGAGTTGACAATTTAGCCACTTGGTCCCCATTGTCTAATTGATCCAAAGTTGTTTGAACCAAACATGGTTTGCAATTGACTAGGATATATATATGGTGGAATTATTCCCCAAGGATTGAAACTTGGTAGATTTGAATAATTCCACATCGGGTGATTATTATTATTAGTAAATTTTTGTCTACCTTGATTTCTTCTAGGTTGAGGGGTTTTAGACCGAGGATGAGGATTACTTGGTCTATTTGGAGGTGGAGTTTTAGATCTTAATTTCGGTTTAGAAAAACCGGTTTCGGCTTTTAATGATGGTTTATAAAAACTTTTTACTTTCTCATCACTCGCAATAGGTATTTTTCTATCTTTTATATGTATATACTTAGGTTTTGATTCTAATGGTTTTTGTTTACTAGATTGACATTCAAACTTTGCATTTTTATTTTCACTAGTTGAAACATTATTTAAGTTGAATCCTAGACCGGTTTTATCTCCCCAAGTTCCTTGAACAATTATTATTTTCTTAAGTGAGTTACTACTATTTTTAAACTTGTCAAGTTTGGAAATTTCATCTTTAAGTTTTTCGTTTTCATTTTTGACCTCTAGACATGTTTTACATTCTATAAAAACTTTTTTTCCTTTTTCTAAATGTTGTAGTTTAATTTTTAATTCGGGTACTTCATTTTCTAATCGATTATTAATATGTTTTAGTGATTTATTTTTAGCCATGACTTTTTTACCTAATTTTCATAACCTATTATATTCATTATCTAGGTCTTTTTCGTCTAATGATTGATTTTTGTCACTAAAGTATTCGGTTTTGGAAAGTACCTCATTTGATGTCTTTGCCATAAGACATTTTTCGTCGTTTGCTTTGTCCGCTTCATCTCGGTCGCTATCACTCCATGCTCTACTAACAAAGGCGCTTTGGTAATCATAACCGGGTGGCTTTGGACATTCGCCAACAAGATGGTTTGGGCTTCCGCATCTAAATCACTTTCTTTTCCCGCAGTTATCATTCCTATTTCTTTGAAGCGATCTTCTTTCATCTCGTGGTTGTCTTGTGAATCTTCCTCGTCTCTTGAAAAATTTCTTGAACTCTCTTACGGCCATTGCATATTCTTCGTCTTCACTATAGTCACTTGAATCGTCATCATTACTAAGTTCCTTTTTGGCTTTTAGCGCAAGAGATTTGATTTGATCTTTCTTGCTCTTGACCGTTTCCGAGTCTCTCTTTATAATTTCTTCATGGACCTTCAAGTTGCCGATAAGTTCATCAAGCGATAACGTCATCAAGTTCTTCGATTCTTCAATAGTCGTGACCTTCGCGCGCCATTTTGGATGTAATGCCCTAAGAAATTTCCTTACACAATTTTTTGCTAGAAAAAGTCTCATCAAGTGCTTTTAAACTTGTGATAATAGTGTTAAATTTAGCAAATGCATTATCAATAGATTCCTCTTCAGGAATTATAAATTGTTCATATTGTTGAACAAGAAGATCTATTTTGTTGTCTTTGACTTGACTATTACCTTGGTGAGAGATTAATAAAGAATCCCAAATTTCTTTTGCCGTTTGACACATAAAAATTCGTTCATATTCTTTGCGTGGTAATGCATTATAAATTACCATTTTAGCCTCATTATTTTTTGCTAGTTTCCTTTTCAAATCATCATTTTGTTTTTCAAAAGGTGCAATTTCATCTATTTTAGTTAAAGGATTATTTTGAATAGGGGGAAAATCACCATAGGTAATAACAAGGCAAAGATCAAGATCTTTTGATTTCACATAACTTTCGAATCTATTTTTCCAATAAAGAAAACCATCACTCTCGAATAGTGGTGGTCTTTGCATCGATTGCCCTTCTAAATATTTTTCGGATTCCATAGATCGTTTCAAGTTTTAAAATACAATTTATTTTAAAAATCTTGTTTGACGTGGCTCTTGATACCAATTGTGGAAAACTAGAAGGGGGTTTGAATAGTTTTACGTCTTTTTAATTTATTATAAGAACTTTGTTTACTTTTAAAAACTTAGATTCGAATTTATGTGAACTCAACTCTTGAACAATATGAACAAATATAAGTAAATCTAAATTAACAATGCAAGTAAAGTAATGAAATGAAATGAAAGATAGAGATGGAAAGATCGAACCGCGAGACAAAGGCTTTATAGTGGTTCGGCTACAAGGACACCTTCCTTGCCCTACTCCACTCCTCTAGCACCAAACTTGAGAATTTTCTTCACTATGTCAACAAGCTCCCTTATGGCGGAGAAAACCTTACACAACTTTCGCTTACACCAATTTTACGACACAAAGCTAAATGTCGAGTTCTAATCGTAGCTAGAACCAATCTCACAACTTCAATCACAACTTCTTCACGACTTCTTCACAACTTCTTCACTACGGCTTCACAACTTCTTAACGACTTCTCACGACTACTACACACCACAACTACTTCACAACTTCTACTCTACTTCTTCTTCACAACACTACTATTTCTTCAAAACTACAATCTAGTTCACAACTATACACTACTTCTTTACTTCCTAATGCTACTTCTTCACGCCTCTACTTCTTCACACCTTTGCTTCTTCACACCTTTACTATACTTCTTACACACTAAACTAATCTAACCACTTTATGTTCAAACCTATCTAATTAATATACACACCTTATACACAAATGAATGAATGATTACAAAGTATAATACACAAACAACTTAGGTAGCAAGATGATACTAAGTTGCAATACTTCTTCTCTAGTTGTTGAAGGAGTATTCTTCTTTTGCACTTGGATGGTAGAATCTTGGATCACTTAGAAACCAATGCTTAAGAATATATGATCAAAGGATTTAGAAAGGATTTAGAAGAGATTTAGAACAGAATGTTTGGGGTGCAAAAGGTGAGGAAAAAGTCCAGGATTAGTCCAGTATTTATAGGCAAAAACTGACAGCTGGAGGAGCGGGGCGGTCCCCTTAAATAGGGGGCCGGTCCCCTTAATAATTAAGGGGGCCGCCTAGTAAATTAAGGGGGCCGCCCAATCCGAACGTTGCTCAGCTTTGTCTTTTTGTGGGGAAGGTTTTTCTGGAACATTTTTGCCATTTTTAGTTGAAAATTTGAATTCATAAATTTATAATGGATTAAACATTTTTATTAAATACCAAAAATGATTTTCTAAAAGATATAAAATGTTTGTGTCATTTTATAAAAAATCAAGTGATTAAGAAAATGTTCCTTTGATCATATAATGCATTAAGCATTTGTTTATTCATACCTTAAGTAATTAAGTTGTAAAAATGAATATTTACAACTAAATACTTGTTTATTTAATAAGTTTATGTTTAATGAGTTTACATTTTGTGATTATCAAAACATAGAGATATCAAGATGTATTAATAATGTTTTTAGGCATTATTTATATCAACAATCTTGATCATGTGCTCAAGGATTCTTTATTTTGTCATTAAAAACACTAGTCCTGATTTGATATAATTAGAAGTCATCATTTAAGTGCGGGTTTCATACGAGATACATGGCGTGAGAAGAATATTTTTGGTTTTTTGATTTCATATTGTTTTTGTATTTTTGAAAATTTTCTATTTTTCTATTTTGTTTTTGTTGGTTTTTCAAATTTTGTATTTTCTTTTGTATTTTGTTTTTTCAAAAATATTTACAGCTCAGCCTTTTTTTTTTTTTTTTTTTTTTTTTTTTTTGAATAAATTTTCAAGAAGATTCGAGAAGACTTTCTAGCTCCTCAGGAGTTAGGCTTTGCATGCCAATTCGTCGAACTAAATTGTCAAACCTTTCTTTTGGAAGGGCTTTAGTAAATAGATCGGCGAGTTGGTATTCAGTCTTCACGAAAAATAATTCAACATTACCCACTTCTACGTGTTCTTTGATGAAGTGATAGCGGACTCTAATATGCTTGGTCTTCGAGTGTTGTACTGGATTGCACGAGATGGCTATGACACTTTTAGAATCACAATACATAGGTATTCTATCGAAAGTAAAGCCATAATCTGTGAGTTGTGTCCTTATCCACAGAACTTGGGCACAACACACAGATAGAGACACATACTCGGCTTCTGCGATTGATATTGCAGTACAATCTTATTTCCTTGATGACCAGCCTACTAGCTTTTCACCCAAAAATTGTGCTCCACCTGATGTACTTTTTGCTCTAACTTGGCAACCTGCATAGTCGGCATCTGAAAATGCTATTAGTTTAAACTCGGAATCCTTCGGATACCAAAGTCCCATGTTAATGGTTCTTCGAAGGTACCAAAAGATCCGTTTGACCTCTTGGAGGTGAAGTTCGGTAGGCCTTGCCTGAAACCGTGCTAATAAGCAAACAGCAAAATGAATATCGGGTCGACTAGCAGTAAGATACATGTGAGAACCAATCATGCTCCGATATTTCTTCGGATCCATGGGTTTCCCAAATAAATCAGCACCTATTTTTGGTGAAGTGACCATTGGAGTACCAATAGAGTCACAATTTTCCATACCATGTTTTTTGAAAATCTCAATTGTATATTTAGCTTGAGTAATAAAAATACCACGAGGGGATTGGTGTATTTGTAAACCAAGAAAGAATTTTAGTTCCCCCATCATGGACATTTCAAATTTGCTTTTCATGAGTTTTTCAAAATGTTTGGAATGTTTCGGATTAGTGGACCCAAAGATAATTTCGTCCACGTAAATCTGAACAATCAAAATGACATATTTATATTTTCTTGTAAACAAGGTGGAATCAATTGTTCCTTTGGTGAAGTTGTTTTTGATCTTAAAGGATGATAATTCATCATACCACGCTCTTGGAGCTTGTTTTAAACCATAAATGGCTTTCTTTAGCTTGTAGACGTAGTCTGGATGATCTTTGTCAATGAATCCGTCGGGCTGACTCACATACACTTCTTCTTTTAGAGTTCCATTCAAGAAGGCTATATGGATGTCCATCTAATAAACTGTGATGTTTTGTGAGCTGCATAGGCTAATAAAATCCTGACTGCCTCAAGTCTTGCTACAGGCGCGAATGATTCTTCGAAATCTATCCCTTCTTCCTTTCTGAATCCTTTAGCCACTAGACGAGCTTTGTTGCGAATCACAGTCATTTCATCATCCTTCTTGTTTTTCCATAACCATTTTAGATCAATGACAAGTTTGTCAATTGGTCTTGGAACTAATTCCCATGTGTCATGTAACTGATACTAAGGAAGTTCTTCCTGCATCGCTTCAATCCATGCATTATCTGTCGTCGCCTCCCGAATGTTCTTAGGTTCTTTAAGGCTTTCCAAACAAACGTAGATGCACATGTCGGGATCGGTGACGAGTTGTCTTCTCATCTAAACTGGCCTTGATGGTTCACCAATAACGTGTTCTATTGGATGGTGTTTAGTCCACTGTAGTGTAGAAGGGTACCTTGGGTTTAACGAATGTGTGATAGCTGGTTCATATAACCTTGAAGATGATTTAGCATAATCCGTTGCAAATTGGTTTTTGAACACTTCTTCTTCTAACACATCATCGTTTTGTGTTGTTTCTTCTTGAAATGTTGTATTTTGGTTTTGCTCATCAACTCTTGGTAGAACAATTTCAATTACTGGAGTTGCTGGAGTAGATGTTGATGACGAGGAGGGAGTTGGTGCGTCAGCTTCGATTGTTGTTGATGCATCTTGCTGTGGTGGTGGTGGTTGATGATGTTGAGCGGGTGCAGCGGAATTTTGTTGTGATGCATTTGTCAAAGTTCCACCATAGTATTCATCAAACATAAACTCGAAGAAGTTTTCCAGTTCTTGTTCTATAGGTTTTTCATTGTTAGTTAATTGAGCTCCTTGAGGTATGAGTCCTGAACTAATATGTCCAGAAGTCTGAACATTTGGTACGGATCCTAATCTGTTTTGATTAGAAGCCATCGGGTTAAGCGCGGGTTCTAGAGCGAGTCTATCAGAAGCCATTTGTGAAATCTCGTCAAACTTCACATTCATCTTCTCCATTATCCTTTTAGTTCTTCTGTTGTACACCCTGAATGCCCTCGAGTTTTCTGAATAACTAATGAAGATTCCAATATCACCCTTAGCTTTCAGCTTCCCTAGATCTTCTCTGTCGTTTGTTGGATAGCACAAAGCGCCAAATACGTGAAGGTAAGAGATATCGGGTTTTCTATTGTTAACTAGTTCATATGGGGTTTTATTGAATCTTGGATGGATTAGGGAACGGTTCTGAGTGGAACTAGCAGTGGCAACAGCATCAGCCCATAAGAATAGTGGTGCACTAGAATAAATTAGCATCGTGCGAGCAGCTTCCACAAGAGTTCTGTTTCTTCTTTCAACTACCCCGTTCTGCTGTGGTGTTCTGACAACAGATGTCTGGAGTGTGATTCCAGTATCTTCAAAATATGTTCTTAACTCTTGGTTAGTAAATTTTGTGCCATTATCTGTTCTTACAATCCTTACTGGAGCTTGAAGTAGGACTTGAATACGTTTCAAAAAGGTGATGATGATGCCTGGTGCTTCATCTTTTGACCTTAGAAACCTTACCCATGTATATCTTGAATAGTCATCGACGATAACAAGAATATACTTCTTCCCATTTGTTATTTGAACTCTCATTGGGTCACATAAGTCCATGTGCAACAGATGTAACTTATCTACCGAACTGGGTATGGTTTTAGGTTTATATGTTGCCCTTTTGCTTTTTCCTTGTTTGCAGGATGGACATAAGTGATCTTTGGTGTATTTGAACTTAGGAAGTCCGTTGACAATGTTGTCTTTGGCTAGCTTGTTGATGGTGTCAAAGTTGAGATGGGATAATCTTTTATGCCACAACCAGGACTTAGTTTTGCATGCTCTTGTCATGAGACAAATTGGTGATGAAGAGGCCATTTGGTTTATGTCGATAGCATATAGATTGGTGTCACGATTCCCAGTTAAGAGATCATCTCCAACCAAATTTCTAACGAAGCAGGTGTTTCTCCTAAATGCAACCACTAAATCTGCATCACAAAATTGTCCGACTGAAAACAAGTTGTGTCCCAACCCTTCGACGTAGTAAACTCGAGTGATGAAGTAATTTCCAAACTAAAGATCTCCATAACCCAGAATAGCTGCTACATGATCATTTCCAAAGCGTACAGTTCCCATGAACTTCCATACAAAGTTGATTAGCAGCTTTAGATTCTTGGTCATGTGTTTTGAGCAACCCAAGTCGACGATCCAAAGACATATTTCGATAACCTGCGAAGAACAGATGATTTTGCATTTGGAAACCGTTTAACATTTGGTTCCATGGGGTTAGAGTTAACATCTGAATCACACTCATAGAAGGTTTCTACTGGTTCTTTTCGAACCACTTTTAATTTGCCATTCTCGAGTATGAATTCTCTACCCGTTGGTTTCCATACACACAACTTAAGATAGTTCCTAGGCAATTGACTACTAGTGGTTGACCTACATCCTGCTATTAGTCTTTTAACATGTCTACATCTAGCACTAGTTCCTAGAGGAACATCTTTCTGTTCAAGCATAGGATTCACATTCACATAGTTAGAAACATTATCATCACAAGCATTATTACATAAAGATTTCTTGCACATTAAACAAACAGAGTCATTACATGTAATAGAAACAGTACTTTTAACATTACATCCAGATGACATACGTTTCTAATTAGAAAGCGATAAATTCCTAGGGTGTTCTTCTACTTCTTCATATTTATTCTGGCATCTACTTTCAGAGACAGGCGAGAGACTCTATTGTTTCATGTATTGCTCCTAGGCTGTAGTCTGCTACTCCTAGAGGTGCTTTCTATTTCTTTAGAAGGTAAGGCACACACATTAGGATTTATATTATTGTCCTTTGACGTTGTTTTAGCAGTCCTAACCTCTTTTGGATTATCTTTAACACTATTGTCTATTGCCCTATATGTTTGAGATGTTGAGGCAGACGCAATAGTGGTACTAATCCAATAAAGACCTGGTGCTATCACATTTGATGTTTCAAAAACCGCTTTTCCTTTTTATTTTTCATTTGACTTGGGCAAGGGTGTTGGAGTATCTGGTTTTGAAAAGTCATTTTTCACATCAACTTTTAGAATAAATTGAGAAATTGACATTTTTGGTTTAACAACCGGTTTGTCTGAAGTCGATGGTTTTGCAAACTTAGTTTCCTCACCCTTCCCTTTTTGACTTTCCAGCTCAGACCTCAAAAGATCGTTTTGCTCTTTCATGTCCTTGTAGGCACGCTCATACAACAATTTGTCATATTTGCATTCCTCGGTTTTTAGATCAAGTTATTTAAAATATGAGACATTTTCTTTTACAAGTTTAAGAAGAGCATTTTCATATTTTAAAACAATTGCAGAAGTCTCAGCTCGGAGTCTTTCATCGTATTAAACAGAATATGTTTGTAAAATGATGGACATAATATCGGTCGACAGAACTGCTTCGAAGAGAGAATCATTGTGGTTTTCCAAAACTTTGATGTATTCAATATTTTCATTAGCGTCCTTCACCAGGGATTTGTGGTCCTTGACAAAGTCGGTTGTTTCTTTCAAAATTGCTTGTTCAACATGAATTACTCTCGCGTGAATGTTATTGAGTAGAGTAGTAATTTCTGTTTCAAACACATTTTTTCATTTCAGCATGAAAACTTGAATGCCAGTTGTTGAAACTAATATTTGTTTTGGATGAAACAATACTTTGAAGCGTTTCAACTCTCTTTTTAAGATCATCCAAACATCTTATAGCATCACTTGTGTTAACAGGATTGCTTGAGGACATTTGTTCTATGTTTAAAAGATTTTTAGAAACAGCTTTTTGTTTTGTCAAAACAACTTATTTTTTGGAAACCTTTGGTGTTTGTTTTTGTTGAACAAAATTGACTCCAGAGAGTATGTTAAGTTTATTATAATCAATTGGTTTAATTTATGGGTTCTTTTGTTTCATTATGAGTCTACTCTCTTCTACAAGCTCAATCTTTTCATCAGAATCCCGAACAGCGGGAGGATCATGTTTAGTAAATATCACATTACCATTATACAACACATTCTGTTCTTTCTGAGCTTTCTTGAGAGTATAAGGGTTTTCACAACCAATAGCCATTTTCTTCATTGTGTGTAAAAGCGGGTTTGGATATTTGATTAGCATATGAATTGTTTGAGCAGGACGACCCGTTTTTACAAGCAAATCTTCCAATTTTTTAATTGTTTCTTGTTTCTCAATGATTTCATCAAGAAGATCATTTTCTCGTTTTGAAAAATCTGCTTTCAACTGTTTCTTTTCTTTTTAAAGATCAGAACAAGTTGATTTTTGTTTAGAAAGTTGGTTTTTCAAATCTGAGATTTCCATGTTTAAGGATTTTATTTTCATGTTCAAGTTAAAATCAAGTGTGTCAAAATAGATTTGCAATTGTTTTTCTCTTAAAACGGAATTTTTGTAACCAGTTTCAAATTCTGACTGTCGTGTTTTATGAAACTCAAAAGCTTTTTCGTTTTCCTTATAACTCTCAAGCTCAGCGGTCATTTTCTCATTTGCGGCCTTAACATCGCGATTGACCTTTTTAACTTTCTCAATCTCAATACTACAGTTGTTCAATAATGATTCAAATAGAGCACGTGTTTCCTCATCATTCTCAGTATACTTTGATTCTAAGCCCCCATTAGGATTCATATCTGGAGTTGCCAAATCAATATTGCTACTTCTTGGCGTGTCCATGTATGTATCATAAATGGGTACTAGAATCTTAGGATACTGTCCCTCATGAGGAGACATATCAAATATTTCATTATTGTGACATGTAGTGAATGATGGTACCTCAGAGACTACATTGGTGTCATAAACAGGAGGTGTCTCAGAATCCGTATCATACTTAGCCTCCTGAAGATTTGCCATGAATATGCAGTTTGCATCAATATCTTCAATGTCTTCCATATCATCCATGAGATCCATAAAATCATTTTCTTCAGCATTCAACTGAAACCCTGCCGATTCCTTTTGTGCCAACAACACTGCTTTCTGTAGATAAGCTAGTTCTTTCTTTTTCGGCTTGGTGGGATAGTTCCGTGCCATATGACCGACTCCCTGACAGTTAAAACACTTTACTGGATTACCCTGATTCATATTTCCATAATTCCCAACAACTAGAGCAGCAACATTCCCAATCTGATTCCCAACATTTTGACCCCTCTGATTTCTGACAACTTGACCCATCTGATTCCCTGCATACTGACCCATCTGATTTCCTACATACTGCTCTGCATTCTGATTACCCATCTGAAATCTAGGAGCATAACCCTGCTGATTCCCCATAAATCCAACCATTTATCCTTGTTGACCCATGTTGAAACTCGGCTGTGCAATTTGCCTGTTATGAGTGTTCGATGAAATCCTTTGGTTATTGTTAGTTGGTGTGGAATAGCGTCCTTGGAATGCCTTTGTCAGAAAAGCAAATGTTTGATTCAAAGCTGCAGTAGACTCATCATTGTCAGTGAACTCTGGTTCTTGGAATTGTGGATATTGTTGTTGTAGAATAACTTGTTGTGGGTAGAATTGTTGTTGTGGTATGACAGCAGTTTATGGAACATATTGTTGTTGCATGTAGTTCTGAGTGGAAGATGATGATGGTTGTGTATTCACTAGTACAGGTGTTGGTGTTTGAGCAATTAATGCAAGAGGATCATGTTGCTTTGCTAATTTCTCTTTCCTGACTTCATTTGCCTCAGCCTGGTTTTGCTTAAGAAAATCATTGAGCTGATCATAGCTTACCTGGTGTAGATCCTTGGTTTGATTGACAATAGTGACAAATCATCCACATTCTTCTGGAAGATTGTTGATGAACTTGATGTTGCTTACAATTTGTCTTGGAGTCAACTTGTTTATGATGAGCTCATTCATTAGAGTGCAAAACCTGGTGTAGTAAGATTCAATGGGTTCTGCTGGAGTTGATGTGAACTTCTTCCATTCAATTAGAAGCTTGTTTACAACATCTTGTTGCCTAATTTATGTACCATGACAAAGTCTTCTAACTCGTTCTCACATATCATAGGTAGTTTCACAACTGTCGACAGCAACAAAGATCTCTCGTGGTAATCCTAGTTAGATTAAGTGCATTGCCATATCATCAGCTGCTATTTGCTTCCAGTCTTCTTCTATGTACTCTGCTTCTGATTGTTCACGAAAGAACGGTAGGACAGGAGGTGTTCTATTCGGTTCTTCTGGGTCTTGAACTTGACGAGGATTGAATGGTCCATGTTGGATGGATTTGAGCAGGAGTTTACCATCAGGCTTAGTTTTGATGTAGCGAAGCATACGGCTCGTCCATGGAAGATATCCACCTTTTTCAAGCATAGGAGGACGATTTTTTGCACCGGCTGCATGAATGTCTTGCTGAGTTGCCATTGTTGATGTTTGATATGATAAAGTTGATCTCGATCGGTGCAACGAAATAGGAGTTGTGATTGGTAGGTTAAGTTTTGTTGTTATAGTGAAGTTCTGGTCTTAAACTTATGATCGTTTGAAGTTTAGTCTTTAATAATCAAGCAACAATCAATTCTGATGGATTATGTTGAATTCCTTTTAATTTAGATGGATTAGGGCACGTTTGGAAATCTCAATTTAGACAAGCTCACAATTCCAACAAAATCAAATGATCACAATTTCGACAAATTTACAAAATTAAAATTCCAACAAAATTACAATTTCGATGGAAATCTCAATTCAGACAAAATTATACAATTTTGACAAATTTTGAATTTCGACAGAAATGTGCAATTTAGACGAATTTGCAATTTAGATAAAATCTATCTAATTTTTACAAATTAGAAGATATTTCCTTTGTCGAAGTATTCCACACATTTATACAAGCACGGGAATACTGAGTTCTCGTTTGATCTCGAAGAAATCAAGTTCAAGTCGAATTTAGATAACCTAGAATTGCGACAATTTCAGATTTGCGACAAGCCTTGAATTGCGACAAAAGCTTGAATTGCGACAAAACTTGAATTTCGATAACCCTAGACTTGTGACATTCCTTGGAATTGCGACACACTTCAATTGCGACAAGCCTGGAATTTGCGACAAACTTGAGATTTGCGATAGTCTTCTGATTTGCGGTAACCCTTGATTTGCGACATCCTAGTGAATTATGATAGCCTTTGATTCCAATAAACCCTAGAATTGCGACAGTCTTGAAATCCGACAAACCCTTATACAAGAGAATTTCGATAAACTCTTGCTTATCTGAATTGGATACTGCCATAATTTTGACAAACCCTCACTTATCTAAATTCACCAACGCAACAATTTTGACAAACCCTTATACAAGGATTGCGATAAACCCTCAACTGTCTAAGTTCGACTATTTCGCAATTTAGATAAACCCTTACTAATCTAAATTCGTCAATGCCACAATTTAGATAAACCCTTACTTATCTAAATTCTTCAATGCCACAATTTAGATAAAACCTTGAATGTTCAGAATTTCGACAAAGTGCACTGTTCGAATGAAGATAAAAAACGACTAACAAACAATCTTCTAAGCTATTTCACATGATCAAATAACTTCAAAAACTCGTAAATAATTGTAAAGTTCCAACCTTTATCGCCTATTTTCACTATTAACTATATTTTGAAACAAGGACAGTCTTTTTAATGCAACAAAACCAGATTTTGATGCGATTTAATCGATGTAAAGTACCAAAACTTTCTACCAATGAGTAAATAAAACTAAAATACTACAACTTTTAACCTAAACTTACGTAAAACTCAAAGCTTTAAACAAAAAGTTGACATTTTTATAGAAGAAAAACGCAACCTTTTATACGACTTTGATCATAAAACAAACTCAACAAATTCCTAAATCGATGTTTGGCTATATGATACCACTTGTAGGACATGAGAACTAACTTTATCACACCTAATATGTATCGTATAAGCACTAGAGATTGAGATGGAACAAGTATATATGTATGGCGTGTAAATGAGATGAATAAAAGAAGAGAGAAATCTATTAAAAACACACACACAACCACACACACTCGAACACCCTCTAAATGAGGTGTGGAGTGCAATATATAGTACATGAGATATGAGCCATATGGGCTTTACTATGGGCCGTGTACCATGGATTGGACTTTTGCATTTATCTAACAATACATGGACTAGTCTAACACATAACTATTAGTGGATTAGTTTAGTCCAAATCCATAAGCCCATCGCCTATTCTATACAACTTACATGACACATTACGAAGTTGTAATATCGTAAATGACCATCACTTTTAACAATGCTAACAAGAAGTTTCGGAGGAGGATTTCCCTGCAACAGAAGTACCCATAGAAGAATTACCATATGCTGACCGTGGAACCTGTATACAGACGGATCTTCTTGCCAAGAAGGATCCGAAGCAGGCTTGATCCTTACAAACCCTGAAGGCACAGAGTTCATCTATGCTCTGAGGTTTGAGTTTGACACGTCTAACAACGAGGCGGAATACGAAGCATTGATGGTTGGTTTGAGGATAGCTGAGCAAATGGGGGTGAAGGACATATCCGCGAATGTGGACTCTCGGTTGGTCGCAGACCAACTTAATGGAGTGTACGAGGCAAAGGAGGAAAGCATGATACGGTACCTAGAAAAAGCTCAGACACTGATACAAGGCTTCCGCACATTCTCAATAAGGCAGATTTCGCGGAGCCAAAACAAGCAGGCAGATGCATTAAGTTAGATAGCCTCCACCAGTTTTGCTCATCTGACGAAACAAGTTTTGGTTGAAGTTCTAAAAGAAAAATCAATTGTGAAAAAAGAAGTCATGGAGTGGTAGAAGAAGAAGGGGATACCAAGATGTCCCCACTCCTTGAATACTTGGGAAATAAAGTGCTACCCGCAAAACAGAAGAAGGCTAGGAAGCTGAAGATCAAAGCAAGGCAATATGCCATCATTGACGAAGTCTTATTCCGCAAGTCCTTCCTAGAGCTGTGGTTATGGTACGTGGGCCCAACACAAGCCAACTATGTGATTAGGTAAATTCACGAAGGATCATGCAGCATGCACTCCGGACCGCGGGCCATTGTGGCAAAAGCAATCAGGTCCGGATATTATTGGCCTAGCATGCACAAAGAACCCAAGGGAAGTGATAAAAAAATGCCAACATTGCCAAGTCCACCGGCCAGTGCCCAAAAATCCGCAGCATAAGTTGACCCCCATCACCTCCCCTTGGCCATTCTATAAATGAGGTCTGGACATCTGCGGCCCATTATCAGAGGCTCCGGGGAAGATCAAGTACTTGATAGTGGGAATAAACTACTTTACCAAGTGGATTGAGACCAAACCCCTTGCAACCATCACCGGCAATCAAGTGAAAAAGTTTGTTTGGGATAACATTGTGTGCAAGTACGGACTTTTGGGGGAGATTGTCTCGGATAATGGCAAACAATTCAGAGACAACCCTTTCAAGGACTGGCACGAAAAATTCAACATAAAGCAGCGCTTCGCGTCAGTAAAGCATTCACAGGAAAATAGGCTGGTTGAAAGGGCAAACAGGAGCCTAGGAGAAGGAATAAAAGCAAGAATTGACCAAGGGAGTAGGGATTGGTTGGAAGAGATATCGCATGTCTTGTGGGCCCATCGGACTATGATTAAGTCCAGCAATGGAGATACTCCATTCTTATTAACCTATGGGATGGAGGCTGTGATACCCGTAGAGATAGGGATGCCCTCTTTAAGATGTGCCCTCTTTTACCCGATCGTAAATGATGAAGCTCTACGCCTGAACCTGGACCTCATGGAAGAAAGGAGGGAAGTCGCGGCCATTGAAAAAGCAAAAAGTAAAGCGAAAATGGAGAAGTACTACCATGCTAAGGTCCACGGCATGTCCTTCAAACCAGGAGATTTTGTGTACCGGAGCAAAGATGCCAGCCGTGCTGAGGACACTGGGTAATTGGGCCCCAAATGGGAGGGCCCATATGAAGTCACGGAGGCATTAGGTAAAGGGGCGTAGAAGCTTAGAGGTCCGGAAGGCCAAGACCTTCCCCGGACATGGAACATCCAGAACATGAAAAAGTGTTACTTGTAATATTGACTTAGTGTAAGTGCTCCCACCTTTGTAAGCTGACCGCGGTTATCACCGGCAGCGGGAGCTCGTTTCAGTATGTTTTAGTTTTTTAAGACTTATGTATTTCCTTTTTTATCAATAACATGTGGAGTCTGATCAACTTCACGAATTTTCCAAACTTCTTTTATTTTTCTTTTTCTTTCTCATTATTATTTACTCATATCATATGCATGCATTGGAAACCAATTGCGGTATCGCAAACCCGGCATAAGGTCAAATAACCTCATAATCAACTAAGGCATATAAGTAGTCTTGCAAGCCTGTTGACCAAACCAAACTACCCCCGAAATACTAAGTACGGCCACACTAAGGTAGTAAATCAAGTCCGGCCATCCAAAGCCCCAAGGAAAAAAAAAAAAAAAAAAAAAAAACACTAAGTACAAATACAATAAAGTTGTTTTAATATTCATAAACATACAATTACAATATACACGGGTGCATACACCCGGATAGGCAATAATGCCCTCGGACACATATGTCTGGAACAACCACAGGAACTATGTTAAAATGAGCTTCACAAATGTAGCAAGGGTGGTATATTTCAAAATACCACCCGAAAAACAACTACATAAAAACACCAAGTACCAAGGATAGGAAGCAACCGCAGATACTTCGGGCTTAACTATCCGCTGACTAGCGGCTCAGGAAAATTCCTTGGGATCAATAATCTTACCAAAGATGGAGGTGTCAAACATATCTGTTGGGAATTATAATTTAGAGTTGATATGGACAAAAGATGAAAGATGAATGACTAAAGATGACAAAGGATGGAACTTCAAAAAAAGAAAAGATTACAGCAAATCTATTATTATTTTATGTATATCCTTTGTAACCCTAATGTTTCTAGTATATAAAGAAACACAGGGAATATGTTTTAGGTGTGTCAAGATGTAACACCATTAAACGTGTGTGTGTGTACGGGTGTTTTATGGGAAAACACCTAGGGTAGTTTGTTAAGCCTCAAGAATCTTTTGATTCCTGTTAGTGTGTTAACCGTTCTATCTGTTAGTGCAAATATTACGATATTTAAACTAAACGATTTCTTCGGTTTTAATAATGACAAACATGTAACTTGTAATATATAACGTAAAATGTGCAAGTTACTTGTAAACACAAATCATCAATGCATACTTATATCAACATCTCTCGACGCCTCAAGTATGCTTCAACAAAGTCGTAGATTTCCATCCCGACGTAAATCACTCAAGGTATGGACAAACAAATCTACTACTTGACAAATGATCAAAGGATTATATTTTTCTAAACTTCACATTTTTATGAATGTGACAAAACATTTTTCAAAAATACATTTTACAAATTATTTTTGAATTAAAAAGAAATGTTTTATTTGGAAAAATCATTTCAAATTATTTTGAATTAGTAACAGCTATTTTTCCCCCCAAAATAGCTCCAAACTTCCCCAAATAAACCTTCACCACTAAAAGACAAAATTTGGAACGTCTGGAGCGTTTTCGACACCGACGGCTCCACGGTTCCACTAAATTTAGTGGAGCCGTGGCACAATTAGTGGATCCGTCCGTACATAACGGCTAGATTTTTCTTTGTCTATAAATAGTGGACCATTTCACACTTCCAACTTGATTTTTCCAGTCCTTTTTCTCTGGTCTAATCCCTCCTCACTTAGAAAACTTTCTTTGATCATTTGGAGAGTCTTAGGTTGTTTAAGAGTGATCCAATCATCCACTCAAGTGATCCTCTTCATTCCTCTTGATTAGCAAGAGAAGAACACAAAGTATCCAAGAAGATACAAAGTGTTGTCATCCCTCTTGATTAGCAAGAGAAGAACACAAAGTATCCAAGTAGATACAAAGTGTTATCATTCCTCTTCATTTGAAAGAGAAGAACTCACGGTATCCAAGAAGATACAAGAGTTATAGTTGTTAGGTCTTGTAACATTTGTTACACTCTTGACTGTATCATAGCATACATCAAGATCATTTTACCTTTGTGAGAGAGAGTGAGTCAAGATCAAGTGTGATCTTGTAGAGATAGTGAAGATCTCTTGAAGCCATTGGGCTTGTGTGATTGATCATGTGGATCAAGGGTAGATCGGGTAGATCGTGGTAGATTGGTGCTAGCTAAGATTAGCACTCGACATCTAGCTTAGTGTCGGAAATAGGATAAGCGACGTGTACGGTGTAGATCGGGTAGATCGTGGTAGATTGGTGCTAGCTAAGATTAGCACTCGACATCTAGCTTAGTGTCGGAAAACAAGTTAAGCGACGTGTACGGTTTTCTTTACTTTCATTTTATTCTTTATCGCTTTATATTTATATTTGCATTGCGTTTATGCTTGTGTGGCTAGTTGCTTATGTTATGTTGATTATGTATGTGTCATGGTTGATTGTGCTTGTGTTGTAGTTTAATTTATTCATCCCTAGATGATATGTGATCATTGTTGACACTTTTCATATTACGTCACACTTGATTGGGTGTTTGATACAAAAGGTTTTAAGTTTTTAAATGGAAACGTATTCACCCCCCTCTACGGTTTCCACAATTGGTACCAGAGCCACGTCGCTCAAATTTTTAAAACAAATGGTTTTCAAAATTGAGTACGATCCATGTATCAAATTACCCATGAAGGTGATAAAAATATGAAAAGTATTTAGTTACTTAATGCTTACAAGTTTTGTTGTTAAGTATATGTTGTCATACTAGCTTGAAGGTTTTCTTAAATTGATAAAAGTTAGTTCTGTTCAAAAACTGATGTCAGACGTACGGCACCGTTAAATATAATGGACGGCTCCATTAAATATGGACGGTACCGCAAAATTTAACGGTACCTTCGTCTGTTTTTCAGAATTCGGTAATTTTCAAAAATTCGTATAAAATCAACCGTAAGTCCGTAGGAGTCGTGCCACCTATCATTTTAAACGTAATTGAGTCTACTTTCACTTAAAAATATTTTTAGAAAGTGATTGTAAAGTGAAATTTACGGATGTCTTTAATTCGTAACAAAGAGTCTTTTCCGGTTATGTTGATTGCACAAATTTTTTGTCAAATCACAAAGTGAACATCACACGTTGATGCATTCATGATTTCAAAGTGTTGAACTTGATCAAAAATCTTTGAAATGGGGAGGAAACAAATTCATTGTCAAATAAAATCAAGCTTAGTATACATTGTTATACATAATACACAAAATGACGATAAGTATTTTTGTGTGTTAAGCTAAATTGCTATTTGCTTATTATAGTTTTTCGGTTTATGCATTTATAAGACTCATGCTAAATCACTTGCACTATATTAAGTAATTAGTTTGCATTGCATATAGGCATCAACCATTTGTCTTGCATTTGTTGCAAGTTCTTAAAATGGTTTAGTAACTTTCTTAGGAATAGAAACTAAGTTGGTAGATCATGTGTGTCGAAAGATATTGTCTTACACAATTATTTTTCCAAAGGTTTAAGTGTAAAAAGTATATCACCCCAAAACGCTTAACACTTTCATAAAATCCGTAACATGATCCTTAAAACATCACATCATTTTGTCTTGTTTGACCATGGGTTGTCTAAACAAGATAAAAGGTCATTTTAATACATTAGTATTTAAGTAAAAGAAAATTTATTAAACTTGCATTGATTTAACACACATACAAAATGTTTTAAACATTTAGTATTTTACGTATGTGGTATAAAAATGGTTAAGATAATTATTTTTATACTAATGAGGTGTCGAAAAACTAAGAGTATTATACATAATATTATAAATAGTTTTTCTCAAATAAAAATAAATGACAATATCAAAGTAGTAACTTAGTTTGTCATTAACCTCACACATACAACTAGTGTTAAAATAAATGGAACACACTCCTTAAATTTTTATTTTCTTTTTTTAAAAAAAGGGAGTGATTGTGAGGGTTAAGAAATATTTCGAGTACATATCAATTCATTATTCAAATTATGATTGATATCATCATCGAATCTAATTGACAAGTTTTCGAGTGTGGACATGAAATTGGAGTCATTATTTGTTTAGCTTCAAGATAACATCAAAACATGATGAAACATATTATCTTGAATCTACATACTCAATCTCACTCGATTGTTATGAAAATAATGACGTCCTCTCAAGACGAAAATAATATGCATCGGATCATAACTCACAATTGTGTTGAAGATGCCATATTGAGTCTTGTTGTCCAATAGTTGTGTTCCAAACATTAAACTAATATGTTTAAAAGATGCATAAAATACACAACTAAGTAGGAGTGACAACTTGGATGTTTCATCCGAAATATACAAGTAATTTACATTGCAATGCAATTAGTAAATGTGTCATTTCCGAAAAATCAAACAAGAGCAAACAAACAACATATGTAAACTTTGCTCATGAACGACTCAACACTCAATGTCACATGTCTAGTAAAAGTGTCACACATAATATGTTATTAACTATTATGTAAGTCATCAATCTTTGAGAATATCACATGTATTTCTCTTATCAAAAGATTGACAAAGGATAACTTATATCCTATGCATCTTATTTTCTTTGTGACATGAATGGTTATGTTACAAGAGAATACATTGCATCCTGTTAACAAATATAGGATATTAGAGTTGAATAATAACCTAATACGTCATTTGTCATTGCATAAACAAGTAAAATTAGTCATACACAAAAATACTTGTTTCACAAAGAATTCATAAGAGTGATAAATTTCCTCTTAGAAAAGCATACTTGTTGAAATAAACAGTATGTCTCATTTTAAATAAAATTCTCACAAGATCTATTGAGGTAAGTAACCTTTACTAGATTCTCTCTCAAGATATGCAAAGGAGCATTCTTGAAACACACACGATGTAGTAGATTCTACATTGTATCACATTAGAGTGTCTCTTGGTTCTAGGAAACCAAATCATGTTAAAATAACATGTAACAACTCAACAAACAAAGATGTTGTCCAAGAGATCATAAAATACACCATCTCCATCAAATAACCTCTAAATCTCAAACACGAAATTAAAATATTTCGCTTGCCTTTGTTAGGAGTTGTGTAAGACATGTCATTCTCTTAATCGACCTTCAAAGTATGGTTAGTTGAGTCATATTAGGTCATGTATTAGCGAAATAAGCTAATATCATCTTTGCTACACTTCAATAGGCAAATATAGGAATTTGAAATTTTCTAATATGAGAATGACTACTGGAGAACCTATCGCACTAGAAATTCAATTTGACCTAACGGTTGAATTGCTTCCAGGAGAGAAGTTGGGTTTGTGGTATAACCCGTAAAAATGGTCGTGTTCAGCCTTAATTGAGCACCACTAGTGATTGTCTCATACTCATTCTCTAACTTGAAAAATTTTCATTCCTACATTTGACTAGAGATAGTTTGCATCGTTGAACTATATCTCCCATTAGGATGTCATCTTGAACAAGTAGTAATTAGGATCTGCCTTAGCAAACCTAGATTGCTTGCATCCCACATACATGTTTCAAAATGATAACATATTCTCATAAGACATGATTAAATGTCTTCATGATCTTAAATGCTAAATGATTATCATGTTTTGCATGATGTTTGCATTTATTCCTTATGTGCATTTTACTTGATTTACTTGTAAAGTTTGCACCCACACTATGTTCTTTTGACACATTAGGAATTAGGTATGCCCATCACTATGAACCCTTAGAAGTCATAGAGCCATACACTAGTGTCAAAACCCATAAGTCAAAGTAGTCGCGAAGTTACCCTAATTCCCCAGTCATCACTTCGCCTTCTTCCAAGTAATACACCTTTTTGTCATGGGAAGGTTAGGAACGAACCTAGTAGAACTCGGAGTAGGGTTGACAACTAAAAATATTTCATCTGAAATATTCAAGTAAGTTTAACTTGTGATCGCAATTGTTAAATGTCATATCCGAAACATCATACTCAATCCTTTTAACAACATATGTTAAAACGCTCATCCAAAGGACTCACGAGTTACTATATAAGTAATTAGTAGTTCCTTTCATCCTCGTGTGAATATACACGTCTTAAGATCCCAAACCTGCTGCAAATCAGCACCATAGGCCTAGCTTTACATCTTTCAAAACCCCATGAAACACTCACGTGCGAAGCACATAGAAACCCTTAAATCAACAAAACCTCTCAACCGAGAATCCCCTTACCATCTCCGTCTAGGTCTAGGAATGATGGAACATTTTCCATAAAACTTATGACTATTTAAATATTTCACTGGAAATATTAAAGTCATCTCTCGTACCCCTCTTATGATTACTTGAATATTTCACTGGAAATATTGTAGTCATCTCGTGCGTCTCGTCTCATGACTCTTTAAATATTTCACTGGAAATATTAAGTCATCCCTCACGTTCCTTGCATGATCTCTTGAATATTTCACTGGAAATATTGAGATCATCTATTCTATTTCGTGTCATGACTTTTAGATATTTCACTGGAAATATCAAGTCATTCCCTCGATCTCGTCCCATGACTGTTAGATATTTCACTGGAAATGTCAAGTCATATCCCGTGTCTCGTCTGATGACTTTTTAAATATTTCACTGGAAATATTAAGTCATCTTTCACATCGCTCTAATGACTACCTATGTATTTCCTCGGAAATATAAAAGTCATTTCTTCTCGTCCAGTACCTGTCAAAGAATTTATTAGGTATAAATTCTCTCCTCGTGTCAAAAAATCTCCCTTAATCAGTGAAGATTTATTCATAAAATCCTCTTAAACTCCAATGACAACTTAAATATTTCATCCGAAGTATTTAAAGTTTATTTAATTTGCGAAATGCAATTAAATGTCATTTCTCGTTCTCGAAAAACGTTCATCGAATCCCGGTGGATTCATTCATAAAGGAATTTATTCGGTATAAATTCTTTTAATCTAAGGTCCAGAAAAATCACAACATATGTGAAATTTCTTTGTCAGAAATCTAATTCTGGGTCAAAACTTACCTCAGCAGGTCACGGTACTCTTTAATAGGAGACAGTATCGTTATTTTTAACGGTACCGTCGGACCGTTATTTGCTGAGACAGTTTATTCTCACTGTTTCAAAACCACTATCGAAACACACTCGATGTAGTCTTGAACCAGAACCGTATCCTATCAGAACAGATTGTATCTATCTTCTGATTCCTAAGCCTTCTTCCCTTTCACTTCCGCATGGTACTAAACACTACCAATGCTTCCGCATCCCACTCATCTCACACACACTTCAAACAAAGACATTAGGATACGTTGAGATAACCCTCCTTCATCAACATAGATAACCCTATAACCTTATCACCTACCTCACAACCCTGAAGATTTTATCTTCTTAACCCTTAGGATATCTCCAAGTAATCACATGTCTCATCATATAAATATTCTATGAATATTCACAATGATTGAGAAGAGCTACGTGACTTCAAAGGTGAAGTTTATCGTATGCTATCCACTACTTGTCATGACGTTACTAAGCTCATCGCTTCAGTCAACGTTTGTTTTCCTCTTTATCTTTTACATCTTGTCCGGTTGGTCATAGATTAAGGGGGAGCGAAAACATACTCATATAGTCTTTCACTAAACACTCTCAAGAACACACAAATGTGATTCTTATTCCCTAGGAAACATCCCTTTAGCTGCCCAGAACTAGGATGTATAGGAAAATTCGTGACTTCCAGGTCATGGTACCGTTAAATAGGCCATGGTACCGTTAAATTTAATGGTACCGTGTGGTATTTAGTGGTACCGTGCCTATGTTTGACGAATTTTCACTGTTTCCTTTAGATCCCTGCATTCTTAACCTCAAACCTGCAAAATCTTGCAAACTCACATACACCCTAGGATTCCCTCACTACACCATAGGACTCTAACACCAAATTTAGTTCGAATCCCACAACTCTTGCCTATTTAAGGCCTCACCATTGCAAGCTTATCTTGCATCTCACCTTCAAACCTCACATTAACATCATCATCACACTCAAACCTTTTAGCTACACTTCACTCTTGACAATGACAGTTAGTCTAAGAACCTTCAACCCATAGATCATCACACTCAAACCTTATAACCTTCAACTCATCACACTCAAACCTTATAACTACTCCTCACTTTAGATAAGTGATAGTTAGTTCAACAACCTTCAATCCTCACAAACACACGAAACCCTTCATGCACCAAATTATCCCTAACACACAACTAGGATCATCCAACCTAGAAACCTAGAACTTCATTACCTTAACCCCGTTAGAGATATCCACCAACAATCCTGTTAGGATCACATGCACCTTTTCTTTTTCCCTTTTGAAATATATCATGCATCTCATTGTCAGTGCAAACGATATATTAACCTAAACCATCCTTTCCCACCTTTCCTCAAAGGGCAAAACCAACATCTCCAACCACATCATCATCATCCTCCACCTTTAGGATTCCTACACCCTTACCTCCACCAAGTCCACCACAACCTTTAGCTATCACACTAACCCTATCACCATCAAACCTCTTTGGACTTGGCACCAACACATCATCCTTATCACCATCACCATCACCACAACCTTTAGCTCTCACACTAACCTTGTCACCTACATCTCCTTTTGAACTTGGCACTAACACATCATCCTTATCACTATCACCATCACCACAACCACTAATGGGTCATCCCATTATTTATCCCCTACAACCACATAACCCAAGTTGTCCTTGTTGTCACCACAACCAACACTCTCCCAATTATGTTGTTCAAAAGGTTTGTTAGAACTTTCCTTCCCAATGACAACTTGGAATAAGTCATTTAGTGCGTCAGTCAATGAACGAATCTCGTTCTTGATTAGTGTGATTGAGTGAACAATTACACCTTAGGTTTTCGGTCGGGTTGTGACACTTACGTGTTAACATAGTTTAACCCATGCATGTCTTGCTATGTGTATTCTATCCCTATAATGTTGCTCCTATACTGTTATATATTATGCTGCACGAAGCTAACCCTTGATGTAGGAAAAGCCTTTGTAAGAATTTGATCCATGGATCCGCTAGATACTAAGGTAAATAAACAAGGGGATTAAGTCACCATAGGGGAGCATTGAGCTAGGGGGAGCTCGGGAGTATTTGAATACATAGCATGGAGTCGTCTTCACAAGTGTTGATAGAAGGCTTCACTAGGATGATGCAAGCTCGCCTTTCGGGGGAGAAAGGATATTAGTGCAATAAGGGGCAGTAGGGAGTAAATCCAAGGGAGCGCTCGAGGCAACTACCTTTTTGATTCGACAAAAGGGGGAGAGGGAAGTGTAAACAGGTAACTTTTACATTTTACTATGTGTTACGGTTTACATATTCGTCATCATCAAAAAGGGGGAGATTGTTAGTGCAAATATTACGATATTTAAACTAAACAATTTCTTCGGTTTTAATAATGACAAACATGTAACTTGTAATATAAAACGTAAAATGTGCAAGTTACTTGTAAACACAAATCATCAATGCATACTTATATCAACATCTCTCGACGCCTCAAGTATGCTTCAACAAAGTTGTAGATTTTCATCCCGACGTAAATCACTCAAGGTATGGACAAACAAATCTACTACTTGACAAATGATCAAAGGATTATATTTTTCTAAACTTCACATTTTTATAAATGTGACAAAACATTGTTCAAAAATACATTTTACAAATTATTTTTGAAATAAAAAGAAATGTTTTATTTGGAAAAATCATTTCAAATTATTTTGAATTAGTAACAGCTATTTTTCCCCCCAAAATAGCTCCAAACTTCCCCAAATAAACCTTCACCACTAAAAGACAAAATTTGGAGCGTCTGGAGCGTTTTTGACACCGAAGGCTCCAAGGTTCCACTAAATTTAGTGGAGCCGTGGCACAATTAGTGGAGCCGTCCGTACATAACGGCTAGATTTTTCTTTGTCTATAAATAGTGGACCATTTCACATTTCCAACTTGATTTTTCCAGTCCTTTTTCTATGGTCTAATCCCTCCTCACTTAGAAAACTTTCTTTGATCATTTGGAGAGTCTTAGGTTGTTTAAGAGTGATCCAATCATCCACTCAAGTGATCCTCTTCATTCCTCTTGATTAGCAAGAGAAGAACACAAAGTATCCAAGAAGATACAAAGTGTTGTCATCCCTCTTGATTAGCAAGAGAAGAACACAAAGTATCAAAGTAGATACAAAGTGTTATCATTCCTCTTCATTTGAAAGAGAAGAACTCAAGGTATCCAAGAAGATACAAGAGTTATAGTTGTTAGGTCTTGTAACATTTGTTACACTCTTGATTGTATCATAGCATACATCAATATCATTTTACCTTTGTGAGAGAGAGTGAGTCAAGATCAAGTGTGATCTTGTAGAAATAGTGAAGATCTCGTGAAGCCATTGGGCTTGTGTGATTGATCATGTGGATCAAGGGTAGATCGGGTAGATCGTGGTAGATTGGTGCTAGCTAAGATTAGCACTCGACATCTAGCTTAGTGTCGGAAATAGGATAAGCGACGTGTACGGTGTAGATCGTGGTAGATTGGTGCTAGCTAAGACTAGCACTCGACATCTAGCTTAGTGTCGGAAAACAAGTTAAGCGACGTGTACGGTTTTCTCCGCCTAAAAGGAGTTTGTTGACTAGTGAAGTAACTCTCGAGTTGGGTACTCGTGAGTGGAGTAGGGCGAAGAGGAGCTTCGTGACCGAACCACTATAAATCATCGTGTCCGGTTTGCGCCTTCTTACTTATCTCTTTACTTTCATTTTATTCTTTATCGCTTTATATTTATATTTGCATTGCGTTTATGCTTGTGTGGCTAGTTTCTTATGTTATGTTGATTATGTATGTGTCATGGTTGATTGTGCTTGTGTTGTAGTTTAATTTATTCATCCCTAGATGATATGTGATCATTGTTGACACTTTTCATATTACGTCACCCTTGATTGGGTGTTTGATACAAAAGGTTTTAAGTTTTTAAATGGAAACGTATTCACCCCCCCCCCCCCCTCTACGGTTTCCACACTATCATTGATCAAGGTAGAATTGGGGCTGTTTGTATTGGTTAGAGTAGAGATGATGACGAGGAAAACTTTGTTCAATAATAATGAATGTTTTGTGTTTATTCCGCTGCGTATTGATTTATTCATTGTTATTGTGTAATCCTAGATATGAGGTCTTGACCGGATCTACACACACTCCTTGTGTTAGATAGATACTTTGTATGATGTCTAGTCTAGCACGCGGAATTTACTAGCTAACACTTAGAAGATTTATTTGATTGTGTTTTGTATGATTTGTATGTAACAGTAAATGAACAATGAAAACAATCATTCAACTTCAACGAATCAATATTATTAAAGAATAATACGAGTACTCTTAATTAGTACTAGGGTTTACAACCTTGAATCTTAACAAAAAATCTATATCTCTTAATTCTCTAATCTTTATAAAACCTTAAACCTAGGAGATCCTTCTATAGACTAAGGATTCCTTTACAAGATAACTATCACCTAATCGTATAAGATATACACAATATCTTTTCTATAATTATCTTTTACAAAAACATAAACAGTACTAACTTCTTCATATAACCGTACTAACTGTTCTTGTCTTCAAAACTCATTAGCAGTACTAACTTCTACATTCAGCCGTACTAACTGCTTAAGCTTAATTCCTAACAATCCTCCCCTAAACTTATGATTTCTTCCCAAATCACTAAGTTTCTTCAAATTAAGCTTCATCTCCTATATGAGGGGGATTCTTCCAAACACCTTTCATAACTGTCTCTTACTACTGATATTTCTTTGTTCTGCAAGGTTGAAAATCTTTGTTACCAACAAATCTGCCATTTCAGAATCTTCTTCAACCCTCAGTTTTGTATATAACATAGACATTAAAACACTTGATCTGAGTGGATAATCCTTTTCCACTAACATATAGATTTCAATGCCATCCTTAGTAGAAACTCTGTGCACTCCACACGTTTCAAACAACTTCCAAGAGACATCTTCGATTTGTGCTTGAAATCTCCACATTGATTCTCCTCTATCAGGTTCATAAATCCTTTTCAGCTGTACCCATAACTCTATATCTTTGTCTTCAAGTGGATCTTGAACTCTGAATCTTCCTTTTACTAAGCTCCATAACTGATTAAGATCTTCTCTATCAAAACCTTTTAGTAGATCTTCAAACAGCTTGTATCTCTCAATAATACCTCCAAGTCTTATGATCTTCCATCCCATCATCCTTCCATCAGTGAAAACTTCCTAGCCAATGATAGGATATTTGACTTCTAATGGTTTAATATTTGTAGACTCTGGAACTATCACCATCATATTCTTGATTTGCTCATTGGTCAAACCTTCTTCACCAGACTTCAACTTCTTTGCAATATCAGATTCCAGAACTTGTGGTTCTCTTTTCTTTTTCCTTGTAATATCCTCCTTGATAGAAGTACTCAGTCTTGCATATGTTTCAAAGAAAGTCTTTTTGTTGGATCGTGCCTACTTGATAGATCTTTGAGCCGGTAGAATGCTTATGTAATCAAAAACACTCTAAGAGAATCTCTAACAATGAAACTTATGTTTATGCGGAAACTAAACACAAGAGTTGAAGAAGAATAAAACTAATAATACTTTGATCCTCTATGGATCTTTCTATTAACTAATAATTGTTCAAGGTGTTACAATATCAATAGCCGTGAGTTTCTTTTATACACAAGAAACCCTAATACAGCCCATACTAGAAAACGTGTGAAGAAGATATACACTATCTCTTCCTAATATAACTCTAACAAACTTTCTAAAGTTACGGGTTAACTAATTACTATTACCCGCAGAAACAAACTAGCAGCAGGAACTAAACACTACTACCAGCAGGAACTATATACCTGCCAGCAGGAACCATTACTAGTAACAGCAGAATTGAAATAACTATTATTCTAATAATTCCTAACAATCCTCCCCTAAACTTGAATTTGACTTGGTTAACTTCAAGTTTCTTGATAGATCTTTGACTTCCAGAACATGAGGATTGAACGTGATCTTCAGCAGCAACAATAAGTAACCAGCTGCAACTGAATAGAACCAGCAGCAACAAAAAATCACCATTAAGATCAAGTTTCCAGCAGCAACTTCTAAGTAACAGCAGCAACAGGAAACCATAGCATCATAATCTTGTCACCATTTGATATACAATTCACTTGATCTTTACTGCAACCATGACAATTTGTACATCAAAACTTTTAAGTTTCATACTATTCTCATCACTTCCAGGTGTGTTAACTCCTGTGAGAGGTGAATCATTGAAAATTAATGGATTTGATGTCTCTTTACCAATAGCCATTAACTACTGGAGTACCCAATGTTTTGGTGTGTAAGACCATGGTACATTGATAACCATATGATTTTTAGTAAACCATCAACTATCAACGGATTTCCTTTGTCTTTACCTGTAGCCGTTTGCTCAGGACTAGTCAATTCTTAGGTTGCATATAGCACCTTGGTGAATTGAGTACCAAATATGGCTTTCCACTGCCTTTACCACAAGCCATATACATGTGGGCTAGCCAATTCTTTGGAAACCCCAAAGGGTAAAATTCATGGTGAATTGAGAACCATTCAACTCTCAGTAATGAAACATGGGTGAGTTGAATACCCTATAGTTTTGAGCAAACTATTACAGCTGTCAACGGATTTGATAATCACACCAGAGCCGTACCCTCATGGTGAGTCAACTCTTCCTTGTCTGTTAGACATGGTGAGTTAATTACCATTTGTTGTATGGTAAGAAACCAACACTGTACCTGCAGACAAGTTAGTAGATGTTACACCACAAATCTCTTCTTTATCATACACATGAACACTTGAGATGATGACACTCACAAACAATATAAGAACAATAAGAGTAGCATGGATCGTATGGTGTAATTTCAAGTCAAATGATTATTAGCTTCAAAGAAAGAAAATAATACAAGAGACTTTGGGACCTTTGCACACACACACACTCTTTTTCTTATCTAAAATGAGGCATACTGTTAAGGATAGAGTGTGTGTGGTTTTGTACGTTTCACAGCCAACAAAGATGGGCTTTGTGGGCTTTAACATGGATCTTGACTTTAGGACTCAAAGTGGGCTAAGTAAAATGTATTACACTTATACATTTGATACACTAATAGTTCTAATACTACTAGCCCACTACCTATAATACATATTATACATGACAATTTAATTCGAGACTACAAATGACCATCACTTCCTAAATAGCATAAATTAAATGCTAACAATCTCCCCCTAAGGGATGGTCATATCAATGATGCTCCCGTGATTGGTCTTTTGCATTTGATGTCTTGAACTTCGTGTGTCAATGTATAACATTCTTCGATCAATGTTCCTTCATGCACTGTGATCTTTAACAAGTTGTCTTGTGGTCTTCCTTGCCTTGATCTACATCTTCTGAACAGCAGCTTTGTCGTTGTAGATGATGATGGTAAATGGACTTTCGTCGGTACCTGCATAAAACAGTTAGCAATAAATCGTCCAAAGGCCATCATGTCGTGAGGCAAGATCCTTGGATCTCATTAAGACTCATACAACTTGTATTCTTTTGAGTGAACACAAGTGTATTGCATAGGAAGTGTTCCTAAGAGATCTTTTGATGAATCTCATGTCTCTAGACTCAATAATGTGCGTTTTGGTTTTAGTCGTCGGAGGCATGGAGCAGAGTGCCACCTTTTCAATATCAACACATCTCGGAATGAGAGGTCGATAGATTACGTAGTGTTCTCCGTGAGAAATGAAACAAATATCTTTTAAGAGATATCTGAGTGGATAGGAGGGGTGGTGCAAATGCGTCACTGGGTCCATGACGTCTTGTCTTCAATATCAGTATCACCTTAGTGAGTACCGATAGCAGATGTATTGACCCGGTTTTTGACCTAAGTTTTCATGGAGGGCTATTTCTTTTCACCCTTACAAAAACTTTTCTTTTTCATTCTTCAACCCCTTCTTTCTCCTTTCTCATTATACTCCTTTTTTCAATCTATCCTAAGGACTTCTAATGCTAAGCTATTGGAATAGTCCTTGGGTAGATCCCTCCGGTTCTGGCGGATCATTGGACATAACCTAACCATAATCACCTTATTACTCCATGATTATCCTAGATTATTTGTCACATGCCATTAAACCTTGTGAAAAATCTCTCAACGTGTTTATGAGAAAAACACATTTTGTTAACACATCGAGAGTTTTACATTTTTGAAACACTCCCCCTTCACATGTGCTCATACATTTTTGAAATAAATTGCACATGTTGGGCAGAGTTCGCACATTTGAAATGATCGACTTTCAATGAACATGACCTTCGCGAGACACGCTTACATCACTAGTTAGACTAGCTTGAAATTATTACTCGTCCTGGTCATATTCAAAGATCATCTCTCGAATTGGTACATTCTACTCAGACAAGTCCTTTGCGAGACACGCTTACATCACTGGTAAACCAGTTTGAAATTATTACCCGTCCAGGACATGTCTTTTCGAGAACGGACATTTAGTTTCGTCAATTCGAGGGTTCATGCTGAGTCTTTTTGAAGAACTCGTTTTGAGATTCAAACGACAAAACTTCTTTTAGATCACATTTTAATCACGTCCTCTCCCTTATATATAAACACTTAATCTCCCCCTCAAAAATAGCATGAAGTGGTATTTTTGAAAACAGTTGATTAAAATGAAACTTTTAGTGGAGAGACGGACTGATTTTAGCATGAAAAGTGGAACATTTTTCTTTTTCTACTCCCCCTTTATTAGAGCAAATGGTTAAACTTTTGAGTTTAAAAGCATTTAGGGGTCTTCGAGGGAGTTGTTGTGAGCACAAAATTTATAAAAAAGACTTTGAAAAATCTTTTGAAACAATTTTGATTAAGTGCTCACGGGTTTTAGCTTTTCGCCATTAACATTGCGAGTCCTGATCGGAAATAATCAGAAGTCATTCAATGTAGCGTTTATTTGAAACCTTTTCCGGCATACCCGAGCTACATTTAAAAGATTTCACGAGTAAGAACGGGTTCCATACTGAAATGCACGAAAGCCTTAATGAAGAAAATTTGAGAAACGACATGTTTTAGAAAAACATAAAAAAAAAAATAACTCTCGCTCAAGCATCTGTAAATACCCGTATCATTGTTGAATGACATTTCTAAGTACGTACAGAATATTGATTAGACGAGAGACATGTCGTGAGAAGAATATTTTTGGTTTTTGATGTTTTATATATATATATATATATTTTTTTTTTAAATTTTCTGTATTTACAGTATAGATATTAACATGTATATATTTACAAAACTATTTATATGCGAAGCTTTTTGATATATATCAATAAGATTCGAGAAGACTTTCTAACTCTTCAGGAGTTAGGCTTCGCATTCCAATTCGACGAACTAAGTTTTCAAACCGCTCTTTTGGGAGGGCCTTAGTAAATAGATCGGCGAGCTGGTATTCAGTCTTAACGAAAAACAATTCAACAGTACCCTCTTCAACGTGCTCTTTTATGAAGTGGTAGCGGACTCTAATATGCTTGGTCTTCGAGTGTTGCACTGGGTTGCACGAGATGGCTATGGCACTTTTTGAATCGCAATACAAAGGTATGCGGTTGAAAGAGAAACCATAATCCGTGAGTTGTGTTCTCATCCAAAGGACTTGAGCACAACACGCAGATAGAGACACATACTCGGCCTCTGCTGTTGATAAAGCAGTGCAATCTTGTTTTCTTGACGACCAGCCTTCTAGCTTTTCTCCCAGAAATTGCGCTCCGCCTGATGTACTTTTTGCTGTTACTTGGCATCCAGCATGATCGGCATCTGAAAAGGCAATTAGTGTAAACTCCGAATCCTTCGGATACCAAAGTCCCATGTTAATGGTTCTTCGAAGGTATCGAAAGATCCGTTTAACCTCTTGGAGGTGAAGTTCGGTAGGCCTTGCCTGAAACCGTGCTAATAAACACACAGCAAAATGTATATCTGGTCGGCTTGCAGTTAGGTACATGAGAGAACCAATCATGCTCCGATATTTCTTCGGATCCATGGGTTTCCCATATAGGTCAGCGCCAATTTTTGGTGAAGTGACCATAGGAGTACCAACAGAGTCACAATTGTCCATACCATGTTTTTTCAAAATCTCAATTGTGTATTTAGCTTGATTAAGAAAAATTCCACGTGGGGATTGATGAATTTGTAAGCCTAAAAAGAATTTTAATTCACCCATCATGGACATTTCGAATTTGCTTTTCATGAGATTTTCAAAATGTTTTGAATGTGTCGGATTAGTGGACCCAAATATTATGTCGTCCACATAAATCTGAACAATCAAAATGTCATTTTTGTATTTTCTTGTAAACAAGGTTGGATCAATCGTTCCTTTGGTGAAATTATTTGACAACAAGAAAGATGATAACTCGTCATACCACGCCCGTGGGGCTTGTTTCAAACCATAGATTGCCTTCTTAAGCTTGTAGACGTATTCCGGATGATCTTTGTCAACGAAACCGTCTGGTTGACTCACATACACTTCTTCTTTCAGAGTTCCATTCAAGAAAGTGGTCTTGATGTCCATCTGATAAACCGTGATGTTCTTGTGAGTGGCATAAGCTAAGAAAATCCTGACAGCTTCAAGCCTTGCAACCGGTGCGAATGACTCTTCAAAATCTATTCCTTCTTCCTGTCTGTATCCCTTTGCCACCAGACGAGCCTTGTTGCGAATCACAGTCATTTCTTCATCCTTTTTGTTTTTCCATAACCACTTAAGATCAATGACTAGTTTGTCAATTGGTCTTGGAACTAAATCCCAGGTGTCATGGATTTGAAATTGAAGAATTTCTTCCTGCATCGCTTCAATCCAGGCATTATCTGCCATTGCTTCCCGAATGTTCTTAGGTTCTATGAGACTGACTGAGCAGACATAGATGCACATGTCGAAATCGGTATGAAGTTGTTTTCTCGTCTGAATTGGTCTTGAGGGTTCACCAATAACCTATTCAATCGGATGGTCTTTTGTCCACTGTAGAGTTGAAGGATACCTTGGACTGAATAAATGTGTGTTAGTCGGTTCATGTAATCTGGAAGATGATTCACCAGATTCCGTTCCAAATGGGTTTTCAAAGACTTCTTCGTCTAACACAGCATTATTTTGTTCTTGCTCATCAATTCTTGGAAGAACAATTTCAATGAATGGAGTTGCAGGAGTAAATGTAGATGATGTTGATGGTGATGGAGGTGGTGCGCCAGCTTCAAATATTGTGGATGCATCTGGAATTGGTGGTGGTGGTGGTTGTTGATGTTCAGTGGATGCAGCGGAATGTTGGTTAGATGCATTTTTTGAAGCGCCACCATAGTATTCATCGTACATGAACTCGAAGAAATTATCCATTTCTTGAGCTGTGGGTTGTTCTGAATGAATTGATTGAGCTCCTTGAGGTGCGAGTCCCGAACTGATATGTCCGGAAGTCATCGGGTTAAGCGCGGGTTCTAGAGCGAGTCTCTCAGAAGCCATTTGTGAAATTTCATCAAACTTCACATTCATCGTCTCCATTATCTTTTTCGTTCTCCTGTTATACACCCTGAATGCCCTCAAGTTTTCAGAATAACCAATGAAGATTCCAATATCACCTTTAGCCTTCAATTTTCCCAGATCTTCCCTGTCATTTGTTGGATAGCATAAAGCGCCAAATACATGAAGATAAGAAATATCTGGTTTTCGGTTGTTGACAAGTTCGTATGGGGTTTTATTGAATCTTGGATGGATCAGGGATCGGTTTTGAGTAAAACAAGCAGTAGAAACAGCATCAGCCCATAGGAATAACGGAGCACTGGAATAAATTAGCATAGTGCGAGCAGCTTCTACAAGGGTTCGATTCCTTCTTTCAACTACCCCATTCTGCTGTGGAGTTCTAACAGCTGATGTCTGGTGTGTAATACCAGTTTCTTCAAAGAATGTTCTTAACTCCTGATTAACGAATTCCGTGCCATTATCCGTTCTTACTATCCTAACTGGAGCTTGAAGTAGAACTTGAATCCGCTTCAGAAAGGTGATGATGGTGTTTGGAGCTTCATCTTTTGATCTCAAAAACTTTACCCAAGTATATCTTGAATAGTCATCGACAACTACAAGAATATACTTCTTCCCATTGATGCTTTGAACTCTCATCGGGCCACATAAATCCATGTGCAACAGATGCAACCTATCAACCGAACTAGGTACGGGTTTAGGTTTATATGTTGCTCTTTTGCTCTTTCCTTGCTCACATGATGGACATAGGTGTTCTTTGGTGTACTTGAATTTTGGAAGACCGGAGACGACGTCGTCTTTGGCAAGCTTGTTGATCGTGTCAAAGTTCAGATGGGACAAACGTCTATGCCACAACCAGGATTTTGTTTCGCCTGCCCTGGTCATGAGACAAATAGGTGATGAAGAGGCCATTTGGTTTATGTCAATTGCATAAAGATTGGTGCCACGATCCCCAATTAAGAGATCATCCCCAACCAAATTCCTGACAAAGCAAGTGTTTCTCCGAAATGCAACCTCTAAATTAGCATCACAAAACTGTCCGACAGAGAACAGATTGTGTCCCAACCCTTCGACATAGTAAACCCGAGTGATCAGATAATTTCCAAACCGAAGATCTCCATAACCCAGAATAGCTGCAACATGATCATTCCCAAAACATACAGTCCTCATGAACTGCCACACAAAATTGATCAGCAGCTTCAGATTCCCGGTCATGTGCTTGGAGCAACCCGAGTCGACGATCCAAAGACAGATTTCAATGACCTGAGAAGAACAGAAGAATTTGTATATGGAAACCGCGTAACATTTGGTTCCAAGGGGTTAGTTGAAACAGGTGAATTACACTTAGAACTGGTTTCCTTAGATGCATTAGGAACTATTTCTAATGTGCCATTCTTAAGTGTAAACATTCTACCCGTTGGTTTCCATGCACAAAACTTAGAATGATCCTTAGGCAATAGGCTGCTAGTGGTTTTTCTAGCTTTTGCAATAAGTCTTCGAATAAATCTAGACTTAGCCTTAGTCACTAAAGGAACCTTTTTCTGTTCAGGCAAATCATTCTTTTTCACATCATTAGAAACATTATCATCACAAGCATTTACAGACAAAGTTTTCTTTTGCATTAAACAATCAGAATCATTACATGCATTAGAAACAGGAGTCTTATCAGTACAACTAGATGATACATGTTTCTTCTTGGAAAGCTTTAAATTCCTAGGGTGTTCTTCTACTGTCTTGCTTGGACTCTCAGAAACAGGCGAGACACTAGGTTTCTTGTTATTGCTCCTAGTCTGTCTTTTGCTCCTAGAGTTGCTTTCTATTCCTGTAGAAGGTAAGGCACACTCATTAGAATTTATGTTGTTGTCCTGAGATGTTGTTTTAGCATTCCTAATCTCGCTTGGATTATCTTTAATACTTTTTTCTATCGCCCTATATGTTTTAGATGTAGAGGCAGACGCAGTAGTGGGACTAATCCTATAAAGGCCAGGTGCTATCACATTAATGTTCTTGACAACAGCTTTCCCTTTTTGTTTCTCATTAGGCAAGGGGGTTAATGGTGCAATACCTGCAGATTCCTCACCCTGCCCTTTTTGACTTGCAAGCTGAGACTTCAAAAGATTTATTTGATCTTGCATGTTTTTGTAAGAACGCTCATACGACAATTTGTCATACTTGCATTCTTCCTTTTTCGTATCAAGTTGTTTAAAATATGTGCAATTTTGTTTTTCAAGCTTTAAAAGTGCCTTTTCATATTTTTCAACAATTTGAGAAGTCTCAGCTCGAAGTGTTTCATCATCCTCCACAGAATATGTTTGGAAAATAATAGACATGATATCGGTCGATAGAGCTTCGAAAGAGAGAGAGAGAGAGTCATTTTGCATTTCCAAAACTTTTATGTGTTCCAAGTATTCATTGGCTTCATTCACTAAGGATTTGTGGTCCTTAACGAATTCTGCTGACTCTTTCAAAAGATTGTATTCCACATTTTGAACAACCGCATAGATTGCATCAATGTGTGGATTAATGTCTTGTTCAAACATTCCTTTTAGTTCAGTCTGAAATCTTGAAAACCAGTCGTTTTTGTTACTGTTTAGTTTGGATGCCACAATACTTTGAAGTGTTTCAATTCTCTGTTTAAGATCAACCAAATATAGTCTAGCTGCACTTGATTCATAAGTGTTTTTAGATGCCATTTGTTCGATGTTAGACAGATGATTTGAGACAGCTTTTTGTTTTGTGAAGACCACTGGTTTTTGAAAAAATAGAGGTGACTCTTTTTTAACAAGATGAACCCCAGCAAGTTTGTTTGCTTCTTTATAGTCAATTGGTTTAATTTCTGGGTTCATTTGTCTCATTTTGACTCGTCTCTTTTCAGTACGCTCAATCGTTTCATCCGAATCATAAATCTCAATCGGATCATGATTATCATTTAGCACACTACCATTATATAACACATTCTGATTTTTCTTAGCTTTCTTGAGATAATAAGGGTTTTCGTAACCGATAGCCGTTTTCTTTAATGTATGTAAAATCGGGTTTGGATCGTTTATTAACAAGTTAATTGTTTGTGCAGAATGACCCGTTTTTACAAGTAAATCTTCCAACTTTGCAATGGTTTCCTTTTTGTCAGTGATCTCTTTTTGAAGATCTTTTTCACATTTTGAAAACCTTTCATTCAACTCCTTCTTTTCTTTTTCAAGATTGGAATAAGTTGATTTTTGTTTTGAAAGCTGGTTGGTTAGTTCAGAAATTTCTTTGTTAAGAGATTTGAATTGCAAATTCAAATTAACATCGAGAGTGTCAAATTTTATTTGCAAACGTTTCTCTCTTAACTCAGAATCTCTTAAGCTAACCTCAAGTTCTGACTGTTTTTCGTTATGAAAATCATAAGCTCTTGCATTCACCTTATAACTCTCAAGCTCAGCGGTCAATTTTTCATTCGCGGCCTTAACCTCGCGATTGACCGTTTTAACTTTCTCAATTTCAATACTACAATTATGCAATAATGATTCAAACATAGCACGTGTTTCCTCATCATTATCAGTATGCTGTGACTCGAATTCATCATTAGGATCTGATGCGTGGTTTTGCAACCTTACAACAGGTTTTACCTCTCGAGGGATCTCAAGAGGCTTACAACCCCACCAGGCAGTGTACCTGACCGATGTAGTATAGTGTAGTGGTAAGTACGGGGGATTGATCGTTCTCCACAGGGAATAGTGTTCGTTAGGTATGAAAGACTACTCTAATTAGGTCTAAGGGTTGAGGAAGATTCTTTTTATGTTTTTATAATTTTATGAAAGCAAGTAAAATCTCGGGTTTGAAAGAGTGGGCGGAATTAGTTGCTAGTCAACTAACCCAAAATTACTACGAATGCAAATAAAATAAAATAACAAAAATGAAAAGGTGGTGAGAAACTTATGTGTAGAGAAATGTGTTTACTTAGATTTCCTTACTCCCTAACTATCTTTTACCGGTTAATTAGTGTGTATTAGTCGCATGGATGACGGGTGTATTCCTTAATACCATTCGTGGGGTGGCGTACTTACTTCCCCAACTCTACAAGCTCCTACTTCACTCCTATGTCGAGCCGGCTAGGAAGCTCCTAACATGGGATCACTAGAATTCGCTTGTGCATTAAATACAACCATAAAAACCTTTAGTACGCATTTGGTTCATGTTTCTTAAGACGTTCAAGCAAGTTACCGAATAGGAAGTTAGCCAGTTTTCTTAAGCCTAACATAGATAAACAATCATCCAATACAACTAATAACACACTAACAACCAATAATCAATAGCTAGGTTTCATTAGATCTAAGCAAACACAAGATAAATTTAGCCTAACATGTTAATCAAAAGACAAGAATAAGATAAAATCAAACAACACATAGACATATTGAATGATTAATTGATAACTTATCTTCAATGTAACATGGAAGATCTCAAGGCAAAAAGCCTTGAAAAAGAAGCTAAAATCGTCTTAGGGTTTTCTCCCAAAATTCCACACACTAAGCTCTCCTAATGACAAAAAATTAGAAAACTATATATAGACTTTTGGATCTGACGGCGTCACCTTATGGATTGTGACGCCGTCACCTCGCCGCTTCTAGGGTTCCCGGATGACCTTCTTGACGCCGTCCCTCTTTAGCTCTTCAAAAATCCATTCTGGCTTATCAAGGCTTGACGCCGTCAGAACTTGTACGTGACGCCGTCCCTCTTTGATTTAAGCCGTGACGCCCTTGATCAAGTTAAAGCGTGACGCCGTCAGAATTCACATGCTATTTTCACTGGCCTATCATGAGTAAATTTCACGTCCACTTTTTCTTGCCAAAGCATGACGCCGTCCAGAGTTAATTGTGACGCCGTCAAAGGTAACTTTCAGCCGATTTTTGAGACTTTGTCGTTTTCTTCACTTTTATGCTCCAAAAACGTCCAAAATGCCTCCTTTTCCAGATTTCTCCTCAAAAGTACCTAAAATGACAAAAGGAACGATTTAGGGCGATATTTGATCAAATAAATACGATTTAGGGCTTAAATGACCCCTTAAAAGCGGTACACTTTTCGCTTCATCAAATACCCTTACACTTGAGATTTGCTTGTCCTCAAGCAAATGCGCTTTTATTCTAATCAAAATACAAGTTAGGGGTCATTTAATGCAAACATAAAAGTAATTACAACAAATATTCGTTCCACTTTAATCATAATAAGCACGGAGATTACAAACTAGCACCTCACAAGTAGTGTTTAGATACTCACATCTCTCAAGTGTCATCAAAATAAATGTCATAAATGAAAACGGATAATATCTCTCACTACCTGTCATAGCAAATAGATTACCATAGGCTTGGGAAAGGATCGAAAACCTCCTCCACTAGGCGTAAGAACCAAAGATAAACTATCAAAGAGGGCTTTTAAATGGGTTATAACGTTAGGTGTAGGGAAAAGGAAAACACGGTTTTGTTGGATAAGGGATATTTAACTGGTGGCTAGTTAAAGATCTTGATCAATTACATGTACTATACAATGTTGCTAAGCCAAGACTAGACTCGATCTTAAGCTAGAAACGAAATAACAAAAACAAAAACATAAAATAAACATAAAATGAAACGGGATGGTAGTCCGTATGTTTTTTCTATTTTTCTTTTTCTCATTTTTTTTTGTTTTTCTTGAATTTTTCAATTTTTTTTTTTTTTTTTTTTTTTTTTTTTTTCATACACTTTTGCCCTACCATCCAAAATAATACATCATAGGGGCATTGCATCCCCCTTACACTTGAACTTTTACATAACTTTACAAATAACTATTCTAATGACTCGAATTAAGATAATTGAAAAACTTGGAGTACTTTTAAAATATTTAGCACATATGGGGGTAATAAATGATGTTCTTCCCCATTACTCCATTACACTAGTACTTTACCCATGAGTCCCAATCGTCCCAAAACAATATGTACAAGGATATGACTCGACTTAGCAACCATGTAATCAATTAGATAATTAACTTGGGTTTAAACAAATGTTGTAACAATAATGCACTAAAAATGAGTGCATACAAGGTAGGCTAAGGCGATTTGGGTGTACATTTTAGTGGGGTGTAAACAAATTCTTCCTTTAAGTAAAATGCTTAAAGGTCGAAACGAAAAGATAGGCTCTGAGGGGTGTACTAGGGGTATCGTGTACTAAAAATGAGTACAACGCAAAGGGTGTGGGAGAATTACTTGACCAATGTAGCCAAAGTAATTATAACAAAAACACTGGTGTAAAACAATGGGTTAATCCTAATGCCTCTTATCATGTAGTAAATCTAACTACACGAATGTAGTCTCACTTGTGGCCTCGGAATGGTCCTAACGCAAGTTCTAGAATCTAAGTGCTACCGGTACACACATCATAGCATAAATGCTTTTCCTACCAATTCTAGGGGCGAACCTCACATATTTGGGGTGGAAAATTTTTTTAGTGGTACGGTTTTTGTGCTAGTCATATAACTCCTATCCATGAGACGCTCATTAAGATCAAAGTTTCACTCCTATATGTTGTAAAAAATTTTAAATTTGGCACTAAAATTGCCCTAACAGGTATTTATCTCAGTTTTATTACACATCTACCATTAAACAAACAAAAATCAAGCGCAATGGCATTCTCTAAAATCGTACTTTTACCCTCCCCTTACACTTAAGATGAACATTGTCCCCAATGTTCAAATAACAAGATGTAAAAGCAAAAAGTAAAAGAATGAAATCAAATACTCCCCTGATTCGCTCGGTGGATAATGAAATTACACGGTTAGATCTTCCTCCAAAGTAATGTAGAAGCTCCATGACTAATGCATCGCCACAAGCTTGATTCAAAACATTTCCTTGTCCAAAATAACCTGTTAAACCTGAGAAAACAAACACGAAAACCTGCATAACATCGGCGGGATAAAATCTATATATAAGGATATAATGCTTGTGGAATGATAATTTTGCAGATTCCTGGAGATTATAAGTTGGAGATTTTAATAAAAACTTTTCTAAAAACAAAACTTTCAAAAATTTCTGGAAATTAAATCTGACAAAAATTTTCATTTTAAGTTTCCGGAAAATTTCTGGAAAAACCTTTACCTTACTTCCTGGAAATCCTGCAAAACATCATTATGACTCGATACAAGCATTTGACTCAAACAAATACGAATATGTATGCTAATTTATTATTATTACGATTCATGTTCATTTGTGTTCTAATAAACCGATTTAGATTTCCCTTACACTTATCTTTTGCAAAATACCTTTATATGTAGTTAAGACGAAGTTAAAAACAACATAAAGCATTTTCACAAATTACTTTTGAACATGAATCAATACTAATAAAAATTAAACACACATACGGAAACAAATAAAATCAAACAAACAAATAAATAAACACACAAAGCAAATAAAACAAATAAAGCTTGGGTTGCCTCCCAAGAAGCGCTTTTCTTTATTAACGAGTCTTGTAGCTAGACTCAAAGTCACGCTACCCTATATAAGTGAGCTCGTCATCGAGGACGTCTTTAGGGTTAAGCTTGGATTGAAGTTTCCTATTGGTCCGCTTAGTACGATATATCTTTTCAAACTTCTCTCCATCCGGGTCATACAATGTCATCTTAATATGCCATGACCCATCTCCATCTTTGGGTGGTTTATCCCAATTCCACTTATGATCATCTTCCTCACAAATCCACTTATTCATTCCTAGGTTAATTGGCAAAACTCCTAGGAAATCAATCATCTTTCTAAAAACTAGAGAATCTTCAAATGGATCCAATTCGGTGTCCCTAGCCAAGAGTTGCTCTACCGTATGCGTTCGGTTAACAAAGTCCTCTTCTAGGTAAAATGGGCGTTGGGGTCCTATGAAGTCTCTATCAATCCAAGGTCCATATCTAGATGGTCTCCTATTTGATTCTAGCCAATGTGGTGTTGGTTCCTCACTAGTATCATAGGCATGTTTCTTAACATCATAGACTGACCAAGTATCTCCTTCTCCTACCGCTATCTTGGATTCCTTACAATCAATCATAGCACTAGCGGTTGCCAAAAATCCTCTACCTATCAACAAGGGGCATGTAGGGTCGCTAACCATATCAAGGACGTGGAAATCGGCTAAAATGGTTAGTTTTCCAATGTGCACTAACACGTCCTTAACTACTCCAATCGGGTAAGCAACACTCCCATCCGCTAAACCTATTATCACCTCGGTTTCTTCAAGTTTTCCTAGTTTTAGAGAGGTGTAGAGAGGTAACGGAAGTAGGTTAAGGCTTGATCCAAGATCGGCTAATGTGTCATAAGCCTCCGAATTACCGATCTTGCAAGGTAGAACAAATAAGCCCGGATCATCTAACTTCTTAGGTAGTTTGTTTTGAACGAAGGCGGTCCCTTTTTCGCCTAACTTGAGCTTCTTCTCATCCAACACATCAACAACCGGACTTTCAAGGTGGAGCTCCTTGAATTCTTCGTCAAGGTTTTGAGTGGGAGGTGTTTCAACTATGTTGTTGACCAATTTGGATGTCATAACTTCTTGGTCATTTGGAACGACTTGGGTTTGTTTGAAACACGTGCTCATGGAATTGACCGAATAATATTGTGGACAAGAACTAGGGGACGAAACCGATGAAATAGCGTTGACGTTTAGTTTCGGGTTCTTGACCGTGTTGCTAGGGAGTGCTCCCATTTCTCGGTCATTGAGGGCTTTCAACAAGGTGTCAATCTTATTGGTCATCTCGCTTTGTTTTTGTTTGAAATCGGCTTCAAACTTGGCTAAACGAGCTTCTTGAGATGTCATAAATTGAGACATCAATCCTTCAAAGTTATCGGTACTACCATTGCCGGAAGGATTGTTGTTGAAAGTACGGTTCGAGTTGGAACCGCTTGATTGGAAACGATTAGGTGGGTTGGAAGAATTGGTTTGTTGCGTGTTTTGGTTTTGTTTCCACCTAAGGTTCGGGTGATTTTTCCATGAGGGGTTGTATGTATCACCGTAATGGTTTGGCTCGGGTTTGAAAGTGTACCACTTGTCTCCCGCTCCGTCGGTACGCGAGGATGCGTAGTCCACAAAAGCTTGTTCGGGGAGTTCCATGCAATCACGAGTGTCGTGGGGACCACTACATAATTCACATGAAGAAGTGATTTTGTTCACTTGGCTTGAAGGTTTAGGAGCCTCGTAGGATTTCATGAGAAACTTGACTTGGTCTTCAAGTTCTATGATCCTACGGTCGGAAGTGCTTGAATTGTTCGAAGGCAAAGATATTGCCTTGACCGTTTTATTCAAATCACGGGGATCACTCCAACTTTCGTTGTCATAAAGAGCAAGATCCTCTAGGAGAGCCCATGATTGTTCCGCACTTAGATCACGTAGCTTGCCACCGGCCGATTGGTCAATGGTTTGCCTCGTGGAGAGATTGATATGGTCATAGAAGATTTGGACTTGGAGCCAAAGTTCTATGCCATGGTGGGGGACTTTTTGGAGTAAGTCCTTGAATCGAGTCCATGCCTTGTAGAGAGTTTCGCCTTGACGTTGTTGGAACATCAAGATATCATTCCTTAGCTTGGTAGTTCTCCCCGGTGGGAAAAACTGAGCAAGGAAACGAGTAGTGAGATCATCCCAAGAGGTAATGGATCCTGCGGGTTGACGTTCTAGCCACTAACTAGCTTGGTCCCGCAAAGAGAATTGGAAGAGACGCAATCGGGTCGTCTCTCGAGTGGCAACATCAAGGTCTATAGAATCAACGATTTTAAGAAAGTCCTTGAGGTGTTGATTAGGATCTTCAGAACGAAGTCCATGGAATGCGCATCCGCTTTGCACCAACCGGATGGTGTCGGATCGCAAGGGTGTGATATTGGCTCCTTGAGTGAGCTCAATGGTGTTTCGATAGCCGTGGTGGCTAGGACGGGAATACTCTCCTAAAGTACGGGCTCTAGGAGGTGGTGGTGGTTGTTGTGGTGGTGGGTTGTGGGGGTTAAGGATATTACCATCTTCCATGATGTCGAATGGTAATGGTTACGAACAAAGAAACGAAGAAAAAAGATAGACTAAAGAAAACCTAGAAAAATAAAATAAGAATCTCACTAGAAAGGAATCTAGTGAGTAGACCTAATAGAAATAAAAATTCAACCTAAACAATAACTATTCTCCGAAAACGGCGCCAAAAACTTGATGCGTGGTTTTGTAACCTTACAACAGGTTTTACCTCTCGAGGGATCTCAAGAGGCTTACAACCCCACCAGGCAGTGTACCTGACCGATGTAGTATAGTGTAGTGGTAAGTACGGGGGATTGATCGTTCTCCACAAGGAATAGTGTTCGTTAGGTGTGAAAGACTACTCTAATTAGGTCTAAGGGTTGAGGAAGATTCTTTTTATGTTTTTATATTTTTATGAAAGCAAGTAAAACCTCGGTTTTGAAAGAGTGGGCGGAATTAGTTGCTAGTCAACTAACCCAAAATTACTACGGATGCAAATAAAATAAAATAACAAAAATGAAAATGTGGTGAGAAACTTATGTGTAGAGAAATGTGTTTACTTAGATTTCCTTACTCCCTAACTATCTTTTACCGGTTAATTAGTGTGTATTAGTCACATGGATGACGGGTGTATTCCTTAATACCATTCGTGGGGTGGCGTACTTACTTCCCCAACTCTACAAGCTCCTACTTCACTCCTATGTCGAGCCGGCTAGGAAGCTCCTAACATGGGATCACTAGAATTCGCTTGTGCATTAAATACAACCATAAAAACCTTTAGTACGCATTTGGTTCATGTTTCTTAAGACGTTCAAGCAAGTTACCGAATAGGAAGTTAGCCAGTTTTCTTAAGCCTAACATAGATAAACAATCATCCAATACAACTAATAACACACTAACAACCAATAATCAATAGCTAGGTTTCATTAGATCTAAGCAAACACAAGATAAATTTAGCCTAACATGTTAATCAAAAGACAAGAATAAGATAAAATCAAACAACACATAGACATATTGAATGATTAATTGATAACTTATCTTCAATGTAACATGGAAGATCTCAAGGCAAAAAGCCTTGAAAAAGAAGCTAAAATCGTCTTAGGGTTTTCTCCCAAAATTCCACACACTAAGCTCTCCTAATGACAAAAAATTAGAAAACTATATATAGACTTTTGGATCTGACGGCGTCACCTTATGGATTGTGACGCCGTCACCTCGCCGCTTCTAGGGTTCCCGGATGACCTTCTTGACGCCGTCCCTCTTTAGCTCTTCAAAAATCCATTCTGGCTTATCAAGGCTTGACGCCGTCAGAACTTGTACGTGACGCCGTCCCTCTTTGATTTAAGCCGTGACGCCCTTGATCAAGTTAAAGCGTGACGCCGTCAGAATTCACATGCTATTTTCACTGGCCTATCATGAGTAAATTTCACGTCCACTTTTTCTTGCCAAAGCATGACGCCGTCCAGAGTTAATTGTGACGCCGTCAAAGGTAACTTTCAGCCGATTTTTGAGACTTTGTCGTTTTCTTCACTTTTATGCTCCAAAAACGTCCAAAATGCTTCCTTTTCCAGATTTCTTCTCAAAAGTACCTAAAATGACAAAAGGAACGATTTAGGGCAATATTTGATCAAATAAATACGATTTAGGGCTTAAATGACCCCTTAAAAGCGGTACACTTTTCGCTTCATCAGGATCCATATCTGGAGTTACCAAATTAGTGTTACTACAACTCGGTTCATCCATATATGTATCGTAAATGAGATTAGGAGTCTCAGGATACTGTTCATTTTTAGGTGACATATCAAACATTTCATTATTGTGACATGTAGCATATGGTTGTACCTCAGAAACCGCATTAGTGTCAAAAGCAGGAGGTGCTTCTGAGTCTGTGTCGTACTTTGCCTCCTGAAGATTAGCCATAAAAATGCAGTTTGCATCGATGTCTTCAAGATCTTCTGAAGCATCCATAATAGCCATGAAGTCATTCTCTTCTGCACTTAACTGAAGCCCAGCCGTTTCCTTGTTTGCCAACATTAATGCTTTCTGCAAATACGCTGGATCCCTTTTATTCGGCTTGTCTGGACAGTTCCTAGCCATATGACCAACACCCTGACAGTTGAAGCACTTCATCACATTACCCTGATTCCTGTTCCCAGCTCCCTGAGCAGCAACATTCCCAAACTGATTCCCAGCATTCTGTACCCTTTGATTACCAACAGCTGTACCCATCTGATTCCCTACATACTGACCCATCTGATTGCCAACATACTGCCCTACATTCTGATTACCCATCTGATATCTTGGAGCATATCCCTGCTGATTCCCATATCCCCCAACCATCTGACCTTGCTGTCCCATGTTGAAACTCGGCTGTGCAATCTGCTTGTTGCGAGTGTTCGATGAGATTCGTTGATTGTTGTTGGTGGGTGTGGAGTAACGTCCTTGGAATGCTTTTGATAGGTAGGCAAAAGCTTGAGTCAAAGCATCAGTTGACTCATCCTGATCATGTTGATCTGGGTGTTGCGGGTATTGTTGTTGTGGGATTACATGTTGTTGTTGTGGGTAGAACGGTGATTGTGGAATATACTGTTGTTGCATGAATTGCTGAGTGGATGATGATGGTTGTGCAATGACTGTTGCAGGTGTAGGTGTTTGGACTATGAGTGCAAGAGGATCTTGTTGTTTAGCTTGTTTCTCTGTTCTGACTTCATTTGCCTCTTTTTGGTTTTGTTTTAGAAAGTCATAGAGCTGATCATAGTTCACCTCGTGAAGGTTTTGAGTTTGGTTGACAATAGTAACGTATCGTCCCCATTCTTCTGGAAGGTTGTTGATGAACTTGATGTTCTGAACAATTGGTTTATGATCCAAACTGTGTCTGATCAACTCATTCATTAGAGTACAAAACCGTGTGTAGTAAGATTCAATCTGCTCAGCTGGAGTGGATGTGAACTTCTCCCATTCAGTCAGAAGCTTGTTTTCCACGTCTTGTTTACCAATGTCTGTACCATAACAGAGTCTTCTGACGCGTTCCCACATTGCATAAGCAGTTTCACAACTGTCTACAGCACAGAATATTTCTTGTGGTAAACCCAGTTGGATTAAATGCATTGCCATGTCGTCTGCTTCAATTTGCTTCTGATCTGCCAATGTGTATTCCTCTTCCGTTTGAGTTCGAAAGGTTGCTTTAATTGGAGGTGATGCATTAGGATTCCCAGCTGTAACTTGAATCTGGCGAGGTACGAATGGACCTTCCTCTATGGATTTGATCAGGAGTTTACCTTGTCCTAGAGGCTTGGTTTTCATGTATCTTTTCATACGACTAGTCCATGGAAGATAACCACCTTTTTCTAACATTGGAGGTCGGTTTTCTGAACCTGCGGCATGAATGTCTTGTTGTGTAGTCATCTTTAAATTATTGTATGATAAAGTGGATTGAGGATCGTTTCAACAAAATAGAAGTTGTTTTCGTTGAAGGTTGAACTTGATCTTGGTTGATGATGTGATGCTTTGGTTTGTTGTTGATGATCGTTGATGTTGTAACAAATTAAATAACGTTACGAAACTTGATTCAAGTATAATTAAGACAAAGTCAAAAGTTTACTGTTTCGACAAAAGTTATGTAAATTACAATTTAGATAAACTCGATAATTTCTATAGAAATTTCAATTTGACCAAAATTTATACAAATTATGGCTAAATATCAATTTAGATAGAAATATATCTAATTTATATAAATCGGTAATTTATATAAAATCTAACACTTTTATACAAAAGGTTAGATAACCGAGTGTCGAAGTATTTTACACTCTTATACAAGAGTAAAAATACCGAGTTCACTTTCGAGTTGACGAAATTACGTTCGAATCAAATCCTTAAAAGTTATCTAACTTTGAAGTCTTTTAATCACAATTGCGAGGGCCAAAAGTGTCAAATCCGAAAGATATCCTATTGCAGCTGAAAGTACAAGGACTAAAGTTGCCAATTCCGAAAATTGCATCAATTGCGAGTCCAAAATGTGAATTGCGAGACCAATTTCGATAAAATAGCTCCAATTGCGAGACTAACAATGAATTGCGAGACCAATTCCGAAAGAACAGCCCCAATTGCGAGATTCAACTTGAATTGCGATACACAATTGCGAGAAAACCTCTGAATTGCGAAACAGTCTCTCAATTGCGACAAAACACTGAATTGCGAGACCCTTGTTCAATTGCGATACTCAATTCCGATAGCCCAATTGCGAGACTCTTCAATTTTGATAGAATACAGCAATTGCGACAAAGTACTGCAATTGCGACAAAGTACTGAATTGCGAGACTGAAGGACAATTGCGAGAAAATTCTGCTATTTGGCCACTTTTGTTGACTTTTGTGTCACTTCCCACGTGATATCTTGTAACTTTTCACCAACTTGCAATAAACCTGACACTTTAGCACTTCTTGTACCAACTTTCAACCAATCAAATCAAAGATATTAAACATATAATATTCATAAACACATAAAGTGTTTCAACCTTAAATATCTTTCGATCAAAATGGATAAGAACACCAAAAGTGCAGTGTCTTTTTCTTTTCACCAAAACAAAATAGAAATACTCACTGAGTATTACACACACAACTTTGTAAATGTTTTTGCTATTAGATTCCAAGAAAAAGTCAACACTTGGTCACGTTAAAAAACAACAGTGGGTTATTTTTTGTTTTTGAAACAAAGCAAACATACAAACCTTCTACCTTGAAGATTGGCTCATGTATACCACTTGTTACACCACAAATCTCTTCTTTATCATACACACAAACACTTTATGATGACACTCACAAACAATATAAGAACAATAAGAGTAGTATGGATCGTATGGAGTAATTTCAAGTCAAATGATTATTAGCTTCAAAGAAAGAAAATAATACAAGAGACTTTGGGACCTTTGCACACACACACACTCTTTTTCTTATCTTGAATGAGGCATACTGTTAAGGATAGAGTGTGTGTGGTTTTGTACGTTTCACAGCCAACAAAGATGGGCTTTGTGGGCTTTAACATGGATCTTGACTTTAGGACTCAAAGTGGGCTAAGTAAAATGTATTACACTTATACATTTGATACACTAATAGTTCTAATACTACTAGCCCACTACCTATAATACATATTATACATGACAATTTAATTCGAGACTACAAATGACCATCACTTCCTAAATAGCATAAATTAAATGCTAACAGTAGACAATATACAATTTTTTTTTTCTTTCTTTTTTATTTATTTATTTATTTATTTTTTATTTTTAACTAAAAAATCTTAGAAACAAAATAAAATAAACAAAAAGAAAATAAAGAAAGAAAATGAAAAAGATGAAAAATGTACAACAATAAGCCTCCCCTTAGGCTTATACCTCCCCTCAATCTCAACACTTAAGGATTGAGCATCCCAATATGAACCACCAAATAGTTAAATCTTGGGCCATCAAAAGCTTTAGTTAACAAATCAGCCATATTATCATCAGTGTTTATTTTAAGCACTTGGATAAGATGTTTCTCATTAGCATCTCGGATAAAATGGTTCCTAATCTCTATGTGCTTTGTTCTTTGGTGAAAAACTGGTTTTGTAACAATGCAAATGGTGCTTTGGTTATCAATAAAGATTTTAGTATTCATAAAGTTAAACCCATAATCTAACAACTGATTTTGAATCCAAAGTACCTGACCACAGCAACTAGCAGTAGCAACATACTCTGCCTCAGTTGAAGATGTAGCCACAATAGTATTCTTTTTGCATTCCCAAGATATCAACCTCCTGCCCAGAAACTGACAACCCCAAGTAGTAGACTTTCTATCAAAGTTAGCACCAGCATAATCACGGTCACTATAAGCTTCCAACACAAAAGGAGAATCTCTTGGGTACCAAAGACCCAACTTAGGTTGTATTTTTAGATATTTGAAGATTTTCTTGACTGCATTCAAATGTGAAGTTAATGGTGTAACTTGATGTTTGGAACAAGCACTGACTTCAAACATGATATCAGGCCTAGAAGCTGTCAAATACATCAGTGAACCTATCATAGATCTGTAGAGGTGAACATTAACAGCATCATCAGGTTCATTGTTTGATTTAGGCTTTGGAGCTTCATATGGTGTTGTTGCAGTCCTCACACTTTCCAAATCAAACTTCTTAAGTATGTCTTGCACATATTTTTCTTGACTGATAAAGATCCCATCAGGCTTTTGTTTGACTTGTAAGCCTAAGAAAAAGGTAAGCTCTCCCATAGCACCCATCTCAAATTCTCCCTTCATTAGCACCTCAAACTCCCTACACCAATCTTCCTTTGTGCAACCAAAAATGATGTCATCCACATAAACCTGAACAACGATGATATCTTTTGAATTTTTCTTGATAAAGAGTGTCTTCTCAATTGCTCCTCTTCTATAACCATGCTTTAGTAGAAAAGTAGACAATCGAGCATACCATGCCCTGGGTGCTTGATGAAGTCCATAGAGTGCTTTTACCACCTTGTAAACCAAATCAGGATTCTGTGGGTCCATAAAACCCTTGGGCTGAGTTACATACTTCTGATGGAAGTAGGACCAAAAAGATCCATATGAAGTAACTGAAGAGGCTCAGTGATGGTGCTCATAGCTGTGATGGCTTTGTATGAAGCTTTGTGTTGCTTTCCTTTGTTGCAGGCAACACAATTGTGTTCATTTATGAAGGTCTTGAGAGGGAGCCCTTGTACCAATCTATTCTTTGCCAACTTGTTGATGGTCTTAAAGTTCACATGTACCATCCTCTTATGCCATTTGTTAGATTCATCCACAGATGCTTTTGCCACCAAGCAAGCCAAATCACCCTCAGGTTGAACATCATTTAAATTGAAGCTATAAAGGTTGTGTGTTCTTGGGACTTTTAGTACAACCTGACTCTCATCAGGTAACTTGAAGTCTTTGGACAACACAAGACAGTCATCCTCAGTGAAGAGAACACTGTTCTTCTTGTCACAAATTTGTGAGACAGAGAACAAGTTGAAATTCTGAAGTTCTTTCACATAATAGACGTTCTCAAAATCCAGCTTGGATGTCCTTATAGTTCCTTTCCTTGTTATCTTGCCATCTCCTCCTCCAAATGTCACCTTCCCTCCATTAATGGGTACAAAATCATGCAGTCTCTCTATGTTTCCTGTCATACTTCAAGAATACCCACTGTCAACAATTCCTACATCCTTACTTCTATGAGGATTTTCCTACAGCAAAAGAATATACAACAATATTAGATACATGGGAGACCCAAGCCATCACTGACTTGAGCCTGCCTTGTGGATCAATAGTAAGTAAACCATGGAGATTGATGAGATCCACCATTGTTCTTGGACCCCATTCTCATATATTGGCCATTGTGTCTCCAAGAACAACCTGCTGAGGGCTTAACAGCAGTTTCCCATCTTGCCCCCCCGCTTTTGCATAGAGTCAAAATAAACAGGCCTAAAATCATTTTGAAAGTAAGTACTTGTAGGTCTGTAGAAAGGTCTAGCAGCATTTCTTTTCCCACCAGCAAAATTGGGATTACCAGCTGGAACTGGTTTTCCTACAGGAAATGGTTTACCAGCAGCAACTGGTTTACCAGCAGCAACTGGTTTACCAGCAGCAACTGGGTTACCAGCAGAAAAAGTAGCTCGACAAGAGCTCATTTTTGCTGCTTGTGGAACAAATGGGGGTATTTTATCTACATTGTTCCATAATGGCCTAGATTGCTGTTGACCAGCAAATATACCCATCCTATTCTCATAAAAGTCACAATATTTGATAAGATGAGCATAACTACCACAGACAAAACAAGATTTCTTTCTAAAAGATTTATTCTTAAACAGACTTTTCTTATTACACACAAAGTTATCACAATTAAAACATGAAACAAAATTATTTTTAACATAACCAAAACTAGTAACAAAATTGTTCTTAACAAAATTACAACCAGAAAAATCATTGTTTTTATCAAAATCAGTAGAAATGTCTTCAAAAGCAGCTGTTTTGGAATTAGATTCATCATCAGCTATTCTTGAGGAGAAATCTTCAGACTTGGTTGTGGTAGACTTGTCACTTGAATCACATGAGGAAAATTCATTGGTCTTGATTTCTGAGGACTTGTCACTGTTAAAACAAGAGACAAAATCATTAGATTCACAATCAAGATCAGGCAAGTCATTTGACTTTTTGCCATATTTCATTTGTGATTCATCAAAGTCTATGTCAGTGTGGGTAGAGGTAGGCTTAAATATTCCTGTTATAGGTGGAGGAACAGCATTCATTCCTCCTTCTTTAACAAACTTAACAGGAATTTGGTAATTTACCTCCTTAGGGGTGGGGTCAAATATACTTGGTTCATTAGGGTCATAAACATCATCTGGCCCTACATCATACCCCAACCCTCTCTTACACCTTATAGACTGAGTGTTATTGTTCAACTTGACAAGGTTTTTAGCTGATTCTTGCCATGAATTACACCTAGCTACTTCCTTATCAAACTTAGCCTGTAAATCCTTTTTCTCTAAAATCACCTTATCATGTTCTCTTTCAGAATGTTTTAACAAATTAGTAGTATTTACCAAATCTCTTTCTAACACCCTTATCTTTTCTTCATATGCTAATTGATTATTTTGGTACCAATCCTTTTGTTTTTCTAAGGTTTTGAGTGAATTAATATAAGCTTGAACCTTAACATAATAATCTTTATACTAAGACTCTATATCATCAAATTCTTTCTTAAGTTCAGCATACATATTATGACAACCAAAAGGACAATTTTGTACCTGTGATGAGTAACCCATCAAAGCAAATTCCTCATTCACATCTGTCTCCTTTCCAGCAATCATTCCATAAACTTGAGCAGCTCATGTTTCATTAGCTTCAACCTCATGCTTTGACCAGTCCAGCATGGAATCAACAGATAGCAAGGCTTTGGGCTCCTTTGAGTCCAATTCTTTGATCTTGAAAGCAGAATATCTTGTATTATCATCCGCCTTCTTTTCTTTACATTCTCTTGCAAAGTGACCCAGCTGTGAGCAGTTATAACATGTAACCTTCCCTTTATCAAACTTTGCTCCATCCTTCCTGTTGAACTGAATCTTCCTCCCAGCCTTCTTTTCAAACCTGTTCACCTTCAATGAAAGCATAGCCATCTGCCACTTGATGTCCAATTCTTCCAAGTCCAGCTTATCAATCTGGTCAAAGTCTTCATATGCAAGTTGCTGTTGTGGAACGGTTTCAGCAACAAACAAATGAAGTACATCTTCCATCACATTCCCAGACTTTGAGTGTGTTCTTGGTGTAGCAGGGGTATAGGATGAAGATGATGAGGTTGGACTATCAGCATAAGACAACTTGTTATTAGTACTGGTAGTACTAACAAAAGCTTAGTGAGTTGGAGCAGGGGAATAGCTCGAACCTCCCTTGATATCAATCTCCAATGTCCTAAGCTTGTTGTACAGATCATCAAAGCTTAAGTAATCAAGACCACCCTTTGTCTTGAGTGTGATTGATACCTGAGACCAGGAAGGAGGCAATGCCCTCAAGAACTTGGTGTTGCAGTCTTCATTGCCTGGCCTGCCCTGAACTGATTGAGTTGGCTCAGTATTTTATGGAACCTGTCATACCCTTTATGTAGTCCTTCTGCCTCAGTGATCTTGAACTCTTGGAACTCCTGCTTCAGCATGGACTTCCTCATTTTCTTAGACTCATCATTCCCACCAAATCTGGCTTTTACAGCTAGCCAGATGTCCCTTGCATCATCTAGGTGATGAAAATCACCCATGTGGTCTTCTGGGAGAGACTGAAGCAACAAAGTTCTTGCTTTAGTCTCCCTCTGAACTGCAATATGTTCATCAGCAGTAACAGGAGGAAGAATAATGATGTTCCCTCTTTCATCTCTTCCAGTTTTCTTCCTGCTATTACCATTTAGAATGATGTTCCAGAGATTATGGTCACTGTTTGAGATCCAGTACTCCATCTTCATGGCCCAGATCTCATATTCATCCTTCTTGAGGTAAGGGAATTTAGCATTGCTGTTAGAGACTGTGGTTGTAAGGATTTATTGGACGTTTTGTGTTTGGGGTTTTTCATTATTTATAACAGACTCATCAGATCCGGATGCAGCCATTGAATAAGGGTTTAAGAGATTTGATTGACAAGTTTTATTCTTCGATAGAGACCCTAACCAGGCTCTGATACCACTTGTTGGATCGTGCCTACTTGATAGATCTTTGAGTCGGTAGAATGCTTATGTAATCACAAACACTCTAAGAGAATCTCTAACAATGAAACTTATGTTTATGCGGAAACTAAACACAAGAGTTGAAGAAGAATAAAACTAATAATACTTTGATCCTCTATAGACCTTTCTATTAACTAATAATTGTTCAAGGTGTTACAATATCAATAGCCGTGAGTTTCTTTTATACACACGAAACCCTAATACAGCCCATACTAGAAAACGTGTGAAGAAGATATACACTATCTCTTCCTAATATAACTCTAACAAACTTTCTAAAGTTACGGGTTAACTAATTACTATTACCTGCAGAAACCAAACTAGCAGCAGGAACTAAACACTACTACCAGCAGGAACCATACCAGCAGGAACTATATACCTGCCAGCAGGAACCATTACTACTAATAGCAGAATTGAAATAACTATTATTCTAATAATTCCTAACACTTTTCAATCTCAGCATCTGACCTTCTAGTGAAGTCACTCATCTTGTAACTTGCTTGATTCTTCAAATAATGTTTCATGAAACTGACTTTTTCTATCTTGGTAGGCAACTTTGTCTTGTATCCTGACTCTTGCCTTTCTCTAATTCTCTGCACTAAGTCATTCCAAGTAACTTCTTTGTTCTTCGACAAGATGAACTCTTTGAGTTTTTTTGACTTTTGTTCTTCACTTAAATCTTCATCTCTAAGAATCATTCCAGCATGAGCTCTCACAATTAAATCAGAATCCAACAAGTATTGTAGTTGCTCATTGAACTCCTCTTGATTAAGTTCTTCAGATCTTGTTCTATCCATGAATTCAGCTATATTCCTTACATCATCTGCAGCTATCTTCCTTGCTAATTTTGCATCTTGAGCTATCTGAGCTTGTTCATCCGCTAAATCCTTGTCTAGAATCTCTCTTGCTACTTCTGCATCAAAGTCTATTTGAGCCTGAGTTCTTGGTTTTGTTTTCTTGAGCCTTTCTAGTACTTGAGCAGCTTCTTGTTCTTGAGCAGCTTATTCTAGTGTCATAGGCTTTTTACCCTTATCTTCCCTTTTTCTAGCATATTCCTCTTCAGCCATAGTATCACCAGTTGGAACTGTCTCATGCTCTGTATCAGCAGTTGGAACTGCTTCAACAGTTGGATCTTCTTCAGCTTCTTGAGTACCAGTCTGAACTGCTTCATGTGTCTGTTCTTCTATTTCCCTATCAACATTACCAGAACCCATAACAAATTTTTCTACTTCTTCTTCATTTTGCCTCCCCTGAGAACCTGATCCCTTCCTTTTATCTGATTTCCTCCCCTGTTTGGGAGAATCACCATCATCACCATCAAAATCATCTGAGTCATCATCATCAGAAGAATCCAAAACTACCTTTGCCTTTTTCTTCTTTAACTGCTCTTCAAGTTTCTTCACCCTAAGAGTCAATTTGGAGTAGACCTTGGCAAAATTCTTTTTGTGAGCTTTGCGTTCCTCATTGTTCTTCTTTAGCTCTTCCTCCAAAGTTTCTACCTTCTCAACTAGTTTGGTACACAATTCCATCAATGCAGTATGTGAAGTACTACCCTCATCACGTCTAGCTGTGTTACCTGCTAGGAGAGATGAATCATGGGGAAAGGATCTAGGAATCACTCTGGGTGTTTCCCTTCTCCTATAAGTGATGTGAATTTAGGATGTTTGGGTCCTTTCAGGAGCTGAAGTAGATGTGTGATGGGGATTGGTGGTACTGAACCTTCACCCACTTCAGTTTGAAGCATTTCAGGAAACAATGGAACTACTACTCCTTGAAAAAGCCTACTAGCCATAGCCATGTTTTGAAAAACTTTTGATTGAAGGCTAGGAGTAGCAAAAGTTTCTAATGGTTTTGTAAGCATGTATGTCTTTTTATTCAAAAGAGTTTGAACAAACCTTGGATACATTAGAAACTTGGTTTTGCTGTTTACATTAGATGCCATACCCTCAAAAATAAATTTTGAAAGGTTAAAAACCTTGTTTGTAGACAAACAAATGAGAGCAATAGCAATATTGCTACTGAACTGCTCCCAAGCATTCTTTTTAGGACTTAAACAATGTAAAAGGGTATGTATCAAAAATCTCCATTGAGGTGAGAAACATCTTTTTTGAAAAGTTAATTTATGGTCGGATGTATCATACCCTATTTTGGTAAGTTCTTGCCATATTTCAGTGTTGTGCATAGTGTTGATACCATCTGAGTCTTTTAATTTAAGATGTTTCCTAAGTATAGACTCGGTAACAACAAAAGATACACCATCTACTTCAGAATGAATTTCTAAGTCTCCATTTTCACTAGTCAAGACAGTAGCATTCTGCCAGAACTGTGTGATGTGAGAGACATATAGAGTAGGAGAAACGGTTAGAGCATACCTTATGTGAGAGTGGTTTAGAAAGTCCACAATCTCATAAAATTTTGGTCCATCTCCTTCCTCTGTTTTCTCTAGAAACGCAACCTGATTGTAACGCTTAACAAATTCCAAATTAGCCATTTTTATTGATGAAGAGTGAAAGATTATAGCAATAAGATGATCGTTTAGAGTGGAATTGATGTGTTATGCAGCCAATTAGGTTTGTATAGATACTGTTAGGGTTTTGAGAATTTTGCGAACAAGATAAATTATCTTGGGCAATATATTAAATCAATTTATGGTAAAAAGATAATTATCTCAAGAAAAATCCCTATAAGTATGCTTCAGAATAACGGTTTTACCCCAACGGCTAGAAATTAATTACTGACAGATTTTTACAACGGCTAGTTGAGCCGTACCAACTTTTAACGAATAGTATTCAGTTAAAATCATACAGAAATTAATTACTGACAAATTTTTACAGCGGCTAATTGTATGGTTATCAGCTCACCATATCTAACTGTGAAGTGTTGGCTAGTCCAAAGCAAATGGCTATTGGTAAAGACATATCAAATCCGTTAATAGCTGATAGTTTGCTAAAAACTATATTTGAGCCATGGTATTTTAAATCTTTTCAATAAGTTCATACGGCTCAATAAAAATTTTCAACAGTTTGTAATGCTAGCTTTGGAGATTGAAAAGTTTATACTGCTGGTTATAAACTTTGTACTGCTGTTTGGTACTGCTAGAGCATGGAAGTCTAAAAGTGAGGGGAAGTATATTTAGTTGATTTTGGAGTTTGGGCACACACACAGGGGAAGTAACACACACACAGACGATGTTTGGATTTGATTTTGATTTTAATGGCTTGAATTTATTTTCTTATTGGTGAAGACGATTACTTGTTACTTATTTGAAGGTGAAGTGGAATTATTTGGGTTTATGTTCTTATTATATCTATGAATTGACGAACACTTGAAGGAGTTACGTTATTGTGCTCAGTGTTCACATTGTCACGAGATTGCGATATCCCTATACATCGAATTAGGTATACGTTCGCAATTATATTTAAGACATGAGTTTGGGTTATTCTACTTCAGCATCGGATGGGTAATGGTTAGTTTTATTCTTCAATACATCGAGGTTATACTACATCGAGGAGAAGGTTTTTCTACTGCTAGTTGATATTACTACTGCTGGTTTTGACTTCTACTGTTTCAAGTTCATTTATTGATGCGGGCCCAAGTGTTGAGGAACGGGCCATCATGTTTCTGGAGGCCCAAGATCGCGTGACTAAAGGGGCTTCACTAAAATGGGCATAACATGGGCTACGGGGCTCCGTTTCAGGCCTATGACCAGTCGATTCGAAGCTTGGAACGAGGAGCACGTTGTGGTAAACTGACGTCGTCAGTTTACTGAACTTTTGAGGCCCGAAACACTATATTTTATGAGTTATTTGCCTTTTTATGTTTTTTCGGGTTTTTTTAGACTTTTGTTTTTGTAATAGCTTTCGGCCCGTTTGTTCTTTAGGGCCCATTTCGACTTTGTTTCTCTATTTAATAAGTGTATTGCCTTTGTGGCTAATCAGTTCATGAAAATACGAAAAGTCTATTTTTGGCAGTTTTCTTGCTAAGAATCTTAATAGTCGGTATTCAATTGAATCAACGATTGTTGGAAGAATCGATCCTGGTATTCGTGTGAATCAACAGGCTTGATGTGTGTTATCTCGTTATTTAGTCTACATCATTTATAGTGCGGAAAACTTAATGGTGGGTAATTTGAAACATTGGAATGATGGATTGGTCGTGTGATATTGATTAGTGGTGTCATGATCAAGGTTGCATATTTTTGTCCCCTATTTGATGATGACAAAAAGGGGAAGAAGAGAATATTGAAGATTGCAGCTTGAAGATCCTTGATGGTATGCATAGATTAAGGGGAAGACGACATCTTTCATACATGGTTTTGTCATATCAACTAGGGGAAGATTGTTGGGAATTATAATTTAGAGTTGATATGGACAAAAGATGAAAGATGAAGGACTAAAGATGAAAAAGGATGGAACTTCAAAGAAAGAAAAGATTACAGCAAATCTTTTATTATTTTATGTATATCCTTTGTAACCCTAATGTTTCTAGTATATAAAGAAACACAGGGAATACGTTTTAGGTGTGTCAAGATGTAACACCATTAAACGTGTATGTGTGTGTACGGGTGTTTTATGGGAAAACACCTAGGGTACTTTGTTAAGCCTCAAGAATCTTTTGATTCCTGTTAGTGTTAACCGTTCTATCATTGATCAAGGTACAATTGGGGCTGTTTGTATTGGTTAGAGTAGGGATGATGACGAGGAAAACTTTGTTCAATAATAATGAATGTTTTGTGTTTATTCCGCTGCGTATTGATTTATTCATTGTTATTGTGTAATCCTAGATATGAGGTCTAACAAACCTCGAGCATAACGATCTCCACAATATCATTATCCTCCTTCTGGACCTCCTCATCCCCGTGCGGCCCAGTAATGGGCGCGGATGGATTCGGCTCTGGATAAGTCAGGGTTGGAGTAGGGATGGCAGTAGAAGGACTCGTCTACAGATGAGTAATGGCCTGATAACGCTCAAATTGTACATGTTTTTAGGAGCGTTATCATAGATTTTATGCATATATATTGATCACTTTTATGAACTTATTGTACTTAATGAAGTATAATTTCTATTTTAGGTTCATGGAAGCTCACGACAAAGAAAACCAAGAAAAAGACGAAGAAACGATCAATAAACGAAGATTTATGCATATACGAAGAATTCCCGACAAAATCGAGTCTCTTGGAGTATATTCGAGAAGATAAAGTCATGAAGTTGTCACTCCAAAGACTCAAAAATAAAGCACAAGAGGGAAAACGAGAAAGGAAATGAAGAAAAGAAGATAAAACGAAGAAATAATGGAAGACTTGTTGTTCCCGACACACCTCCACCATTTTGGCGATAATTTGAGAATACGAACTCGGATTTAGATGATTCAAGCGGCCACAAAACCGGGAGAGAAGGATCTACAATTTTCTTGTTTATAATTTCTGGTGAAAATGCTCCATCCAATCGGTATTGGCCCGCAACTGATTCGGATGAAGCTAACTTTTTCATCCATCCGATCGGTATGGTCCCGTATCTGATCGGATGGACCAATCTGACATTCCTAAGTTATTTTTAATGCATTATTAAGTGTCATTAAGCCCCAAGCCGGATCACTTACCTCCATTTACTCTATTTCCTGGTATTTTATGACACTTAGTGCCCAAGTTTCATACTTAGAGGCTAAGGGCTATGAGTGCTTAGGCTTGGTTTTCATTGTGAAATTCTACCCACCACCCTTAAGGACGAATTTTCACCAACTTATCTCTCCCAAAAGACCACCAACCTCTGCCATTTTCAGAAGAAGGCTCAAACACATGGAAGAAGGTGTTGGGTATTATTTTCGGGCTTGGTAGAAGGCGTATAGTTGATTGGAGGCTTGAAGATTGCTATAAATCCTTTAACTTTGCCTATTGTAAATCATACTTTGGGTAAACCTTGTTACTTTCATATTTCATGATGTTTATGATTACCATGATTGTTGAATCTTTGTGTTTGATTGAAATAACCATGGAATACTTTTGTATACTTGTTTGGATATTATGATAACTTGTGATAAAGGGATGTTTGGATATTTGTAGTGTTTTTTTGGAATATGATGATAAAATCATATTTGGTTAAATTGGAACTTCTCTTGTTTATTGTCTTGATTAATCATTGTTGAGTCTAAATGTCGAAAGGGTTCTCAATACTGGTTGATTTCAATTCATTAGTCGACGAATATTTTTGTCTTGTACTTTGTGACGATTGTATGAGAAACTTAATAAACATAACAAGGGAAAGTTTAATTTAGATTAAGGGTCGAAAGGCATCTTTTGAATATGTGTTCTAATCATTTTTCAAGTAAATGGAACTTCACGAATTAATAACATCAAAGTCTAAAGTTCGAAAGGATTATTTCTTGTTATAGGCATAAGGCTCATGACATGACCATTTGATTGAGGCATATACATATTTGATTTATAAAAAACTAAATTATTATTCTTTCTAAAGGTCATAAGGATTACTTTTGATAATATGTTTTCCAAACTAACCATCCTAGTATCCATGTGATCATTTGTCCAAACATGTATGTTCTTTGTGTGATTGTTCTTATATTGCTTTTCTTGTTGGTTTGATCCGTGACAATCATAACCATCAACTTGTTACTTGCTTAAACAAACAAACGACACTTGAGTGCAACCAAGTCTCTTGGGACGACCTTGACTTACCAACCCCAATACTACATATGACTAGGGTATACTTGCCCGAATGTGTTCCTAGTTAATCGGTAATTCTTGTTTATTCGATGGAGCGCATGAAGTTTTTGGTGCCGTTGCCGGGGATTTGGTTTTTGTTCTTAGGTGTTTGTTTGTTTGCTTTTTTGTTCGTTTCCTTGATATATTGATCGATTGTTTGTTTGCTAATTTGTTTGAATGCTATATTGCTCTTGCTCATAAATGATTGTTTCTTTGTTCTTGTTTGATTGCTTGCTTGCTTGTTTTCTCATGATGATTGCTTAATTGCCTCTCTTGCTCTTTGTCTCAAAAAAAAATCTCATTTCTCATAATTGCTTAAATGATTTTGGCTTAAAAATCGAATTTTTTGAAGTTGGGATTTCGTTTCATGTGTTCTAAAAATAGGCATTTAAAAGTTTGCTAAATGTGCTCGAAAGTGTTTGCGAAAAAACCACACAAACTACTCCAACCGATCGGTCACCACCCGTAACGGATTCGGTTGGAGGCTTTTGAACCAATTTTTTTTTTCTAGTTTGTGTTTTTCTTGTTTTGTGAGTTTTATGTTTTATATGTTATGTGATCTCTTGCATGTCTCTGTGTTATTTGTTCGTGTTCTTCTTGTTCGGATTAGTTTCATATTAATTTTGAATAAGACTATCTTGTTTTAGATTGTTTTGTTTTGATTTGTGTTACGTGATTAATTATGTTTGCTTGCGTCTATGTGCTTGTCATTTTCTGTGATCGTGCTTTTATTTGCTTATTTTTGTTTTAAGTGTCGTATTATGTTCTTGATGTTCTTCTAGTACATATGTATTTATGTGTTTTATTTACTTGTGTCTATTTTCGTATTCATTACCTTATGTCTTTTTGTTTTATTTTCTCAATAAAAGTTTATAAGTGAAACTTATTTAAAAAAAAAAAGAAATTTGGTCACCAGAGTGCCAACCGAATCGGATGGAATCCATGCCGATCGGTTGGTGCTCTCGGTAAAAATTAGCCCAAGGGAAACCAACCTAACCGATCGGTTAGATCCTCTGACCGATCGGATGGACCAATCGGTAAAAAAAAAATGTTATTTTCATTTTTCGTATTTTGTTCTTGTGTGTTTGTGTTTAGATCGAATAAGTTTAAATGTCTTTTGATTTTTGCAAGAGCATCATTTCTTTTATTCTACTTAATTTGATTTTTTTTTTCATTTTAAATTTTGTTAATTTAGTACGTTGTGAATAAATAAGTAATTGTATTAAAAATAAAAATGTTTTGAACTTTGTGGGTATGTTCACTGGAAACCCTCACGATACTTCACTCTTCCGCTCGGGCCACCGAGGGGTTTAAAAGGCTTGTAGCATACGCTAAATGCAACCGTGATGCCTACGAAAGTGAGTTTTAGAATTTTACGCGTTTTTTGTAGTTTAGTTTATTTTTGCAGATTTAATAAGCTCTTGGAGATTGGATTATTGGTGATATTATACTTGGTGTGGAGATTTTTTGTTGAATGAGAAATTGATTTATCTCATAAGCTTATGCTAGCATTTGCTTAGCACCTTATCATATGGAGTTCGATCGCGATTTCTTGGCCCGGGAAGTTTCGTTTCTCTTGGACTATTTATTTATTTATTTTCTCAATTTTACAAGCTTTGAAGTTAATTTTCATTACATTTTGGACAATGCTTAACTTAAGTGTGTGGGAAGTAAATAGAAAAAACAAAACTACTTTTCAAATTTATAATTTTTGGGGCCAATTTAAAATTTTGTATACTTGTTTTTCCTTGTGATCTAATTGTTTTCACGCTTTTAGGATAATATATTAGAATAACTGGATAAATCCACTGGTGAAATCTGTAATTTTGAAAAAATTGAGATGTGTCCCGATTAATATTGCAATCCATTCTGGGATCGATAACATTTGCTAGCACATATTATAGCCCTTTCCACTAATATGTGAGGATTTGTGCCTGTTTCGTATATAGCATACATCTTTTATGCTTGGATCTTTTGCTATGTGTGTGCCGGTGATTTTATTTATTCTAGAACTTGTACTTGTAAATCATTACCAGACCGCAGTAAGATCACATTCATGTGATATAAGTGTATTCGTGTGATAAAGAGGCATCCTTAGGAATAACACCAAATGGCCATCCGTTTACAAAATAATTTTTGCTAACCACATCGGTTAGTTAACCTCGTATTTGGAACCCATTTGTTAGCGTTTATCTTTAACGCTAGATACCCTTAGTTCACCATCTGAATCAATCCTTTTCATTTGTGTTACATCCAGAAAAATACAAAAATATTTTATACTTTAAACCTTAGCATAACCCTTAGTCGAAGTCAAAATGGTGGTTGCTAGTTGCTTGGAATGTTGGATTGTTTTTGATGATTAATAGTTAGCCACACTTTGCCAGTTGTGTGTGCCATTCCGACAAAGACGAAGGATGCATACTTCTTATTTTTATTTTTGTGGTGTATGCTTATACGAAGTGTGGGGGGGGGGGGGTAGATGTGTATGTATGAAGAAAAAAAAGTATTAAAAAAAGAAGAAAAAGATGAAGATAAGTCATCGCAACTATAAGGTGACAATTATAGCCAATGTGCTATATATGAAGATGAAGAAAGAAAGTTATGTGATATGTTGTTAGCCAATGAGCTAAATATGAGGAATATTATTATGGCGAATCGATGTATCGATATGGGAAAGTTCAAAGAAGAGGAAGTTGTTAACTATAATCATTAAAGGGTTTGCGGTTTGTTCGGCAACTAGCAACAATGGGACTTAGACTTGACTGTATTTTTCTTTTAAAACCAATTTGATAAATACTCCCATGCCTTATCCCTACCCTTACCAAATTACTGTATTCATTGTTAGCTTTCGAGCATCCGGATATAGTGATGGCTTTGTGAAAATATGTAGTGCATTAATATTTTAGTGACCATCCGGTTTTTGAGTGATCGAATGACGCGCCAGCGATCTAGTGCATATTTTGGTGACCATCCGTTATGTGAATAGCGCGCCAGCAATCCAAGATATGCCCTAGTGACCATCCGTTGTTCGAGTAAATCAAGAATTCGCGCTAGCGATCTAATATGTTATTGTATGAGATATTTAAACATAAGCCTGGTACAACCTTGAAGCCTGTACATTACAACCCAAATAAAAGACCTCTATAGATGTTTACACTTGGCGCTTACGCCACGTCAGTGGAGTTTTGTTTCTTGTACAAGCCTATGGTAATAAACGGATCATGACTGAGTAATGAGTGTGATTTCTCTTATATATACTCCACTACCTAAATAAATGAGTGATTGAGTGAATTATACTTCGTTTATTTTTCGTGAGGTGTTTAGAAATGTTACTCAAGCAAGAAAATCTATGGGTATTGTCATACATCTCGGTTTTTCACCATAACGCTTAAAAATGATGAATCGTATCTTGTACTTGTACTTGGTAGATTTGCATCATAATTTTTATAATCATTTTTCATGCACCATGTGGAATCTATTTGTCTTAATATTTGCTTAAGGGCAAGCAAACCATTAAGTGTTGGGGAGTTTGCGCTCATTTTCCCTTTTATTAATATATATATATATATATATACATACATATATATATATATATATATATATATATATATATATATATATATATACATATATATATATATATTCGATATTTCAAAAAAAATTCAAAATTTTTAAAATTTTCTTTCGTTTTGTCATTTAGGTATGAATTTCGATTTTTCTTTTTCTAGGTTTGCTTGAGGGCAAGCAAAGTTGAAGTGTGAGGGAATTTGATAACGCTCAAATTGTACACGTTTTTAGGAGCATTATAGTGGATTTTATGCATATATATTGATCACTTTTATGAACTTAGGGTACTTAATAAAGTATAATTTCTATTTTAGGTTCATGTAAGCTCACGACAAAGAAAACCAAGAAAAAGACGAAGAAACGATCAATAAACGAAGATTTATGCATATGCGAAGAATTCCCGACAAAAGCGAGTCTCTAGGAGTATATTCGAGAAGATAAAGTCATGAAGTTGTCACTCCAAAGACTCAAAATTAAAGCACAAGAGGGAAAACGAGAAAAAAAAAATGAAGAAAAGAAGCTAAAACGAAGAAATAATGGAAGACTCTTTGTTCCCGACACACCTCCACCATTTTGGACATTATTTGAGCATACGAACTCGGATTTAGATGATTCAAGCGGCCAGGGAACCGGGAGAGAAGGATCTACAACTTTTGTGCTCATTATTTCTGGCGAAAATGCTCCATCCAATCAGTATTGGCCCGCAACCGATTCAGATGGAGCTAACTTTTTTATCCATCCGATCGGTATGGTCCCGTATCTGATCGGATGGACCAATCTGACCTTTCCAAGTTATTTTTAATGCATTATTAAGTGTCATTAAGCCCCAAGCCCGATCACTTACCTCCATTTACTCCATTTCC